>QUZG01000025.1:0-103815 GCA_003693545.1 Pseudonectria buxi
CCCCCCCCCCCCCCCCCCGGCCAAGCGAAATTGTTCCCATCTCGCCAGCTGCTCGACTGTGGACCAGAACCACCAGAACCACCAAAAACACGACCAAAACGGCACCATCACAGCCAAACCTGCGAGCTACGGCGCACCCCCTCCCAGAGCCTCTCCTCTAGAGCCTCTGATCCAGGCTTCAGGCGCTCTCATCCGCCTCTACACTGGCTCCCCGCCCAGTAATTACCACCAGGAACCACCAGGAGCCGCCATACCTACTCGGTACGACACGACACGACACACATAGCAGAGTAGCACTGCAACACGAGAAAAGGCCGACAGCCAGCTCTCATTTATCTCCCACCCCTCCTCCACCACGCCTCTCATCTCCCCGTCTCTCCTTCTTCTCTTAATCCTCGACTCTCCTCTCCTGCCGTCGCCATCGCCGCCCTCGCCGTCGTCGATCATCATCATCATCACCACTGCTCTTCGGCGTCGTCATGCCCCTTCACTACTGCTGTTGATGCCACGAGCCCAGTCCACCACCGAGCCACGTCCGTCTGCGACCACCACCATCGACGCTTGTTCCCCATCCCACTCTCGACGCGGCTTGCCGACGTACGCCGTGGCGCAGGGCAAACTAGCAATACGACAATCACCATGCCGTTGTTGACGACGACTTCGCAGGCCCATCTTCTCATGACCGCGACTGCTTCCCAGTAGAGGCCAACCGTCTGTCAATTCACTCCTTTGAACCCACCAGCGAATACGATCTTCGACCTGCCGCTCCTTTGTTCCCGCTATTTTCGGTCTTTTTTTTCTCAGCAGCACTTGCAAGCACTGCCCGGCTAGCTAGGGGTGTACGTACCGTGGACGTGCATACACCAGACCTTCCATTGCCTTTGACAGTACGCAATTCCATCGCTGCCAGCAGCATCGCCACGCACGCACGCACGCCCGCACGCAAGCCGCAGCCGGCACGGCCCACGCAAAAGGCGCCATGACTTCTTACTCATCCACCAGCAACGGGCCTTCACTCGCTCAGGCCCAGCACCAAAACATCCCCCACGACGCTCGGCATCGTCGTTTCTCTCGTTCTTCATCCCCTCGTTCCTTTGATTCATCTACGTCTTCGTCCTTGTCCTCACACGACGATCGCGTCCCACGCCATAACCACGACCAAGACGACGACGACGACGCTCTCCGGTCTGAAACTCCCAGCCATAACAACCGTCACCAACACAGCAACCGTCACTACCACGACAAGCAGCACATCACCAGGCGCAATCTCGGTTTCTCGCAAAGCCACCACGCTCGTCATTCCCACCGACAGCTTCACCGGCGCCAACAAGGTCTCACCAACCGCCAAGCCGAACCTGCTGCAATCGCTCCCCCGGCACTCCCAGCGCCTCCAGCTCCTCCAGCACTTCCGGCCCCCCCAGCTGCCCCAGCTGCCCCGGCTCCCCCAGCTCCAGCAGCTCCAGCACCTACCGTGCCCTCCCCGCAGCCGCAGTCTCTCGTTACCCATGTTGTGCAGACCGTGTCCCTCATTCAAGTCGTAGACCCGTCTGGCTCGCCCATCGCACTCCAGACACACTACGCCCCCCCTGCAACTGTTCTCATCGACTCCGCCTCGGGCAGCACCGTCGCCATTTCCGACCCAAACCCGTCGCTCGACCCGGCGGCCGTGGCTTTGCCTCCCGCTGCGAGTGACAATGTCGCCCAGCCCTCGTCACCGGTCACCCCTCCCGAGACGATCCCCGAAACCATTGCCGAGGTGAACCCCGAGACGAGCCAGCTCAGCATGCCCCCTCCTTCGATAGCGACGGCGGCTCCCTCGCCCAGCCTTGCTTCCCTCTTGAGCCTGGATTCCGCTCTCGAGGCTGCGTCTCTGACGTCTACTCTTTCGTCCGATACCCTCTCATCCACACCTTCCACCTTGAGTGACCTAAGCGGGTCACACAATGCAACTACCGGTATGTGATGCTCTCCTGTTTACTTTGTTCCTATTTTGCTCACCTCGTCTTGGTTAGGAACCCCGACTGCGTCGAGCAGTTCATCTACGTCGATTTCGTCCACCGAATCATCCGATACTTCAATGATGAGAGGAATGATGTACTCCTCGTCATCTACTACGCCATCACCTTCATCTTCCACCAGTACTTCGACGTCTACGTCTTCTTCTTCTTCTTCTTCTTCTTCTGCTTCTTCTTCGACGTCGACTTCTTCTTCGACGTCGACTTCATTTTCTACTTCATCTTCTACTTCATACGAGATTTCATCGACCATACTGGAGACAATCTCAACGGCATCCAACTATGCGGGAGGAGGTGGTTATGGGACGCTTACGGATATTCCCGCCGAGCCCACGGAGACGAGCTCAACGGCCTCGGAGGGCTCTGGATCCGATGAGATATCACCTGGAACAAAGAAGGTGATTGGTGGTGTCGTGGGTAGTGTCGCTGGTGTCGCCTTTCTGGCGCTTCTTGTTCTGCTTGCTCTGCGGTATCGGAGGAAGCGAGGCAAGGACGGCATTCTTGGTGCTGGAACCGCATCAAGGGGCCTTGTCACGAATGGCGGACCTAGCGGTGGAAATAGTGGCTCCATGTCGGAGCAGCCCGCATCTTGGTCAGTGGCAGCTGCGTTGGCCGGCATGGGTAGCAAGCGGAATACCCAGCCCGAGTCACCCACGGGCGAACGAGGATTCTATCGCGTGTCTGGGAGGAAACTGCCCTCGGTTCTTCAGGTGGGCGGCGATGGTTATACCGATCCCCGCGAGAGCGTCCAAAGCGGCAATTCGGACTATTGGAGAGGCTCCGAGTCTTTTGAACGGACAGCGGGTGGCTCGACCCGGCTGGCGCTAGGATCGCCAATGCGACCCATCAGTGGAGTTCCCGTCATCCGGTCAGGCCCAGCTCGAACTCCCGTGACGGAGGAGAATCCGTTTGTCGATCCATTCGCCGACCCCCCGCCACCACGACCACGCCCCGACTCAGATGCCCTCGGATCAGACGCAGCTAGGGGAACGCCTGTGAGAAATCTTCAGGAGGATCCTTTTGCCTCTCCGTCGCGTTTCCGTGAAGGGATCTGAGGCTTCCGGAACCCCTTTATTTTTGTGCCTTTTTTTCCCCCTCGACTTTCAGCCTCATTGTTTGGGCGTTTTGTGCATTTTGTGCCACGGAAGATGTTGTGAAACCATTCACAACGTTTTATTTACTGCCACGAGGGACTTTGCTATGCATTGGTTTCCCTCCGCGGCAAGAAGCATTGCATTTGGCGTTTGATATGGCACCACCAGGACCGTCGGTGATCTCATGGCACTTTGTTGCGAGGGTATTGGTATCTCGCATGGCAAGGAGAGCGAGACGAGATGCGGTGGTGCCGGAAAAAAACAGGACCGAAAGGTCATGGGACAGTTTTCTACCACCTGATCTTTTTTGTTTGGCCTTTTCTGCTTCTTATTTTCGCTTCTATCTTGTTTCTTTTTCTTCCAATGAACACACTGATGATTGGGGAGGGTTGTTGCCGAGAGTGGTGGCGAGGGAGAGAACTGTATATATATACTGCAAGGAGGAGTGCCTTTCAAAGATACCACAGTAGATCGCTAGAGATGGATGGAGATGGGGATGACCAAGGACAAATAGGAGAACATTGTCATTGAGCAAAGAGCTGCGCATCTTCATTCGTTGTGACGGTACAGCTGCATCCTGGAATACATCCACGTGCTTGATTGCTTACCTAGCTAGGTAGGTACATACCTAGGTACCTAGGCATGATTATAACCGACATGGCAAAAAGGCCGGGCTGTCGATGATTCCTACAGTCAATATTGCCGTGGCATGGTTTTGCACAGCCCCGCGGATGCAAAGGTCAGGCTGGCGATCACGCGGTTCTGCGGCGTGGTGGTGGTGGTTGAAGAGGGAGGGGGGCCCACGCCGTCGTACTGGTACTTGGAGTACTACTTTGTCCCTTTTGTATTATTCCTCTCCATCTCCTTCCACGTTGTGTTCCATGCGGGCGACTACTGTAAGTTAGAAGTCTAGACTAGCTGTTCCGGTGCAACGTCTAGAATGGCCACAATGGCATTCAATTGCCCGCAAGCGTTTCGGGAGCAGACCAGACCATTGTGGGGTCAGGGCCGGCCGGAGCGCCGGGTCTCGACCACGGGCGCCACATGACCACGGCGACCAAAGTACTGCACAGCACCGCATCGGATCGGTAGGCACACACTGTGAGCAGCATTGAAGGAACGATGGGTGTCGAGTTGTGTGTGTCTTTGCAAGTTGGTTGGCATATGCAAGGGCCCCCCGCGGCTTTGGACCCTGGCCACTGGGGGTTTTCACCAACGACCCTTTATCCTTTTACTTGGGTACAGTAAAACGACTGGGGATAGAATGTCGATGGGCCATCGAACCAATGGCACGTTTGAGTTTGACAGCTGTGTCTTGGACCCTGGGTCTAATTACCGGCCTCAACTGGAATCAAAAGTGCCTTCCTAGTTCGTGGATAGTCGTGCTGGGAAAGAGCAGGCGAGATGGACGGCAGGGCAAGCGCAAGGGCGCCTATTGGTGAGAATTGGTGCAATTACCTGGTAGGCAGGTACCAAGGTAGCTACTGCCTATTTCGTGCCAGTCATACTCTGCATTTGCAAGGTACCTCGATACTTGCTGTAGGTAGGCCTGAACTTGTCTCACCATTTCTTCTCTTTTTTCCTTTTCAACCCTCTTGGCCCCTTTTATTTGTAGAGCGGCTGATTGACATTTTGAAATGGTCTGTACTGCGCTGCACAGTCAGTCCAAGTCTTTACCGCCGCCCTCTGACATCTGACCTCTGACCACTCACGACTCACATCATCTCCGGCAACATCTCCGGCGACGGCAGATGCCGCCTCGGCCAGGCTAGCTCCAGCTCAGCTACACAGTCTGTACGTCATCAGCAACCACTGCTAGCATCGCTTTGTGTGCCTGGCTCTCGTAGTGTCAGTCCCTGCTGGCGCCGGCGCCGGTAGCTGGTACTGGTACTGGCGTTGGCTCTGACGCTAGGACAAGGTATTCCTACTCGGTGCTCGCCTGCTCGGTACTCAGTGCTCCGCCACCCCACCTCGAGTCGGACAAGTCGTCAACCCCCGAGGCCCACTCGTTGGTTAACTTCGGTGCGACTCCCTCCACGACTGATCTCCCACTGACTGCCTGTGACTGTGCCTCCAGTCTCCAGTCTTCCAGCTCAATCGTCCGCCGCCCGCCGTTGCCGTTCTACGCGTCATTGCCTCTCGACAAACAACACTCGTTACACAATACGTTGCGGCTTGCTCCGGCTCCTTCGCCTGCGTCGTCCCCGTCTCGCGTTGCTGCATGTTTTGTCCTTACGCAAACCCCCCCCTACGGCCCTTGCCTCTCGAGGCTCAAGCTCCGGCTCACCCGCCACCTTCGGCGCCCCCCGATATCCCGGACGAACGATCCCGCTCTACCTGTCGCATCCATACAAACAACGACATATCGATCCGTCTGATACAAGACGCCTGTCAAGCATGGATCAAACGGGCTTCCAGATGCCCGGCATGCCGCCGTCCCTCATCAACCAACCCCCACAAATATTCGGCGGCTACGATGGCCTGCCGCAGCTGCCTCCGGAACTTGCGGCTCAAATGTTCCCCGACTCGGCCATGCTCCTCGATGATCCCAACGATGCCAAGAGGAGGAGAATCGCAAAGGTAAGTCGCCTGCCTCGTTGCGCCTGGATACCTCGACGGTCGTCGTCCATGTGCTGACCTCTGATGCTTGTTACCGGCAGGCTTGCGACATGTGTCGGAAGAAGAAGATCAAGTGCGACGGCAAACTCCCTTCCTGTACTCACTGCATAAACTACAAGACAGAATGCGTCTTCACCCAGGTCGAGAAGAAGCGCAGTCCTCCCAAGGGGTAAGTAAGCTCTTGGCATGTTGCCCCGTCTGCCACTAATCGCATCTCAGCGCCAAATATGTCGAGGGATTGGAGAACCGTCTGAGTCGCATGGAGCATCTCTTGCGACTATCAGGTAAAACGAAATCCTTCTCCCACATTCTCTTCGGCGCAGCCGCTCATGGTTTCCATAGGATTGCTTGATGACGAGGATAGCGCCGACCTGGGCGCCCTCGAGAAGAAGTTAATGGAAAGGAATCAGCAATCAAGACAGGCATCATCTGTTACGACATCCGCACCCACTTCCCCGACTCAAACCGCGACGGCTCCGGAGGGTGTTACTCTCACGCCTCAGAGTTCCCTAACCTCCCCAATCTCCGCCAAGGATGAGAAGCGCAAGTCGATCACGCCGCCTCCCGACGCCAAAGCAGGACACCGGGAAAAGGTCGAGGAGTTGTCCGAGATGATGTGTTCTCTTGTCACCAATAGCTATGGCGAGACAAGGTTTATCGGTAGGCTTTAACGTACCCCTATCTTGGACTGAGTGAAAGCTCACACGGTGCAGGGTCATCATCGGGATTCTCAATCTTCTCGCCAAAGGGAATATCATGGGTCAACTCGAAAACCGGCGACGAATCTTTCCAACGCGTCATCTCGGACGTCTCCATGGACGCAAACAAGTGGACCAACTGGAGACCCGAGGTTTTCGACGACTTGTTCCAGCGGCCAGTTTTCCGCCCATTGCCCGGCAAGGCCGAGGCCATGTCACTTCTCAAAGACTTCTTTGAGAACTTCAACTGCATATTTCCACTCTTTCACCAACCTACTTTTATGCATCTGGTCGAGCGACAATACTCTCAGGACCCTTACCATGGTTCTGGATGGTGGGCAAGTCTGAACATTGCCCTCGCCATTGCTCATCGACTGCGTGTCATGAGCAATATCGTTCCGAGGGAAGAAGACAACAAGTCTTGGAGCTATCTGAAGAATGCCATGGGCGTCTTCCCCGAGCTGACGATGCGTAACACTGATCTTTTGAGCGTCCAGGCTCTGCTTGGCATGGCCTTGTTCATGCAAGGGACGCCCAACCCACAGCCAACGTTCCTCCTTATCGCTGCTGCCATCCGTCTTGCTCACAGTATCGGCCTCCACAAGCGCGGTACCGGTTTCAACCTCAACCCTATTGAGATTGAGCAAAGAAAACGAGTCTTTTGGATTGCCTACATGCTTGACAAGGATCTCTGCCTCCGTTCCGGCCGACCGCCGGCTCAGGACGATGACGACATGAATGTGGAACTGCCGGATGCCGATCCCGCTGACAACATTGGCAATATCCCGCTGGCTGATGGAAATGGGAAGATGAATCTGTTCCGGGCAATGTGCGAGTTCGCTGTCATTGAGAGTGAAGTGTACAAGCGCTTGTACTCCGTGCACGCTACCAAGCAGTCCGAGGGAGAACTTCTCAACACCATCGGCGAACTCGATCGGAAGCTGGAAGAATGGAAGGACAGCATCCCCATCGATTTCCGCCCCGAGCACGACATTAGGGCATCCCACACACCCCTAATTGTCCATGTTGTCGTACTACACTTGACCTATTACAATTGTCTCACTACGATTCACCGCATGTCCGTCCACCACGGCTACTGGACAAGCCGGCTATCCAACTATGCGATTCAAGGCCTCAATGCCCGACCATTGAACCCGAGGGTCTTTTCATCAGCATCCCTCTGCACAGCTGCGGCGAGGGCATCAGTCTCGCTCCTGAAATACGTTCCCCAGGGCGATTTCTCATGCGTATGGTGAGTAAACCCAGCCGGTTGCGATGCTATTATGGTAATGAATGACTGACACGTTCTAGGTTGATCTTGTATTTCCCGGTGACTGCGCTCGTGACGCTGTTCGGAAACATATTACAAAACCCCCTGGACCCCCGCGCAAAGTCGGATACACGACTCATGAACATGGTCGTCACGTTTTTGTCCATGCTTGGCCAGGAAGCCGAGCAAGGGGGTGTCCATCGAATGCTGGGTATATGCTCAGAATTTGAACGTATTGCCAAGGCCATTATCGAGAAAGCCGAGAAGGAACAGTCTTCACGGCGAAAGCGGAAGAACCAGGACGGCACGAGCCGATCGTCAACAGCATCCGGACCGACTCCGACCAATCTGATGTCAACTGGAGATACTCCTAGGCCATCTCCAGCGCAGTCTGGATCTGCATCGAATACTTCGCCCAGTGTTTCCGGCAGCGGACACTCTGCCGAGAACAATTACAACGAGCAGAGGGATTTCTCGTCGCCACACAAGCCCAACGAGGACCCTTTCTACTCCCCAATGACCAATGGCGGGATGAATGAAGCTTCTATATCAGTTGCCACGGCTGGCTGGCCCCAGGAATACCACATGCCACCATACGCTCAGAACGGCGACATGGATGCGTTTGCCCTCGCTAATGAGATGCAATCGCCACCACTACCTCCCGGTGGAGCCTTCCAGCAACCTCTGCTACCACAAGATCTCTTTGCTTTGCCCATGTCTCTGGATTGGGACTGGGCTGAGATGAGTGGTGGTGCGTATCCGTCAGTGGAGAATGGAAACTTTGGCAACGACTATCTACGACCACAGCCTTGATTGCGGGCATTCATGCCCGTAAAGCTGATCTCGTCGAATTTCAAACACGACTGTATTATTTGAAAGATACCAACCGGCGGAAGGAGCTGGGAGACGACTTGATTTGTGCTACGAACGAACCCTTGTATATGCAAGCAAAGAACAATTTTCAGTGTGTAATGGGAAAACGCAAGATATACGACTGCCTTTGATAGATAAACTTAATGACTCGCATCCGCTATTTGATTACTCGAGAACCTATGAAAGCCCCTACTTTACTATGCGGTCTCTGATGATGGAAGAAGAGCATGATGCCTATGCTTGCTACGTTGGAAAGACAACCAATCACGTTTTGCAGGACGAGGCTGGGCACTGTTTCGCTGAACCAGGCATCGATTTTGAATCTACTGGTATCTAAACCAAAAAGTCACACCAAGGCATATGTTGCCGCGCCGTGTGTTCCTCCTGCCAGGGGCTGCCCCGGCTTGACACCGGGTTAGGCAGGCGTCCGTGATGGATCCCTTTCATCGTATACTACCGCTTGGCGACGTTCCCCTTTGATCCCCCAAGCAAGGGCCGATGAATTTTGTAACGTGCTTCCATCCCTTTCTCATAGCTCTTGTAAGTTGCAAAACAAAAAAAGAAGACATCAGTGTAAGAAAGAATAGAGTGACAAAGACACAAGAGGGGGTTTGTAAGAGAAGAAGAAGAAGAAGCAAAGCAAAAAAAAAAAAAGGACTGCAAACCCACCCATGGAAATCAGAAGCAGCAAAGGGGAGGAGTTAAAGGGATCGAAAGGCAGACGTTACTAGACGCCGTGTCTTCCAAGCAATCCTTTATTATGTTCCCCCTCGCAAAAAGAAAAAAGCGATGCCCATCCCGTTCTTCGTAGTAAACCAGAACCGTCCCCCACACCTTTGCCCAAAACGCCGTGCTGTATAGACGAAGCCCGTCTCCGTCTTTTTTTAGGGGAAGAAAAAACAATAAGAGTAAGAATGCAACTAGGGTAAACGCAAACTCGATCAAGTCTGGAAGAGGGGAAAACTGCAAATGGATAGGATAGAGCAGGGGACCGGTTTTTTTGTTGAGTTTTCTGTTTTGTTTTGATGTTCATCTTTGTTTCCTCGTCAAGGGAAAGGTGCTCGTGTATCGTAACAACATCCTGTACGTAGTATGCGGGAGAGCGCAGAAAACCGGGCGCAGCAAAGTGCAGCCAACAAAGCGACAAAAGTGAAAGAGTATCGCATAAGGTCATCCGGAAAAACAAAGCGTCACGCGCTTGGTGGTGCCCTTTGGCGAGGCGAGGGGGAGCAGGGGAACGACGAGCCGGACCTGGGAGGGCCGGCTCCTTTCGGCACAGTTCAAGGAACCCATCACGGTCAAGGAAACTCACGCGCCAACCATGCCGGGTCCGTAGCTTTGTTGACGCATGGCGCTCGGATACGGTGAAGCGTTTCCAGGGTTCTAGAGCGTCCAGTGTTAATGACCAAATGCTGGGCACTTCCATCGGGAAGCAAGACTTTACCTTTTTGCGACGCTTCTGCCCACCCTCTCCCTCTCCCGTAGAGTAGCCGGCTTCCATTCCCGCCTCGTCATCGGGGAAGCCCTCGCCGTAGCCCTCGAAGCTACTGTCTCCGTAGGTCCGCTTCTTGATGTTCCGTCGAGGTCGGAGGGGATCTTGACCCGGGGCAACCTGCGATTTTAATCGGCCAACGGCCGCCGGGGGGACTGGGAGAGGTGTGTTCGGCGCACTTGGCCTTGCAGAAGACGTCTGCTTCGCGGCATCGCCGTTTACCGGCGTTAGCTCACCAAGCACCGAAGCGTCCCATAGATTCTTTCCTATAGGGCCCTTGGCCATGGTCATGGCTCGTCCTAGGGTCGAAAGGGTCGCCTCTGATAGGCCGTCGCCAATCTCACGGCCCTTGACCTGATGAACGTTCCATTCGAGGTCGGGCACCTGCAGCATAGACATGAACTCTGAAGGCGCATCATCCTTCTTCTTCTGAACGTCAAAGTGGCCAGCGACCCCTAATCGCTTAATGTGACCCTTGTACGTCTTCCGTAGAGCATTCTTCTCGCCGTTGGGCTTCTCTCGTGCCACTTCGGCAGCGAGGCCAATGAGGTTGAACATCTCATAGAGATCGTCCGAGGTCCGCGGTAGGGATTCCGGGTGCGCTAGAGGTAAAGACGAAGGTTAACACACAATTCTCTGCTGGCATCACAACAATGACCCCGCGACTCGCGAGATCCTGGCGCCACGAAGGAGCGGGAGGAAGACGGCGAAGGGAGTCTTACGAGTTTGGCAAAGCAGGTATTTCTTCCCCACATCGAGATGCAGGTCCTCAATGCCCAGCTTGCTTTCCTCGAGGTGGACCTTCTTCTGCTCACGGTCGCCGGCGTCATCCACAGAGCGCTTCCGCTTCTGGGGGCTGTCGTCGGTCATGGCGAGGTCGGTTTGGGAGTTGCTTCCGTTGACGCTGTGGGCTGGGGTCGGCAGGGTGTTGACCGTGGCGGCCATGGAGCTGGCGACGCTGGCGACGGGGTCCGAGGTCCCGGACGACAATTGTGAGGGACTCTGAGGCGTCTGAGGATGGAACGACATGATGGACGTCTCCGTCAGGGAGAGTGTGGCGAGTGCGCGCCGGCCGCCGCGCGAAGTGTCGCTGCGCTGCGCTCCGCTTCCAACTGCTTCACGTCATGCACTGGTGTGGTTTTTTTGTAGGGTTTCAACGGGACGTGAGCGGGGAGGCGAGCCGAGAAAGATGGTCGGGGAGGAATTCGGCGTAGGAGAATCGACGGCTGTGAGGTGTAACGGGCGAATGTCGCTGGAGGAGCGAGAGTTGGTGCGTAAGGAAGCGGTCGTAGGGCGGTTGACGGAGGTTGAGTTGAGTGGTGAAGGGTGTGAAGGTGGAGTGGAATGAGGGAGCAGAATCGTGCAGCCTGAAATCCCAGGCAGCCTTCTCAGCGGCGGCGGCTCCGGTCGAGTGGTCGGCAAAAGGCTGGCAAAGAGCATGGAGGCAGGCACCTTCCAATCACCACTCCTATGCGCACCCCCTCGTCACTGCCGCCGGTACACCCCCCATTTCTTCCAGTTGCAATGCTGAGGCTGAACCCAGATCAAAGCCACTTTGGGGTTCCTTTTGTGGCACAGCAGCACCCTCTTCAACAGTGCAGCCAGATCGACGGACCACCACCCACAGTAAGACAGGCACGTGACCTCGAATTTCCGATAAGATCCAGTTTCACGATTGCGCCGAATTTTTCTCTTCTCTTCTTCTCTATAACAAATAACCAAATACCACGCGCATCCTCGATACGCGCCAGCCGGCTCGATCCCTACGCTGCTGACACTCTCGGATGCGTGGTTAAGAAGAAAACAACCTTGCCTAAAACCATCACCACGAGGGCCCCTCGTGCGGCTACCATGATGCGGTGATGACCTGATGCAAGTGACATACCGTCCTTCCTTGACCCGGATGGATGGATACCTCTATTCTCCCAGTGGCATGCCGTGCTCCGTATAGTAGCAGGTGTAGCTTCTACAAGTACTGGCTCGCCCTTGTCCCGTTCATTGCGTAAGTCGATTTCACCACATCAATCACTGCCCATCCGGCAGCCCAGCGCTGGCTCAACTTTCTCGTGATGACACCCTTTACATCTGGTAAACCTATTGGCCATGGTCGTCGTTTTACAGCCTGTTGCGCAAGCATCGGGCCCTATAACCACTTGGCTTGCGGGAGGAAACTTTGGCATTTCATCTGACTTTCTCATCTTTGACGCCTTCTCTCCACGATCCCCATCTATAAATTTTCAGCAACAAGAGTGCTGATAGATGGTCTTGTCAGATGTCCCTTTTCTATCAAATTCTGCTTGACGTCCAACGGCCGTCCGACTATGTTATTTGTCGTTCCGTCAGAGACGAAGTAGTGTTCCCGAGTTCTCAATATTGCGGCTGGGTGAATCGTTATCGTTCACTTGACACTTCCCCGGGTCTGCTCATACCATCGTCACGAGTTGCTATCGTCACGAGTTGCTCCCAAGTGCACCAGCGTCATTGTATAATGTCTTGCTTAGCTGGTGACCTATACCTACCTACGTAGGTAGGATAGGTAGGTTTCAATACCATGTTCCAAAGAATACACAGAAGATGTCGTCAATACATCTTCGCGGGTCATGGGCCCCCTCAATCTAATGCGATGCCTATTTGCTGATAATAAGAAGTCCAATCCCAGCTGGTTCCCCTTGACCCCATCCAATGTCTTGGGCCAGTCATTCCGAGCTTACTCACGATTCTGGCCAGCTCAAGATCATCATCGTAATACTCTGTACCCCAACCATGAATCAATTCAAAACAAGACTCCGGCTTGTTGCCCAAACCCATGCATGCACAATCGTTATCATGCGCCAGAAACCCGTAAATGAACAATATCGAATGCTGGAAAAAAAGAACACAACACACAGAATAGCCTACCAACCCATCTTGCTGAATGGTAAGTGACAACTTGGCCTGGCGTTGTCTAGACACATCTGTGGCGAAGAAAACGTCCAAAGAAACACATGAAGAGAAAAGAAGGTGACTTCCTAAAGCAGCCGCCACTTCTTGGGCATCGGGTTCGAGAGATCGATCCTCGTTCCACAACCAAGCCTGATAGCTTCCCGCGCTACATTCGAGCACTGGATGAGATTACGGGGCACCTCCATACAAAGCTGATCGAGAAATTCCCGACGGTGTTGGTAGCCCCGCAGGCAACGTCAGGCTTCGCTTTCGCCTGTGGAAGCTGCCATGAGCGTCGTGTCCATGGCTGGAATGCATCGGTCCACTTCCAAAGGGGGGCTCCATGGCCATTCTTGTGCCCTGTCCATGCAGATTGGCCTGGTAGCCATGTGCATAGTCACTCGGCGAGCCGATGGGAGTCCGCTCTGAAACGGGTGTCCGCGAGCTCGGAGCCCCGTGCATGAAGTCGTTCGGAGCTGGAATAGACGTCGTCGAATAGCTAGAGTTGTAGACCGAAGAGCTGCTGTATGGAGTGGAAGAAGGGGTGGGGCGAGGTGGACTTTGTGAGTTTGACGTCTGCATCTCTGAGCGATACTGGTCACGATAATCCATATTCAAGGGGAGTGTCGCTGTTGCTGCTCGGAGGCGTGGTCGGCCGTGTGGGGGCTCGACGCCAGGCAGGCTGCTGTTTGTCGGTGGTGGTGTTGAGCTGTCTAATAGACGATTGTCAGTCAAAGTCCGATCATTTATGAAAGCTGGATACCCACTGGTGAATGTCCCCGTCTCAAAAGGCCCAATGTTGCTTGAAGTCGGGCCCATCATCCCGTGGACAGACAAGTTTCGCTCGCCAACACTGGGGCTCGAGTTTGCTCCCTGGTACGGAGCATAGTCAATGGCATCCCCTTTCCATGATATGCCAGAGCGTAGTGGCGAGTGTGAAGACTCGGACCTCGCCCGAGACATGGATTCTCGAAGATGCAGAGACTGGATCGGACGCATACTCTGACGGTTCATTTCCATGGTCGCTTCTACTCCCCCGGGAGGTCCGTATGGGTTCGATGTTCTTGGTGCGCTGCTTAAAGGGGTCGAAAGTGAGCTTCCATACTGGAATCGGTCATTCGATGCTGATGAAGCCGGCGACATCATGTCGGATGTGCCCATGCCCCCAGTGGCGTTGAAGCCAATCCCCGAAAATCCAGTCGCCATGGCAGCGGGAGATGCGTGATCACTGAGCTCCGGCCTTCGGACATCAACCATCAATGGCCTCATCATGTGTTCAGCATAGGCTTGGCTTCCATACTCGGCAGATGGCGGCATGGCTCCTCCCAGTCCGTGGACTGCGCCGTACGGCGAGTGCAACGCTCGGACGTTGTCAAAGTCGTCGGGGACAGCCCTCATCTTTATCATACGATCACGGTCATCGACGTTGAGTCGCTTGATCTTTGCGCGTCTGAAACATTATTAGTGCCAGGACAAGATCCGTCAGCAAGAGGGGGGTTGGCGTACCTATTCTGGAACCAAACCTGCACCTGTCGAGGGCTCAATCCAGGAATCTCTCTTGACAAACGCTCACGGTGGGCGGCGTCCGGGTGGGGTTGCTTTGCGAATTCGCTCATGAGGAAGCGCGTTTGCTGGTGAGTGAGTCTGGCTGCTGTTAGATTCCTTCACCAAAGTTTCAAAGTATGCAACCATACCTGAAACGCTTCATTTTTCGACGAGCCGCAGTTCTTTCCGCTGCCGTCTGGGGCGAGTTATCGCCTTCGGGTTCCAAGATATCGTCATCATCGTAGTCGTCCTCGTCTTCATCTTTCGACGAGCCAGTTCTCCCTTCTTGCCCAGACTGTGCAGGTGGCAATTGAGTCCCTTGGCCAGCAGAAGCTAGGTTTTCCGCCTCCAACAAAGAGCCTCGCCCATAGCCAGGGATAGATGACTGGGTCTGAGAAACTCCCGAGGTACTCGCGGCGTGATCATAGTGGTAGTGTCCCGAAACGGTCGAGCTGGATGCTGCAAGCCTCTGGTTGGCCCTGGCGCTCTCCTGTAAGTAACCTGACGGCCGAGCCTCGTCCCTTTCTAGCCCTCTTGACGACTGTTCTTCGCTCCCGTTGATCATGTTCGGCAGTGCTGGAGAGCCATTGCCCTCCTGGCGGAGAGGCTGAGGCGAGGCGTTGTTCGCTCCAGGAGTCCGGTAATGCTTTCCTGGCCAGTCCCCTTGACTAGACAACGGCGGATCGTGAGGGTTCGACATACGCGGACTTGGCGATTTGTTAGATGAATCAAATTTGTTGAACGGCCAGTGGCTGTGGTCTGAATCGTACTGTCTAGTGACAAGCATTTGTGCGGAGGAAGTGACGGAAGAGGGCAAGCAAATGCCGATGGCTCTTGATAAGCGTATAGGCTCTGGTAAGGACTGTAAATAGTTGAAGCTTGATTGAACAAAGAGAGAGCGTCGTTGTTAATGTGAAGGCAAAGGAGTGTTGATGTTGACTCGTATAACTTTGGGGGGCTAATGGCCGAGTTGTCAGAGGGAGACGAAGCGAATACAGAACGTCTCTATACTCGTAGGCGTTGAGATGATTCAGCAACTGTTGCGGCAGTATACTGTGACGGAGGAGAGAGAAAGAGAGCGAGAGAAGGAAGGAAAAAGGCAGAATTGATGATTGGAGGAGCTCAGAGGATAGCCACCTCGTGAAGTCAACTCTGGAGGACAGAGCTGAGTGGATATACGGATGCTCTGTTGGCCCCAAGCTCGAGCGTAGCCGTTGGTAAGGGACTAGGTGCTTGAGCCTCGAATCGACCCAGTAGATGTGGGTTCAGGGCATGAGTGGTTCCGACTTTAGAACGCGGGTCTGGAGATGGAAGGCTGGGAATGGAAGCAACCCTAGGAGTCGTGCGTCAAAGTTGGGGACATACGATATAAGTCCTAAGCACGAAACGTTTCTTTTCTCGGCGGGGACAGTGATCGACCTCTGTCCAAGGTCGCTTCCGCTACGGACAGGCCTTGTTGATGCGGACTATCCCAGGTCATCCCTCGGGGCAATCCCTGCCTTGTAGATGGCAGCGTCGATTCTGCCCAGCAAGAGGGTGTGGCGGACAAATGTCGAGTCTGAATCCCAACCAAGAGACCCTGCACAAGGCTTCGAATATGTGGGGGGCTGCCTCCGTTGGTACCTGGCACGGGTGATCCGGTGCACGTTCTCATGAGTCCTCATCCTCATCGCTGCCGCACCTTGACCACGGACCAAACAGGCGTCATGGCGTACACGCCCCCTCCCTTGTCTCTGTCCTCGTCCGCCTGTTTCAACCCCTCGTGCGTTGCTGAGCCACAAGAGCAGCCAACTGTACAAACTGTACTGTATGCAACGGCATTGATCAGTACAGAGTTTGTGCATAGTGGCATGCCTGCCTTGACTCCGAGATCCCGAGGGCATATCGCCACGGCGAGACGGGGCTGGTGTTTGGCTTGAATTATCCCAGGCATCTTTATCGTGTTCCTGGTAGCATCGGGCTAACCTAGGCTGCTGTTGTATTCTAGTATAGGAACGGCGTGTAAACCAGTCTGCCGCAGCCTTTGCCGCATACTCCCTGCAAGACTATTGATGGCGTAGAGTTGGTACAAGCCACTCGAGCGAGGAGACAAGCAGCATTGAGGATGGGACATTTGTGAGTTGTCCATCGGTCCTTTATTACATTAGCCGTGTGTCGACTGCACGGTTGAGCGCATGCTGCGCACCAAAGTTGACCAGACTTGCTTCGGTTTCAACCCAATAGGAGTACGCTGTGGGAACTGAGGGGTGCGACGAGGTGAGAATAGCGGCGGAGAGTGTGTGTGATGCGGAGTGCAGGGGTGCGGGCATATTGATCCTGACACGGGCCAAACAGGGGTATCAAGGAGAAGAAGAAGCCGTGGCGGTTCCATAAAGGAGGCTTCTCCAAAACAAACCCCCCAAACGAAATCGGAAAGCAATGCGCGGCTGCAGCAAAAATCCATCAAAGAGACTCTGAGAGGCTTTCTCGCTGCGTTGTGAGAGTTTGGTGCATTTGGGTAGCTATCTCAGGTAGCTTTAGGTCGTTGAAGGAATGAACGCATTGGAAGATCCTGTAGCTGATCAGTGATCCTCACCGTCCCCTGCAAGATGGCCAGGCGGACCAAGGAGCAAGGATAGCAAGGTAAGGCGGATGAATGAATGCCAACAAGTGGGTAGAGAGACGCTTCCTTCCGGCCACACGCGGGCTGAAGAGAGCTGGGGATATGGCCAGTCGGTGTCCGGTTTCAGACAGTGTGCAACGCAGCATCCTGTCTGTCACCCACGATTCGGCATGGAGATGGTGCATCTGGCCCAGCTCGTACACTGTCTCTCTTGTCCCGAAGCAGGATTCATCGGAGCTGCAGCTTGGCCGCTGTCAGTTTGAGAGCAGACGGCACAAGAGCAAGGCCGAGGCGGTGGAGAGTGAGCCGCCGCCGCCGCCGCCGCCGCCATGGCCAAGTAACAACGGCTTGTGGCGTAAACGGTCCAGACTTGCCAGGCCAGTTTAGTTGGGCGTCCCCAGACAGCGTTTGGACCAAGCCAGCGACGTTTGCTCCGGGTTGAATCATGCCGTGTCCATTCCAGGATGGCAATTACGCGGTCTGTCAATGCCGTCCCAAGAAATGCCCTAGTGGCCCACGCTGCCGAGAACCTGGGACGGACCAGCGGCCTCGGCGAAGGCATTTCCTGGGCGACGCAATGTCTCGCCCTGCAGAGCAAGTGTGAACAAGCCTAAAAAAGCCGGCGGTTCGGGTCAACGAACGGTGTGTTGCAATGCTGAGGTTAGGATAACGTGGCTCCGAAGTGCGGAAATGGAAGGACGATAGGTCGATCACCTCAAGCACATGGTCGCTTTGAGGCGCATGTGCAAGCGCCATGTGCAAGCCCAAGGTTACCTTGGCCACGGCAAAGCACTCACTCGATGATCAAGCATCGTGTGTGGTTTGTGATTCTGCACAAAAGGATGCCTGGACGAAGTTGGGTGCACAACTCAATTGACACGTTCTGTAACAACTTGCATGTTTCAGCGGCCAGTAGTTACTCCGTACAGCCGCCACAAAGAAGGAACCTGGAGTTTCAATACATGGACATTGGGTAGGCACGTACGTACCAGCGCGCCTGCCTTTTAGCGCCTGGTGCGTACAAACTTAGAAGGAGCCCACAAGGGAAAGAGAGCAAGAGAAGGAGAAGAGGAGAAGAGGAGAAGAGAGAAAGGAGCTAGAGGTAGCAAGAGGAACGTGCAGGCGATCCATCCGCGTTTCCAAGGATGGCCTTCTCTCAAGGATCCAGGATGGCGGGTGGTCCTGGCGAGGGGCTTCGAGGTTTCATCCATCCCACCCTTTTCCCGCCAACAAAAAGGCCTCGTCATTTGGGTAGTGAGCACTCTGTGGCATAGGCATAGATTGGGCATTCCGACGATAACAGCCGAGTGTTTCATTCTCTTCTTCTTCTGTTGCCAAGGGCTACACTCCTCGTTGCACTCCTTTCTTCGGTGCGCTAATGGGTGAGGCCACTCCCATCACCACCAATACGTACCTACATGCAGCACCTATGCCTAGGTACCCAAGGTATGAACCATAAGCCTTGCCTTGACGGGCAGAGCAGTACAAAGACACAGTTCTGTCTACTATCTAACCATGCAGATATGCAAGGCACCGCGTTGCATAGGTAGACATGTTTTACGGTGGATCTCGTGCCATCGCCATCGCAGCAGGGTCCTTCATTTCTCCTGGCGGCCGCCAAACCCCTACCATCCAGCTTGCCGGGCGCCCAGTTGGTTCATCCCTTTCGCGGTGTGAGTTGGACAGACGAGCAGTGGGATTACAAGCCTCAGCCAGCATGGACTCTGTGCGCCTTTCTATGCCTGGGCTTCCAGACACCAGCCCCGACTGCGCAGCTGCACTGTGGAGCCCGAGGAACAACAGCCACCCATCGCCATGTCTTAATCATGCACCCGTCAGCGAGCGTTTGTGGCGTTGATCAGAGTGATTTGACAGTGACAGCCGCCAGTTTGCGTTCCCCAACGTCAAGTTCTTGGGAGCCGCCTCATCCATCAGTGGCGCTGTCGCAGCTTTTGTTCCAGCATCACACATGCAGTGCCATCCTGCACCTGGAAACTACCAAGAAGAATGTGCCCATTCTGCAAAAAAGTGCAGATGCTGCTTGAGCCATGCCATATTGCTGGATGCCGCCTAGCTACAGTATGGGACAAGGCAAGAGAGAACCCACGCCACCATGTTTAACCACGACCTTGTGCATTCACCTCAGTCCCTCGCTGCGCTTGCCGACCAGAATACGCTTACACAGGCTGGCTGCTCTTTGAATACAAATGTCCAATCTGGCAGTCTCGGTGAGTTGAGTTTGCCATGTTCCAGAGGATTCTGAAGCTCGGGGTCTTGTACAACCGGGCTCTCGCAACGATGGGTTTTCTCTCAGCCTTACTAGCAACAGCTAAAGCAGCTTTGCCAACTTGCTAACTACCTAGACTAGGTAGCATAGTAACGATAAGAACAAAGCCACGGCGTTGTCAACAGCCGAAGCTACCGGCACTCCCCAGATTAGCATAACGCCCCTCAGGTTCCAGGAGCCCCGCGAGACGCTCGGCCCGTTCCCACGCCTTTTGGTGCGTTGTTCATCCTAGTGACCTGTGCCGTCGAGGAAGATACGAATACTGAAATGGGAGGCGCCCATCAACTTTTAGTACGACGATAACCGAGCCTGTCAAGGTCCGTAAGGGAGGGGAGAGGGCACCGTACGTACCGCAGAGGCTTGAATCCTTCATTTTGAGTTGCTGAAAAGTCCCTTGACAGCCTCTTAGTTGGGAAATTATCCAGAACGTGCATCGTCGATTCCGCGCAGGGAACAAGGGTGGGTGACGCCATTGCAGGATTGCCGACACTACAGGGGCATGGACATGGGGTATTCTTAGCATGTACGGCTGACGCAACACAGATCTGATTTCCCAGGACGACACCTCACTCGCCCCACGGCAAGCACTTACAGTACAAGCGCGTTTGGGGTATCCCCTACTCTAGACACGTACCTTCGGTTTTCCTACAAACGAAGCAAAGCAAGTCTCGTATACGTGCAGAAACACACCTGTCCAAGGGACGTTCTCGCTCTTCACAGGAGCATCGGCGACGTTACGATCCGCCACTGGCAAGCTTCATGTCCTTCACTTCAGCCTCTGGGCTCTTGTGTCGCCACAGCTTAGAGTTGCGAGACAAACTATACATGCGTCTCAGACCTCCGCAACTTCGCGTGTTGACCGTCATTAGAACGCCACAGTGTTGCCACGGCACTCAAGTCGTAGGCGAAGGTCTACCACCTCATTATAGTTGGACTCATTATCCCACCCGGCCCGTTGAACCCTGGAGATGATGTACGTAACGTCCTTCTTCCAACCGATGGTTTTATAGCCATAGCTTCGGAGGCACGGCGGCATCCAGATCCTTCGCCGGGGTATGACGGGACGCTCGTTCCTCATCTCTGTCCAAGTTCTGACCAGTCGTTTGGTGCCTGTCGCAATCTTGCGCCGAATTTTGCCAACGAAGACGTAAACTACTATTGTTGAGTGCAATAGTAGTACTAGAAGTATGCCAGCCGACGTTGGCTCAGACGACATAGATCGCTTGATGCCCTTCAAGGCACGGGCACTAAGGCTGGCTTACTCGTTCCCGATATGCCCCAACCAGGCTCTAACCTCTGGCATTATAGGTAACCGACGGTCTCGCCGAGGCCGGGACGCGCCATTAGCGCGATGCCTCAGAGTTTCTGTAGGCTCGATACGTACTTGGCCTCTGCTCTCCCACATGCTGCCACGGCTGCGTACCCAAAATACACAGCTGCGCGTTGCCAGGGATACCCCATCCTCTTCCTATGCTTGCCTCGAATGCATGTTTCATCCGTGGGGTATGCGCGACGAAAAGGAAAGTTCCTCGCCAGCTACATACGCACTACCGGCTCCGGACCCAACTAAGAGTTGACTAATTTGAAGCAGAAAGAAGGCGGCCTAGCTCTGCGAAATGGGGCGAAGGATATGGTGAAGGAGAATGGCCCCAGGCCAAAGACCCTGTGAGCGCGTTCAATCCATGCATGAATTGGCTTGAAGGGTCAACCCACGCTTGGAATCTGATTGCACACCGATCAACTCCACAGCTGCTGCAAGCATCTCATTCCCTCGCAGGCCCCCATGACTGGTCTATCTAGTCGGGAGCCTCAGGATTCAGTTCACTTACCAGCCTCATCGATCCGTCTAGTCTGTATTCTTGCAAAGCGGGCAATGGAGCGTTCATTGATGACACGGCGGCATTCATTGGCCAAGTCCCCGGTACGTGCCCGACCCCCAACTTGTGCCTCGATTGTCGAGAAAGTACCTACCAAAGCACTCCGCAACGCGGGTGCTGAGATCGCAGTGTGGCAGACTATCAGGAAAGGTGCACGATCCTGCCTGATGATTTGCTAGGCCGGTCAGGAACTAGGTTGCGAGTCAAACAGCTCCCCTTCCCCTCAGCACCTCAAGCATTTGCGTTTGGCATTGTGCCATGAGTATCCATAGAGAATAGATGGATCTGCTTGAGTTACATCGCCAGACGCCCCGCGCTCCTCCCCGGAGAACGCGCGTGTGTTTCTTCAAAGTCTCCAGCAGACAAGGACCAGGGGATATCCTGAGGCAGTCGGAGAATGCTATTAACGGGACGGTCAACCAATTCCGTGCCCCTAGGCTCCCTAATTATCGAACGATTGTGACGCTGCAATGACAAAAGCGGCATTGCTAGGGGGGTCTTTCCGCGGGATCGGTCCGCTCGTGGATCTGTTGCTTACTTTGCATTCGATCTTGGGCATCAGGGTTTGGCCGAGAGACCAGAAGGACACACACACCCTGCCATTCGGTAATCGAGTTGCCGCCTGCAGTGACTGATCACCCGCGGCAAGTCTAGAGCTCGGTTGGTGGTGATTACGTGTCGAAGAAAGGAGAAACAAAGCATGTTCACATGCTTTTGATGCATCTGCGAGCGTAGGCGAGGGTGGGACAGACACTAGGCATGCGAGATGAGAGAAGCCATGTCACAGCAGGCGCTATCATTTATCGCCCGGGCTCGAACTATGAAGGATCTCGCCGATTCAGTATAGTAGACAAAGAGAAGTGCGCCAGTAAAGCTGTGTCATTTCGGTCCTGGATCTATATCCCTCCTTGTCCCTGGCCTTGGTGGGTAGCTTGGAAGGACGTTGACACGGCCGCTCCGATTGTTGTGGGAGTACCGTTCTCAGCATATAGACTGTTTTATATCGGCTGGATATCACGTGAGGTCACCAATAATCCCCGAATAGCTCAGTTGGAAGAGCGTGAGACTGTAATGGTTCATCGTTATCTCAATGTCGCCTGTTCGAACCAGGCTTCGGGGAGTTCGATTTCTTTTTTGCGCTTGGTTCTTTTGTGTTTTGCTTGATCTCTTCTTTGTATAAGACCAGTCTGGTGTTCAATCAATTTAGCTCGTCGCATCGATACGAGTTGCTGTTGCCTTTGCGTCTTCCTACCCTGCGAAGCTGTTTTCTTTTGTTCGGTAAAACTATTTGGTAGCATTGACGCCCATTGCAGGCGTCTCTCTATTACGTTTGTCTGCTGGGCCGTTTGTCTCGTTTTATCTATTTATTTCAGTGTTGGAGTATATCGTGAGTGTATGCACCTGCCACTATGAATTTCCGACCACGTCTACCAATCATAACGAGCATAGAAACTATCAATAAAATGTCGCTACTATTTGAAAATAGATTGCAGAGCCATAAATACATTGGTTATGTGCAGATGAACTCGCTTGCTGGGTCTTAGCTACTGTATCATCTGATATACCGGGTAGACTGGTTCAACGTATATTGTACGGCATCGGACAGTAGATGTATAGGTACCTATTTATATAGGTAGACAAGCCACTCGTGAAACCACTAACCAGCCAGATCTATTTTACTCAAAAAGTGCTTGGCCTCTAAATCAATAGTCGTAAAACCCCTTGCCGCTCTTCTTGCCAAACCAGCCAGCATCCACCATCTTCCCAAGAAGTACACTAGGTCTGTACTTGGAGTCGCCCGTCTCCTCGTGCAGCACCTTCATGATGGAGAGGCAGGTGTCCAGGCCGATAAAGTCAGCAAGCTGCAAGGGGCCCATGGGAACGTTGGTGCCATTCTTCATGATGGCATCAATCGAGTCGCGGTCGCCGACGCCCGTCTCGAGACAGATGACGGCCTCGTTGATGTAGGGCATCAGGATGCGGTTGGCCAGGAAGCCGGGCGTGTCGGCGGACACGGAGGTGACCTTGCCCATCTTCTTGCAAAACTCGACAGCCGTGTCCAGCGTGTCCTGACTCGTCTGCAGGCCGCGGATAATCTCGACGCCCTTTTGCACCGGGACGGGGTTCATGAAGTGGGTAGATACAACGCGGGACGAGGCCGAGGTGTCGGTCGGGTCGGCGGTAGTAGCTGCTGCGATCCGGGTAATGGAAATGGACGAGGTGTTTGTGGCGAGGATGGCGTGTTTGGAGCAGATCTGGGCCAGCTGGCTGAAGATGTCGAATTTGAGCTTGGGCAGCTCGGGGACCGCCTCAATGACGAAGTCGACTGAAGACAAATCGTCCATCTTGGTGCTACAGGAGAGAAGGGAACGTGCTTGATCGGCTTGCTCCTGAGTGATTCTAGATTTGGAGACATCCTTGGACAGGAGCTTCTCTGAAGGCGAGTGAGCATGACGAAAGAAAGGGAAGTCCAGGTCAGCGAAAGGCCGGCTCACCAGCGAATGCGATTCCCTTGTCCAGCGACTTTTGCGAGGTGTCGACCAGAGTCACTGGAACCTGGGCCCTCTGCGCAGCCACCAGTGCTATTCCGAGACCCTGTGTTGCGTGTCAACTGGCAGTTCTTGGTCTTCATCACATGCCGGAGCGACGAACCATCTGGCCGGCGCCGATAACACCCAGGCTCTTGACCTCTGCGGCAGCTAATCGACGGGGAGAGGAGCTGAAGTGGCGCGCCTGGCGCACAGCCCCCAATGATCGCATGCGTAGAATTGAAGCAGCCATTTTTGCCTTGCTCGTATGTTGTAACTGTAGAGGTCGAGGTTGCGTTGCCATGAGTCTGGGGAAGCTCCCCAATGCGTTCATAGGCGGATAACCTCGGTTTGCCCCGGATAGGGCCCACCTAATTGCCGAAGCGCCAACATCTCTTATCGAGCTCTCCTTATCGGTACTTGACCCCCGTACTCATTAAACACGAGTTTGGCTTGACGCGTCAAAAACGCGTCGGCTGGGACATCTCCAACAACTGCTTGAGCCTTCATACCTAGCATGCTGCCCCACGGCATGTCATGATAACTGCTGCGTCCACCATCGAGAGCTAAACAACGCCGTCATCATGGAGCTCGCCGACGGCACGACGGACATTGTCCATCCCGAAGTCCGAGCTCATATCAACAGTCTTGTCTCTGCGGTATGTTGTCCCGCCATGTGTGTGTTCCATTACCTTGACGGACAATTCTAACAAGGCCATTTTCAGCTCGGCGGGATCAGTGCCGAAGACGATGGCCGCTATCAACTCGGAGACGACGCCCTCGAGGTCCTGCGAGATATCAAGCGTTGGATTCGATTCTACGACGAGAAGACGAACCGCATGGATGTTGCCCGATGCATCTACGAAGCGAACTTGATCGAGGGCGACCTACTCCCCATACTAGCGACATGGCCCGAGAATGCAACAGAAAGCAAGTTCAAATCGAGGATGGCCTTGTCTTGTTTCGAGGTCATGGTTCCGTTGACCTGGCCCATGGACCGGGACAAGGAGCGGATGACGGTCAACCATCACCGACACATGCCTGTCCTCGAGCTGGCCCAGGTGGGATACAAACGGGCCATTATCAACTTTGACGGGGCGCGTATCTTGCACACGGCCGTCAGAGTGGCTCTGCCGTCCATGGCGAAACCAATTGGAGACCGAACTGCCCGGGACCAGGGCGTCATCAAGCTGGTGCTGTTCTTCCTCCGCAACATTGCCATGATCACGCCGCCCCCCAATGTCAAGTACGACGGTGATGAGTCTCAGATCTCCAGGTCTGCCACCATTGACGCATTCTCCTACCAAGACATCTTCTTGGTTCTCCTCACCATCGCGTCCAATATGGGCGAGGATTTCAGGACCGAGGATACCACAGTCATGGAGATCATCTTTCACCTCGTAAAACGGGTCGATATCGAAAAGATATTTATGAATGAGCAGCAACTAAACAAAGCCAAGGCCAACGAACTATCCGACATGATGAATAAGGAATCATCGATGCTAAAGGCCTACAACCGCAAAGGCCCAACCCGGCACAATCGCTTCGGCACAATGATCTGGGTAAAGCGTGAGGACGGCAAGATGTCGTCACTCTCCGGCCAAGACGCCCTTGCAGACGCAGGAATGCGGAACCAAAAGATGGACAGCAGCAAGACATTCCGTCCTCCGCGCCGGGCGCGCAAGGCCGACAAGGACGAACAGGACCTTGGATTACCGCCCAAGCTCAACGCGCGGGCAAACGACCAGCTGCGCACCTTTGTGGGAGACTTTCTGGACTCGGGCTTCAACCCACTCTTCCAGCACGTCCGCAAGTCGATTGACCGCGAGGCTCCCCACGTCATGCAGTATCACCGGCGGCAGTTCTGCTACCTGGTAGCGTGGTTTCTCGAAGCAGAGCGACTGAGGCGCAAGGCGAATAAGCAGGCTGGGAAGCAAAAGGGCGAGGACGTCAGCAGTTTCAACCTCGTCGCTGGCGTGCTCAACCAGGAAATGTTCATTACTCTCAACAAGGCACTGCACGAGTCCTACGAGTACAAGGATTGGCACGAGTTGACGGCAGTGATGCGATGTTTCACACAGATCCTCCTGACTGTCCAGGAGATGGCGGATTCAGGCAACGAGGACAACGAAGAGATTGCAGAGAATGTCCTCAGTCGCCTCTTTTACGAAGAAGCTACACACGAAGCAATCGCCAACATTATCAGAACCTACAAAGACCAGGGTTTCAACTACTTGGATGCGGCCACGGAGCTCGTGCACCACTTTCTGCGCATTCTGGAAGCGTACTCGAAGCAAAACGCCGACATGCAAGTCCGTTCGCGGAAGCGTACGCGCAGAAAGAAGAAGGCTGATCAAGAAGCCTCCGGTATCAACAATGAGGACCAGGACAATGACGGATCAGACAACGACGATCAAGTAACTGCGGAGAGGACTACCAAGGAACGCAAGTTCGACTTTCACCGCTTCGCTTCCAAGTTCACTCCCCAGGGTGTTGTCGACACATTCGTCAAGTTCACCAAGTACTACCACGATTTGAACGACGTGCAGCTCAAGCGCGCTCATAGGTATTTCTATCGTGTATCCTTCAAGCAGGACATGGGTGTCATGCTATTCCGGGTGGACATTATCCACCTCTTCTACAACATGATCAAGGGCCCTCAGCCGCTGGATAAGTCTTCAAGCGCATACAAGGATTGGGAGGAGCTCGTCAAGCAGATATTGCGCAAGTGCTTTAAGAAGATGGAGCAGCGCCCGGAGCTGATTATCGAGATGCTCTTTAGCAAGCTTCAAAGCACAGCCTTCTTCCTAGAGTACGGTTACGAACGACAGACAATCTCAGGCACGAGCAAGTCAAGGCCCGGTACAGAGCTCGTCTTCAAGCACACAGAGGAGCAGGACCGGCAGATTGCTATCGTTGTAGGCGCCCTCTTGGACAAGAACCAGGGAGATTTGATAGGCTGGGTGAAGAAGGTTCTGTCCGAGGCTGAGAGCGAGCGAAGGGCGTGGGCAGCTGCTCAGGAAGCCATGCCCTCGCTTGAGGCGCCAGAGGAAGCCGATGGAGAGCAGCCTGCGCAGCCTGCGCAGCAAGAACCAAAGGAGGTACCGATATTCCGTAAGTTGCTGATCTTTCTACCTCGACCCATATGAAGACCACTAACCCAGTTATAGACGTCCATCCCGAAGACGATGCCTGCCGCACAGCCATGTTCAAGAACTCCCATCTTCGGCTGCTCATGACCCTTTCTGGGTTCAAACTAGAGAGTCCCGACTCCGAACAGACGCCGAAATCGTCGTGGATCATTCCCAGCAACGTTTCGGTAGATGACCTCAAGGATACGCTACATTATATCAACCAGGCCGAGTTCAGCCCCCCGACATTCGAGGAGGGCGTTTTGGCAGAGCACCAGCTAAAGCGCAAGACGGCTCCACGCAAAAAGGCCGCGTTCGACGATGACGAGGACGGCGAGCAAGACGACGATCTCCTATTCCCCATCGGCGGACCGACGGCACGCAAGGCCATTGACGACAACGTTGACAAGCCAAAGAGGAAACTCAAGCGGCGCCGCAAGGATGAGGACGCGGAGCCGCTTGATGACGACGACCTCGAGGACAAGGCCCGGCGCCGGCGCGACCGCGAGCGTGAAAAGGCCGCCCGGGTCAAGTCTGCCCTGTACGTGGGCGCCGGCGACGACGAGTTCGACTCGGACGAGGACGAGGCCTTTTTCGCCCGCGAGCGCGAGATTGCGGCGCGCGCCAACGCCGTCGCCGCCGCAGTCGGCGGCCGTGCCGCCGAGACTGTGGTCCCAGTGTACAGGGCGCGTGCACCTGCGGCGGTGAGCAGCGACGACGACAGCGACGTTGATGAGGAGGAGGAGGAGGAGGAGGACGATCTAGAGTTTGCGCGTCGTGTGCTGAGCAGCCCGGGACTCGGGAATGGCACAGACGACGCACCGCCAGACGATGGCGACGGCGAGGCGCGCAAGAGGCGGCGGGTGAGCGAGGAGGCCGCCGACAACGATGGGGACGTGGACATGGGCGGGACGGAGAAGCCAGACGAGGACGAGGACGAGGACGAAGATATTGCACCAGTCGTGGCGGCGCGCAAGCCCAGAGTTCGGGGCGGGTTTGTCATGGATAGCGATGATGACGAGTAGACGAAGGGCATCTAGAGGGCGTTTACGGTACTGCGCTGGGGGAACAGCATTGGGATTTGGAGTTGTGGTCTGCGTCGTCAACGAGGAATATCAGTCGGGCGCTTTGCATTCACGAGGAGACTATCCAGATGGAAAGGTTGGAGGTGATTTGCTGTTTGGGTCATCTATTATTATACTGTAAATTCTAGAGTTATTCAACTGTCCGTATACATCCTTCCCAGATACGATGCGTCGTTATCTAGTGTATGTAGTATGCCAAAAAGAACTAAATCGTAAAAGATATGTTTGGCACGCTTCCTGCTCCTTGGTATGTTCCTTGCTTCACGTTGCATTCGTAAGAGGATGCGATAGTACACACTCAACTCCTGTGTGATCTTCGCTCGAGGCTCCGTCGCCTCGTCGCAGTACTCTGGCCGCTCTGGATCCGCCCAAGCTCGGCAAAATCCTCCTGGCTCTTCCGCGGGCCGCCAGCCTGGGCAAAGACGCTGTCATGATGCTCGGGCCGGCGGTGCGAATCTTGCCGTGAAGCCGCACGGCTCAAACTCTCGGCATTGTCTCCGCTATTGTCTTCCTCCTTGGGGCCGCCCCAGGCGCCGCCAATGCCCTCCATCGTAAAGGGCGACGCAGTGGGACCGTCGAGGACGGCGAGCTCTTCCGGGGTGAACCAGCGGGGTAGCAGCAGAGCGCGGATGGGGATGAGGGCCATGATGATGACGGGGAAGCCGACGGCCGCCACCGTCTGCGTGACGGCAAAGGTGGCGCCAAAGGCGATGAGCTCGATGGCGACAAAGAGCCAGATGGCAGCACGGCGCTTGATCTGGAGTAGCGGCGCCGCCTTGGGCGTGAGGGCCTGGTCGCGCGCGAGAAAGACGAGCTTGACGGTGATGCCGTTACCCTCGAGGGCCTGGAACCCCATGATGAAGAAAAGGCCGGCGAGAACGCCATGCGGGATGAGGTGCAGCACGACGAGCAGGGGCCCCGTCATGGTCCCGAGTGTGAGTAAGCCCTGCACAAGGTTGGAGACGCGCTGCTCTACCACGTGAGTGGCCTCGAACGAATAGCCGACTTCGCCGTCCTTTTCATCCTTGTCCTTGACAGCCTTTGTGACGCAGAGAGACTCGGTATGGAAAGGCGCCTGGGGGATGAGGCCATTGGGGAAAGGTAGCCCGAGGATTCCGGCCACGCCGGTAGTGAGACCGAGGAGGAAGATGTCCCAGTGGAAGCCGGCGGGTTTTCGTAGGGGGAATTCGCTGCCCTGCGCAATGAGAGAGGAGACTACGGGAAAGAGTTAGAGACCCGAGAGCCGTGTGGCTACTGAGATGATGAAAAAGAGAACATACCGTTGTGATCAAACCAGAAGAGGATGGTCAGAAGAATAGCAAAAGGCAGAGCCAAGAAGATGTCGCTGACGCTCAGGTCCCAGAACCTCACAAGCCAGTCCCGGCCAGTCGTGGGCTGAAACGCAATGCCCGTGGGGAGCACCTCGAGATCGACGGTCCTCATGCGGCCAATGTGGACGAAGCCGGTAAAGAAGATGATTGTCAGGGGCGTGCCGTAATCCTTGAGGAAGACGCGGATCGGATGCTTGAAGAGGCTGCTGGTGCCGAGCTCGCCACAGATGTAGGCGACGATGAAGACGAGTAGGGCGGCTACAATGGAGAGGTAAAAGTCGGCTTCGGTGCCAAGATGCTCAAGTACCTGGATGCCCTTTTGAAGGTAGATGAAGGCAACATAAAAGCCAAAGATGTCGCATGGAAAGCGCGTGACCCAGCGGAGCCAGTTACACGAGTTGGTGACGGCGAGGATCCAGTGCAGAATCAAGGACCATCTAGAGAACTGTCAGCACTATTGCGATTTGATTATGGGATGATTGAAACTCACATGCCGATCCAACACATGAATCCAATGTAGTCGACACCAGTAGGCTTCATGATATCGTAGACAGTGCTGAAAGGAGAGATGTCGGCGTTAACAGTGCACTCAAGGCACGAGGCATCAGGCATCGAGATAGACTTACTAGTTGAACACGGTAATGGGACCTGGACTATATTAGCACATGTAATTCTACATCTTTTACTCAAGGGGTCACTCACCAGTAACGCCAACAATGACAAGTGGCTGGCAGGCGAAAAGGGAGAATACAACAGCTCCCAGGACAGAGGCCAAGAGCACCTCGTTGACTCCGTAGTTGGAGCCCGTCTTCTGAAACATGTCGAGAGAGAAAGCCAGGGCGGGTAGAATGCTAGATGGAACATGTCCTCGATCAGCTTCCAGACAAAGCGACAGACTGTAGATACTTAGGTAGAGGAGCACTCACTTGGCAAAATACATGTAGACGGTGGCGGGCACGACGCGATAGTCCCAGGCATCAACCCAATCGCTCGCGTAGAGAGGAAGCCGGCGGCGCAGGTCGTTGACCATGCCGCGGAAGGGATGGATAGCCCACCAGCCTGATCGAGGCGCCATGGTGTTGAGTTTCGGAGGCGTAACCGTCGAGATGCAAAGATGGTGAATCGATCAACTGGGAACGAGCCCAGGAGTCGAAACAGGAGATGAACAGACCCAGATTCTCCTCGAAAATAGATGTAAGAGAGGAAAAAGGGAGAAAACCCCCAAGATGCCAAGACGCCCGGAGATGCCCAAACGTCGGAATAATGATGTAGTCGGGGTGAGGCAAACGCCAAATCCCAAAAGGGAAAGAGGCGAAACTAGAACTTTTTCCTGTCTCCTTCGAGAAGCAAGAGGCAGAACAGAACAGGACAAATTGTAAAGTACGTAGCAATGGAGCAACAGCACCAATTTCTAAACGACACGAGCCTCCAGGAACTCAATCTATTCTCCGTCGTATTTATATGTTCCCACAGTCATCAATCATTCCATGTCCATGACACGGCTGCTCTGCCATGGCCCCTCCCAACGACAACACAATCCGTCCAATCCCAGCCGCAGAAAAAGTTCCCTTGTCTTGCTCAGCTCCACCGCGAATCAAGCACGGATCATGAGGTTGCATGCACAATCCCAGCTGCGCTTACTTTACATTGATTGAGACCGGTCAGTTACGTATCCTAGCGACTGAGCTTCTAGTCAAGATCCATTCAACAATCATCAAGCGGGGAGTGACAAACTTCTCCAGCAAAAGGAACTTTGACAGCCAATCACCGCCCGCCCTCCGGACTTAACAGGGAATAGCATCGACATGACTTGCTCACCCAGGCTCAGAACTTTATGTTGCCCTGTGAATGGTTGATGCCAAACTCACATCCCGATGCCCTTGCAGCGTCTCATCGAGGCATCACAAAGACTCGATATGACTTCATTATCCAGACCCTCCCCCAGCCAGCCTTTCCCAGCATCTTGATCTGTCGTATAGGCTCACACAGGGCATCGACTTGGCAGAATCTTACACTTCTATTTTCTTCATCTTTTGTAAAAATACATTGTTACACCGGGAAGCATCGCCTCTTCCCAAGATGATGCTGAAATACACAAGTTCCGACAAGGCCCATTACCGCCTTGTCAGGTGAGTAGAGTTGAGAGCTCTTATGCTGCCATGACCAAGTCCACCATTGGCATCTCCTTGTCTCATGTTCCCGCCGTCGGTAGTCGAATGGCTCTCAAGGCAGACCCCTACTGGCCCTGAAATCGCTGCAGCCAACCCCAGCTCTTCTTCAAGTTCCCAATATCCTCCTTCTCCTCTTCGCCTCGCCTCATCACAGAGGTCTAGCCCTTCAAGGCTAATATCTGCCGTGATGAGATATTTGCCCCAAGCAGTGACGTTCATCTTATTGTCTCGCGTCACTAGGCAGGCTTCGGAAAGCAGGCGCCGGTGCAGGAGGCTCGTCCTTGGGCGTGTCCGTGTCCTCGGGGAACGGCGGCGGCGCGCTCTCCTCCTTGCCACCACCAAAGAACTTCTCAAAGTCCTCATTGTCCTCAAATGGTCGCTTGCCCAGGATTCGAACCATGTCGTCGCGTACCAACATCTCCTTCTTGAGCAGCTCTTCAGCGATGAGGCCGACCTCCTTCTTCTTCTCCGTCAGGAGATCTCGGCATCGCTTGTAAGCCTCCTCCACGATCCGCGAAACTTCCTGATCAATCTGTTGAGCCGTTGACTCCGCAAACGGCTTCTGCATTCGGTTCGGGTCGTTCTCAAAGTGTACCGGTCCCACCTTCTCCGACATGCCCCACTGCGTCACCATGTTGCGTGCCATGGCCGATACCTTCTTGAAGTCGTCGCTAGCTCCAGTCGTCACGGTGGGGAAGTGGAGTTCCTCCGATACACGTCCACCCATGGTCATGGCCATGCGATCCATGAGCTGGTTCGTGTTCATCAGGTACGCATCCTGGGGCAGGTACTGCGCATATCCCAGCGCTCCCTGGCCGCGAGGAATAATCGACACCTTCAGCAGAGGGTCGGCGTGCTTGAGGAACCAGCCGCAGATGGCGTGACCAGCCTCGTGGTAAGCGACCGTCTTCTTCTCCTCGGGCTTGAGCACCAAAGACTTGCGCTCGAGACCACCCACAACACGCTCAATTGCTCGCTCAAAGTGGTCCATCTTGACGTCCTCGGCATTGCCTCGTGCAGCTACAAGGTGGTGTCAGTAACATGCTCTAAAACCTGGGGTGGAAAGGGGAGACGTACCGATCAGGGCGGCTTCGTTGACAACGTTGGCAATGTCAGCTCCAGAGAAGCCGGGCGTCAACGTCGCTAACCGACCGACAAGATGCTCCTGGTCTTCCTTGGTGACAATCTTGTTGAGGTAAACCTTGAAAATCTCCTGTCGGCCCTTCATCGTAGGTCGGTCGATGTAGATATGTCTGTCGAATCGACCAGGTCGCATCAGAGCCTTGTCCAGCACATCGGCTCGGTTGGTACCAGCCAAGACGACGACCTGCTCCCGAGTGTTGAATCCATCCATTTCGGTGAGAATTTGGTTGAGGGTAGCCTCCCGCTCGTCGTTACCACCAAAGCCCCGTCCGCTCTCCTGTCGCGCACGACCAATGGCATCGATTTCGTCAATGAAGATGATGCAGGGCGCGTTCTTGCGTCCCTCGGCGAACAAATCTCGCACTCGGGACGGTCCAACACCCACAAACATCTCCACGAACTCGGAACCACTCACACTGAAGAAGGGGACGCCAGACTCACCGGCCGTAGCCTTGGCGAGAAGAGTCTTACCAGTACCGGGCGGGCCTGCCAGGATGGCACCTCGGGGAATCTTGGCACCGAGCTTCTCAAACTTCTCGGGTTGCTTCAAGAAACTCACAAACTCCATAATCTCAGTCTTGGCCTCCTCCAGACCAGCAACGTCGGAGAACTTGACCTTGACGGCGCTCTCGGCATTGAACTTCTTGGCTTTGCTCTTGCCAAAGTTGAACATGCCGCCTCCGCCACCGCGGCCACCCATGGACCTCTGGGTCCACAGGATCAATCCGATAAACAGGAGCGTAGGGCCGAAGGCAAGGAGGAGGTTACCCACAGTGCTGCCACCTTGTTCGTAGCTAACAGGTATCCGCTCCGATGGGGGGATTCCAAGCTGATCTTGGGCCTCCTCCAACTTCTTCTCAAAAGACTCGACAGAGCCAATGGAGAAGACGTACGTCTTCTTCGGTTGGCCATCGGCGGAGGGACCAGCGGCAGCATTGTTGAGTTCGACACGGACTTGAGATCCGTTGATAACCACCATCTTCTGGACAAGACCCTTTTCCAAAAAGGCCTTTCGCATCTCTTGCCAGGTGATCTCCTTCTCGGAAAAGGGGTTGGCGAACAGTTCGGCAATCCAGACAGTCACACCAATGGCGATACCAGTCTGAATGGCCTCCGTCCATCCGCTTCGCTCGTTCTTCGGAGGCTTGCCTCCGTCCTTTCCGCCGTTGTGTTGCTTCGACTTGACGTCGTCCTTGCCGTCCTTGGCATTGTCTTGGTCTTTCGACTCGTCATTCATTTTGAATGATGAAAAAGGGCCATCCTGGTTCTTTGTAGACTCCTCCAACTCGACCATTCGCTCCGTAATCATGTAGACGCAACGCATCAATCGTCCCTTGTCTAATATCGAGAGGCGTCCTTGTCCCTTGCCCATCTTAGCGATCAGGTCTCGTGTTTCGGCCGGCGCCCCTGAAAGCTGCAATCGCTCCAGGTAGTTCTTTGCAAAGGCCTGGTGCGCTTCAGGGACTCGGCCGATGAACTGCTCCAGGTGAGTCATCTCCTCCTTGGAGAGGTGAATCCATCCTTCGGGCAGAGGCGGTGGCGGCTTCGAAGACTGGGGGTTTTCGGGTGAGGATTTTTGTTCGGATTCGGTTGCATGCTTATTATCGTCATGTTTCTTCGAATTGGGGTTTTCGCCTGGAGGGGTGGGTTGGGAGGCGAAAGTTCTCGCGCGAATCGCATATGCCGCTGAGGTCTTTAAGGGGATCGATCTCGTGAGAATTGAAGGTCGCGCACAGACGCGGAGTGCAGGCTGCGAGGATGTCCTCGCAATCCGTGCGAGCTGGCTCGATTGTCGAAGATATCTCGACATGACGGGCGTCGCCGCTTGCGCGCGGTGCGGAATCCCCGGATTTGTAGAGGCTGTGGTGCGCAGGCGCCGTACTATCTCATGAGGTAGCACAGGCCAATGTGGTAATAGCCGAGGATGCTGTGTCGAGCAAAGGCGGTTGAATCTTGGCCAGGACTCGGGGTTCCTGGGGAGCTGGAGGCGGAATGGTTGATGACACCACGCAATGTGGAAGCTTCTGGTGATGAGTCCATTGAGGGTGGCTCTAGCTCGAAAATTGGGTGGCGTCACGTGGTTTCGGCAATAGACCACCGCTGTAGGCCACCAAGTAAGCGTCACCACTGTGGACCATGTCACCATGGAGAGTGCATTATTAATGGCATCAATAAGGATCAATTATCTAGTTTGAGGCGCCGGCATGACTCTTGCACGCCTGTTCAACCTGATGCTGTGGTATGGTTGCATTAGCCATTTGACTCGCCACCATTTCAATGGCTTCGTCAAGGCGCGCTGTGCTTCGCGATCTTCCTGAGGCGGTTGCAGCTGTTGGGTATCTCATTTGGGTAACTAGGTCTAGTGCATGCCGAAGTCTGCTATCCTTCGGAGCCATTTACACGACGTATGAAAAGTGATCGGATAAGACCCGTCCCCTTGGTTGGGACACTCCAGTATTGCCCCTCTGACGTTTCGATTTCCAGCCGAGGCTCATCCTCCTTGCCAGGCTCCAGATCGGGCCAATCTCGCCAGGCTTCAACGCGAGTCCCAATGGCCATCTTACTCTTGAAGTAAAGTTGCAGCACCCGACGAGCCTGGCTCTCATCACCAATCTCTAGTAGGACGACTTGTGGCTGTAGAAGGACTCCAATGTCTAGGAGTCTGGCATAAAAGACATCTTCGGAGCTACATCCTGCTGGACGGGGAAGAGTTTCCTGGGGAACTAGTGCCAGGCGCGGCTCATATTTCCAAACAGAATGTGCAAGTTGCCCCCGGCCGTGATTCCAAATATCTTTGGAGATATACGGTGGATTTGACACCAAGACATCACAGCGGGATGCTGCCAGGGCCTTGATCTTGTCATCGCTGAAGATGTCACCGTTGACGACCTTGAGAGTTTGCCCTCCAGTTGGCTGACGGATATTCCCAAGCTTAATGTTGTGAGAGATGTTCTCTTGTGTTAATTGAACAGCTCTTGGGGAGATGTCGACACCCTGCACATTCAGAGCTTTGAAAGATTGCTGCAAGTATGCAAAAAGGAGCAAAGGTATGCATCCGGTGCCCGTGCAGAAATCAGTGATATTCAGACTCTCCAGGTCTTTGCTACTGCGGCTTAGCAGTTTGCCAGACTTGATCAGGTCCGCTAGATGGTATGTGTAGGCCTCTGTTTCTGGTCTTGGGATGAGGACACCCGATCTACACTTAATGTCCAGGGGTCCAAACGGTTGCGAGCCCAAGAGATACTGTAAAGGGACGCCGGCACCTCGGCGGCGACAAGCAGCGTCCAAGCGACTGGGATGCTGATGGCTGGGGAAAGTTTCCTCGACATGGCTTTTTATCCATCGCAACTCATTCCGCGCCGATTCAAGGTCTCGACAGACTGGCAAAAGAGTGGCGACATGCGGCGAGTGCCTTTTTGCCTGGCGGAAAAGGGACGGGCGAAGTCGCGGCATCGGCCACGGTTCTTACTGTTGTTACCAGGGAGATGGCCCAACAATCTCGTGTTGTGGCAATGAGAAATGAATGAAGGGCGTGTGGTGACAGCTGTTGGTAGATGGATTGGTGGTTGGAGGCAACTTCGGCGGCGGCGTTTAGCCGAGTATTAACCTTTGCTAATCTCAGCTTCCTCAGCGCTCAGGATAGTTCATCTCTGGATTCATTGTAACTCTGTAATAACCAAGACGAATTGCTTTAAATCACCATATTCGCCCTTTTGGACCATCGAGGCATCACTAAGCAACCCATTCTTACGATCCGTGCCCCTTTTTCTCCTCGCGGGCCCAGCAGCTGGTATTCGCTTTCGATTGCCCGGCTCCAAGACGCCCAGGTGGCCACGATTAATACCTTATTTATTTTTGAACGATAAACAGAGACGATGAACGCGCCTGACCGGTAAGAAACCTTTTTATTCTCTTTCATGGACTTGTGGTACCGGGGTTTGGCCTCCATCAGGTCATAACGCGCCTTCGCTTGGTTCATTCTCAAGATTGGAGGATTGTACCTGTGACCTCTCCAGAGTTGCAGGCCATCCGTCACCGACTGGGTCGCTGGGGCCTTTGACGGCTTGATTGAGTGTCTTTAGATGGGCGAAACACGTCAACGCAGAGCAAGGATGAACCGGATATACACCAACACTTGGTTTACGGCTCATGGCTCACGGCGCAAAACGAATGCTCGACGCTTTCTGTCAAGGTACAGATGTTCGTCGTGGGACATCAAACTCGTCAGCGGTACTGGTCCAGCAGGTGTTTCTCAGTGATAAATACTGGTTTTTGCTTGGCACCTGTCAACACTCTACCAACTGCATTGGCAGCTGGCAGCCGATTTCAAGCCTCAGGTCGCGCTCAAGTCATGGTCGAGAACTGGCCTTTCATGTCGATTCTCAGTCTAGAAGCCAGCACATCATCCTGCGCATCATGGCCTGCTGCAACCCCAGGCACCACAATCTCCAGGACGACCCGTTACGTTGTTTTTTTTGTAAACTATATCCGACACGTGGACTGACCAATATTGCAGTTTCGAGCTCTTCTTGCTCGGAGAGGGCGAGAAGAAGATTGAGGAGAAGGTCTACTCTGGTGGGTTTGCCTCATCACACGGCCTTGTCTTTTGTCAACCTCTGACACCTGCTCTATAGGCATGTCGAACACGTCGGATTTTGTTCTTATGAAGGAAGACCACACACTCGGCAACCTCCTCACCGAGCACCTCAAGGCTCACCCCAATGTCTACATGGCTGGATACAAGAGTGAGCACCTCCTCTGGCGCCACTACCTGACAGGAGCTTACCGCCGTTACTAGTTGCTCATCCCAACGTGCCCGAGCTTTACATCCGAGTCCAGACGGATGGCGTTGTCACACCTCGAGACGTATTCACAACCGTTTGCGAAAAGCTCATCAACCAACTGGAGATGCTGCATCAGGAGTTTACGCGCGAGTGGGAACTGAGACGTATCACGAACACGGGAGAACAGGGAAACATGCAGGCAAACGGTCATCACTGAGCGAGTGGGGCTTTCTGTAGGGCTGGCGTTTTTGGGACTGGTGGTAAATGAGCTGCTTTAGCCAAGATACGGAATCGTGTCAAATACAACTTCATATAGCTTCATGGCTCTTGTTATCTCTGCTGTGCCAATACCCGATCCCATTGCGGGAGCACGTCTCCTTCTGGAGTCGCAGCCTCGGCTCTGACGCTAGATGGTGGCCCAGGGAGTCTTGACGTGGGTGGTCCTCATTTGCCCACCTTTGTAAGAGTAGTTCTCTCTCCTTCCCCTCGGACCAGACTTTTACTTTTTGTTGGTCGTTGCTCCTCACGCCGTGGGTCCCTCACCTCCAGGGATCAACTAACAGTCAATGAGTATAAGCATCAGAAGGGGAATATGGGATAGAATTACCATGCAAATGTTGTTTCCGTTGAGAAGAATCTTCGGCAGCTTAGTGTGGTTTCCGGAGTAGTCGCTGCATTGGTTAGCTATAGTTGCACGCGAAGCAAAATCAACGGCTGTGCTCATACAATTCAGTCACGTCCTCCAGCACCATGTCTGTGAAGAAAGTCAGTCTCGAGAAAACAGTAATCTGGGAGGAAAGTCTACTTACTGACGTAGTCATCGAAGCCAAGGAGGGTACCACTGAATTCTGCATCGAACTGTTAACGAGGTTGCATGAGCAAGAGGTATGCCAACTCAACATACCCTTGTCTCCCTTCATGATGACCCATATTCTTGAGCCAACACACTTGTCAATGAGCTCTAACTCACAGTCAGCACAAGTCGAGGTGGTTAAGCGATCAAGTCCAGCACAAAGGAGTCTGACCGAGGGGTAGCAACTGAGAAGCCATGGTTGAGGGATGACGTCTTTGCAAGCGTCAGTGAGAAACAGGTTGATGACTCCCGGGATGGACCAACGTGGTGAGGATGAGGTGAGTCGTCGAGTGTCGTATTCGCCAAATCAGAGTCGAGGCGGAGGATTTGCTAGGTCTCGTTGCTGCGTCTTGGCCCCAAAATCCGCCGAATCTGTCGTCGCAGTGCGAATGCGAATGTGTATGGCTGAGGCGCATCTAGACTAGCACGTCCCCACGTGCCCCCGCGAACATGACTAAGCAGCTCGCAACCACTCACATGCCCGATTCCCAATCGCGACGTGAAGTGGCGGCCGCGATCAAGGTCGCATCGTGATTCGTGACGCGGCTGCCTATCAATCATCATCCAGCGTGCATCAGAGTCATGCTGAAGTTTCGACATGGCCCTTCACGCCTCGTCTCTACAGCCCGCATCCGGCCTTCGATTGCTTCCGCAAAGAGCGCCAACTCTGCTGGAAATACACTGAGCCGCTCTCTGACACCCTCCGCCCAGCTTTCTAGGTTTGAGGAATACTAGCTGCCCATTGGCGCATGAACCGTCCCTAACGGTCGATAGTCTTGGACGACCAAAACACACAATGCCGTCTTCTTCTCAGAATCAGCTATGGAATCCAAATTGTGGCATTCGGTTCGGATCGGATGCACGTGTTCCTTATCCGTTTCTGGACATGGCCCGGTTCCTCCATACCGCTGAAACTACTGCCACTAGCAGTCGGGACCAGGTTATGAACTCGGATACGGAAGACTATGGCGCTGACGAACAGTTTGAGCATGATGCCGCCGAGTGGATGGACGAGTTCGAAGCTTCAATAGCGTCAAAGGTGCCACCAGCAGCTGAGAGTGCTCCGTCCGAGGCTGGCCCTTCCAACGCGGAGCATCCTACAGTGGAAGAAGTGCTTCCCCCCAAAACCACTTTGCCGTACAACATCTCTGATGAGCTCTTCCAAGCCGCACGGAAGAAGAAGAAATCCACCGCTGGGAGCTATTGGTCCTATTCAATGTACCGCGCAGAAGACGGGTCCAAGGTCAAGGTCCACTACTGCACCAGTAAAAGCACCATGGAATGGGTGTGCAAGCAGCATTTCGCCAACGAAAAGGTTCTCGGTTTCGATATGGAATGGGTTGTGAGGAAGTCGGGCACTTCAGGCCCCAGAGAAAACGTCTCGCTCATCCAAATTGCGAGTCCCAGCCGCATTGGACTCTTCCACGTCGCCGTATTCCCCAAGGACGACTTTGTAGGCCCAGAGTTGAGGGGAATCCTGAGTAATCCAGACGTCGTCAAGGCCGGAGTCAATATTATGGCGGATTGCACACGCCTCAAGAAGCACCTCGATATCACTACGCAAGGCATATTCGAACTCAGCCACCTCTACAAACTGGTCAAGTATTCCAGAGAGGAACAACTGCATCGCGTCAACAAAATGTGCGTGGCCATGGCCACCCAAGTCGAAGACTGTCTGCGCTTGCCCATGTTCAAGGGGCAGGATGTCCGCGCAGGCAACTGGATGTTGCAACTCAACCAGCGCCAGATTGGATGTCAGTCAACTCTGAGAAACTCTCTTGCATGCCATATGCTGACCGATCAGATTCTGCCTCGGACGCCTACGCTGGCCTTCAGCTGTACCATGTGCTCGACGAGGCTCGCGAACGACTGGACCCTTGCCCCCCACGACCACATTTTGCTGAAAAGGGCTTACCCATAACGGTAGCGGCACCCGAGGACGTTGAAGAAGACGTGGAAAGTGACGATGCAGCCGGCATTGAGGAAATGATGGTTCTCGAGAACGAGACACCTCCAACAATACCTGAGAAGGCTACACCAGATCCGAGGAAAAGGGACTCGAATGTCATCACCGCTACGACTAACGCTGAGAAGAAAGTCATTCTGGGCGACGTGGTACCAGTTACAGTACCCAAGGCGGCCCCATCAGACCCCAGAAAAAGGGACCCGCGGGTCGTCGCCGCCGACATCAAACTCAAGGATTTGCGATCACGGCAGCACAAGACGCTCTCTATACCGCCATCCGCCGTGCTTGGCTATCTGGTGTGGCACGATAATAAAGATTTGTCTCCAGAAGCCGTTGCAGCGCTGTTACGCAGTCCGCCCCTCAAGACTGCCACCGTCATCACGTACATCCTCAAGGCGGTTGCAACCGGAGAGCTCCCCTTCTCCAAAGAGAGGTTGAAGAAAGAGGTCTTGACTCACCTGGCACCAAACGCTGCTCATTTTAGCAAGTATGAGGCGTTGGTCAAGGATGGCTAGAGCGCGGCCGAGATGAAATGACATTTACATGACAACTTATAGTGTATGAATAGGAGAGCTTGTTACAAATATGTCGATTTTCTCAACCAATGCTTTCGTCTGGAGTTTTACCTCTGAGGTGGTATACATTCGCGGCGCTTACTGGACATGGGCATTGGGTTACTTGGGGTTTGGTTCTCTTGGATATACGGGCACGGCCGGGATTGATGCATATAGGTGGAAAACAAAATGGTACTCTAGATGCACGTTACTCATTACCCTTTTTACTTCCGCTTCCCGTTCTCTATTTTGTCTCGACTATGAAGCCAGCAAGCCCCGGCCCCGGTTGATCTGGACCTTCTTGTCCTCTCCTCCGCTCACGATGCCCCAAGTCTTGTCCCAAGCAACGCTCAGCACCTTGGCGCCGTCTCCCGCCGAGGGCAACTTCTTGCCCTTGAGCCACTCACGGCCAATGGTGTAGACGGGCTCGCTGACGCTGCCGCCGCCCTCCTCGGAGGTGCCGAGGCGCACGCTACGTAGATCCCACACCCGGCAGGTGCTGTCGTGCGATCCAGAGACGAGCGAGTAGTCGTTCTCGGGCGAAGTGGCCAGGGAGACGACCATGTTGACGTGGCCGCGAAGGGTCATGGCAGTGGTGGTGGTGGCCGACTCTCGAGGGTCGAGAAGCGTAATATGGCGGGCGGACGAGCCGGCGGCGATGAGCGAGGAGCTCGGGAGGGCAGCGGCGCAGAGGAGCGGGTGCATTGTCGTTAACCTGCTAACCTCGCGCTGCGTGGTCAAGTCAATGGTCCTGACGGTGTGATCTTGCGACGCCGAGTAGGCCACGGTCGCGTCGGTGGGGTGGAAGACGGCGGCAGTAACGGCGTCGTCGTGCATGGACATCATGGCGAGGGGACCGCGCTGCGCCGTCGTGGCGGCACTCGAGAGCTTGGCCTTCTTGGTGCTGTGCGCCGTGGGCAGGGTGGAAGGGTCGGCTTGGGGGGCAGTGCGTTTTGAGGTCGACCACAGACCTACCTGGCCGTCGGCCGAGGCTGTGAGGATGCGGCCGGTGGCGCCGTTGACGTCGAGGGTGTTGATGTTCTTGTCGTGGCCCCAGAGCTCCATGTTGGACTTGAGAGCACCGGAGAAGCCGTCGTCGGCCTCGCTGTAGTCCCATACAACAACCTTTCGATCCAGACCGGCCGAGACAAGCTGCTTGGAAGATACCCATTTGACGGCATTGACCCTCTGAGTGTGGCCGCCCTTTGATACGGCAATTGAGTCTCCGGAAGGGGTCCAGACCCTCACCAGACCATCGTAAGATGCACTGGCAATCCTCTCCCTTATATTGGCATCGCCAGCAAGGAGCCCCACGTGTGAAGTCGCGGACAGGACATCGACGCCGCTGACCCAGTCGTCATGCTCAAAACTGGCCTCGTAAACAGGAGGCAGCAGACTGCGGACGTACTGCAAAGTGAGCGTGGTTTCGGAGGAGAGGCCATTGGTGGCGAGGTATTCGTCGATGGACGTGTGGAGAAAGGTGCCGTTGACGAGGAAGTCGAGGGGAATGGGGGAAGAGGTGTCGAGCATGGACTCGGAGTTGAGAATGCGAGAGAGGCCATAGCGCTTAATGTCTAGTACAGAGTCAGGCCACTGGCTCGGACACGAGGTTTGGAGAGGTAACGGAACATACCAGAGGGCACAAGCAGCTGTTGCTTTGATTCCGGGAGGACCAGGTCCTGCTCGGTGGTGGTGAAGATGACCTTTACCTGCGAAGCGTCGCCCATTTTGAAAAAGATGTCTGTTTGTCACGGAAACAAACGGACGGTTGATTCTGAAGGGACTGAACAGCCGAGTGCTATTCTTCGTGGAGCTGCGACGACTCCAGGTATCACAGAGGGTTGTGATTTCTGGTGCTGTTGCGAGAGGTAGCGGGTGTCTAGGTTGGTTTAGAAAAATTTGGGAATTTTTTGGCAGCCTTGCGCCGATCGGTCCCACCGCGGGGAGCTTGTGGCGCTGGGCCAGCCAATCATGGCCAAGACTGATGTACGAGGCTGAGTGCAAGATTTTGCACGTAACACTTTGGAGAGAAGAAATGCTGGCTGCCATTCATCAATCCATGGAGAAGGCATTTCTTGTCTGGCACTTGAAGTGTCTGCTTGTGGTGCCAGGATTGTCGACACAACCCATGGAGTTGCACTAGGCGATCCATTAGGCACGCGGCCAAGTATGTGGCCACCAACGTAGCGCAAGGTCCGGATCCGCGACAACAATAGTTTTACTGCTTGGAAATATTCACATTCTTTGCCGTCTCACAAGTGGTTCGTAGCGCATGGCGTGGACAACTGCAAAGGCGGTGCGAGTCTCTGCGCCTCAATTATGAAGCGCCATGGCTTCAATGGTAAGACAGACAAGGTGTTCGTTCTTGGTCGAAAAACCGGCGTCGGGAACGGTCAAAAAAGCACATCTGGAATGTCTCCTGGCCCAAGCTCTGTGCATTGGACTGCGAGAAGAACCACCACTCACGTCGTCTCATCCTCTTGAGTCTACACCAGCACCAGTCGGCACTCGTCAGGCAATACTCAAGAGGATGGCACGACGGATCTCGGCTGCAGGTCCGAGGGAGGCTACGATTGGCGGACAAGGGCGGGATGTCATCACCATGCGGTAGATGCGGAGGCGTGATGTGATGGAGGGTGCCGATGGACTGCGAGTTCCGAGGCATCACTGGCAATCAGATCAGTCGTTGGAGGCAGAACTGGCTTGACTGGCTTGACTGGCTAAACTGGCATCACATGGCTTGGGAATCCCCGCAGTCCGTGTCGTCATCCCGGTTCTAGGCCATGCAACGCCCATCAAGCCATGGCACCAACGCCAGCCTCCCGCAACACAAATAAATACTTAAGTAGGCACACAAGCACACAAAGAACGGGCATAAAAAGAAGCGACCAGTGGGTGCATGGATAAATTGTGTACGCTTTGGCCTCATAAAGGTGCGAGCCGGTAGTAGCGTGTTGGTGCGCGAGGTTAAAATCACCACCTCGTAAAGAAAGAGGACAATTGTCAGGCAAATGGCAGCTCTGCGAATCGGCGATGGGGGGCCTGCGGTTGCTTGGGGGAGAATATCCACAGCGAAATCGCCCCAATGTCCGATATAGGCATGGGCTGGTTTAAGCTGGCTTAAGCTGGCTTAAGCTGGTTTAAGCTGGTTTAGGCTTGTCTGGGGCACCGCAACTCATCGCTCATCACCGTGCCACCGCGAGCAGAGCGTGGAGGAGGTGGAGGTGGAGATGGACGTGCATGTGCATGTGCAGGTGGAGGTACTTGTAACACGGGCGCCAAGCAGTGCTCACGCCATGTACTTTGTATCGATGCATCGTGCTGGGTTACAATGATACTTGCTTGCTTGCTTGCTTGCTTGTCTGTTCTGCTCTAGTTAATGCTCAGCAGCCTTGGAGCTTGCTGGGCCACCACCTAAACAAGCAAGCTCTCCGTCACCTGCCCAGCTCGTCTCGTCTCGTCTCGTCTCCCCTCACGCTTTCGCGTCCCTTCGCTTCCTCTTCCTCTCTTCTTTTCTTACCTTTGCCTCCTCGCTTCGCCAATATTCTTCCCTCCACACATCTCCCCAGCTTGTCTCTCCTCCGACAATCTCTCCTGCAGATCGTCGATCCTCGTCGCTTTCGGCCAGTGACGCAACTCGCAAGTCTCGTCTCGTATCCTCGCACCTTGCACCTCGCACCACCACCATAATAACACTCTTGTCTGGCCGCCTCTCCCCGTCGCGCCCTTGCTCGAGCCGCCCTCAATCTTGTCTCAATTGGCTTCTCCTGTGCCCTCTACAGCTTCTCTTTCCTTGAGCATCGCCGTTTCCCTTGCTTGCCTCTTTTGTCATCTGCTGGCTCTTCTGTCGCGCTTTTGCCACTGTGGTGAGAGCTGCAGCCCAACGGCATATCGGATCATAACGCCCCAACCACGAGCAAAACAGTCTCACTGCAACCATCACCATGAGCTCCAGTTCCAACGGCGAGCCGACTCGCGATGTCAAGAACCACCTTCTTTTTGAGATTGCTACCGAGGTAGCTCATCGAGGTAAGCTACTTTACTTGGCTGCCCTCGCTGTCGCCAGATGCTAACCTCTCGCCAGTGGGCGGCATTTACTCCGTCATCAAGTCCAAGGCGCCCGTGACAACCGCCGAGTATGGCGACCGCTATACTCTCATCGGTCCCCTCAACCACCAGTCGGTATGTCGTGTCTGGGCCGTCCATCTGCACTTGCGCCTGCTAATCATGTACCGTGCACAATAGGCTGCTGTCGAGGTGGAAGAGATGGAGCCTACGAATCCAGAAATCGCAGCCACAATGGCGAGCATGAAGGAGCGCGGAATTGGCATGATGTATGGCCGATGGTTGATTGAGGGCGCACCGCGCGTTCTCCTCATCGACACCAAGACCGCATACGGCTACCTGGACGAGTGGAAGGCCGATCTTTGGAACGTTGCCAGCATCCCATCCCCTCCCAACGACGATGAGACCAACGAGACCATTGTCTTTGGCTACCTCGTAGCATGGTTCCTGGGCGAGGTAAGTACCCTCTTGTGGTACCAATAGTCTTGAATGATTTCCTAACCTCTTCTGCAGTTTGTCTGTCAAGAGAAGAAGAAGGCTGTCATTGCCCACTTTCACGAGTGGTTGGCCGGTGTCGCGCTGCCTCTCTGCAAGAAGCGCCGCATTGACGTGACGACCATCTTTACCACCCATGCCACTCTCCTTGGCCGATACCTGTGTGCTGGCTCGGTCGATTTCTACAACAATCTGCAGTGGTTCGATGTGGATGCCGAGGCTGGTAAGCGTGGCATCTACCACCGCTACTGCATCGAGCGAGCTGCGGCGCATGCGTGCGACGTCTTCACCACCGTCTCTCACATCACTGCGTTTGAATCGGAGCACTTGCTAAAACGGAAGCCCGATGGTGTCTTGCCCAACGGTCTCAACGTGACCAAGTTCTCCGCTGTCCACGAGTTCCAGAATCTGCATCAGCAAGCCAAGGAGAAGATTCACGATTTCGTACGCGGTCACTTCTACGGCCACTACGACTTTGACCCCGACAACACTCTCTACCTCTTCACTGCGGGCCGATACGAGTACCGGAATAAGGGCGTTGACATGTTCATCGAGTCATTGGCCCGTCTGAACCACCGGCTCAAGGCTTCCGGCAGCAAGATGACGGTCGTGGCATTCGTCATCATGCCTGCGCAAACCACTTCCCTGACCGTGGAGGCTCTCAAGGGCCAGGCAGTCATCAAGTCTCTGAGAGACACGACACACGTCATTGAGCAGAGCATCGGAAGGCGTATCTTTGAGCGCTCCCTCAAGTGGCACGAGGGTGACCCGATGCCCGATGAGAAGGAACTCATCTCCAGCCAGGACCGAGTCCTGCTTCGCCGACGCCTGTTTGCCATGAAGCGCCACGGGCTTCCTCCGATTGTCACCCATAACATGGTCAACGATCACGAAGACCCTGTTCTGAACCAGATCCGCCGGGTGCAGTTGTTCAACCACCCCACCGATCGTGTCAAGATTGTCTTCCACCCCGAGTTTCTCAACTCTGCCAACCCCGTGCTGCCCCTCGACTACGATGACTTTGTGAGGGGTTGCCACATGGGTGTCTTTGCCTCGTACTACGAGCCCTGGGGTTACACTCCTGCCGAGTGCACCGTCATGGGTGTTCCCAGCATCACGACCAATCTGTCTGGCTTTGGATGTTACATGGAGGAACTTATTGAGAACTCGAGCGACTACGGCATCTACATTGTGGACCGTCGGACCAAGGGCGTCGATGATTCGGTCAACCAGCTCACGTCGTTTATGTTTGACTTTTGCGCCAAGAGTCGCCGACAGCGTATCAACCAGCGTAACCGCACAGAGCGTCTCAGTGACCTGCTTGACTGGAAGCGGATGGGTATGGAGTACATCAAGGCCCGTCAACTGGCGCTGCGACGCGCGTACCCCACGTCCTTCACTGGCGACGAGGAGGAGGACTTTATCCCTGGCGTGGAGCAAAAGATTTCGCGGCCATTCTCCGTTCCTGGATCGCCTCGAGACCGCTCAGGAATGATGACTCCTGGCGACTTTGCCAGCCTGCAAGAAGGTCGCGAGGGCTTGAGCACCGAGGACTATGTCGCTTGGAAGCTACCGTAAGTACTGCGTTGAGAGAAGCAATTGAACGGAATGCTAACAATGTATAGGGAGGAGGAGGACCCGGAAGAGTACCCGTTCCCATTGACGCTCCGAACAAAGCAGCCCGTGCCGGAAGACCTGGACGAGAGCATCCCGCTCAACGGTTCCCAGTGATTGTTGGATGATGAGGGTGGCGGGATAGGGGAGGAGCTACGGTACAGCCAATTGAATAATCTGCGCCCAACTATACTTGAGGCCAACTGCGCGAGGGTGGGGAGGAATGGTACGACGTTCCCGAGGCTCCTCTGAGGGTGTTCCTGTAGGATTGCGACTGCATTGCGAGATGGAACATGGACGAAATTTGCATTTGACCTTTGTAAGTTGATTAGTTAGGTACGATATGGCTAAGCCCGTCGGCAAACGCAAGGTTCTGCTTGTGCAATATACTCGACAGGCTTGATTGGATTGACTGAAGTGATGTGGTTACATGGTAGAAACCCTGGATGTTAAGAGACATGACGACGTAGACAAGCAAAGCATGGCACAAGGCAAGGTTGGTTCATAAAGGACGCTGACGACATGATTGCCCAGGTAGCCACTATATCTCTCGCATACTGACTCGAGCAACGAGTCATCGCAAGCATGGTAGGGACAATGTAACGGCAACGGCACGCGGGAGAAACTGGGGCGGGCGGTTCGGGAGTTACAAGTAGACGGCGTGACGGGCCAAGATGAAGTCATTGGCGGGGACGGTTGTCTCTGTTATTGTTTTGATGGTGTTGATGATTGATCACGGCCCATGTTGGAGGCAGATTGACCACATGGGAGATGGGGCTAGAGCTGGCATCTCAGCAGGGTTAGGCCAGGTAGCTTAATGGAGTTTCAGGTGTTTCCGAATGAGTGCGGACGGACGGCAGCGTCTCAGGAGCGAAGGTGAGAGAGGCCATTCGTGATGGGCCGCTGGGCGGCATCAACACGCAGTCCTGGCTTTTTTATGAGATGCACGATTGCCTCTTGTTGGATGGAAAACGGGGTTGCGGATATTCAAGAACCAGCTGGTCCCCTGCACCCGCGGCCGTGGACATGGAGGATTGGGCCATTGAAGATGGCGTTTCACCAAAACCCGATCCTTTGGCGGCCATGGCATTGACGACTCATCTCCGGGTATCGAAGCTTGAGCCTCGATGGATGACTTGCAGCGATTGTGGCCGCTGCTTTCGTCACAGTGTGATGCTCCGAGCTTGGGGGCGCTGGTGGTCAACCTGTTGCAGCTAAGGGGACGAGGTTGGACGGCTTGTTTCAAGATGCGGGCTTGTAGATTTGGAGCGTGCAAAAGTATTGTAGTTGGTCGTGGGCTTACCTCGAGAAGCAGAATGACAGTGATTCATCGACTTGGACTAGCCATCCCTTTTTGGTCGTCTCAGCCTCGCCATCTGTTGTCTCGGGTCCTGCTCTCAAGTCTCACCCAACGGCGGCCGAGCCCGTTGGGAATGGCGAAAATGAAATGAAATGAAATGACAAGCTGCTCCCCGCTCCCCACCGCTTGAGCACCGAGTACCTCGATGGTTTTCCCACGATTGATTAGTTCGCGTCACTAGCCTAGCGCAGTCCAAGTCCCACGCCCAACTGCACAGTAGATGGCATTTCCGTCCTTGGCCACGAGGCTGTCTCACGCATCCGCGAGAGCACGTTGAGATTGCCTGATCGACAATGAAAGATGTACTCTCCGCGGCCTCTTCTCCGCAATCCCCGCCCCGTGCCCAGATTAACGTTGGCCCGACGCGGTTTGCAGCCTTTGCCAGAAGAGATGCCGCCTGGATACGAAGCACCCGTTGGCCGAAGCCTCTTCGTCTGGTTCTAGCGGCCGCGCCACAGAGCGCGTCTTACCAACAAGCCCATTAATAGCATTTTATATACGGACAAGCCTGAAAACTACAGTAGATAGTTAGTTAGCGTCTTGCCGCTACTGCACCCTCGCGCGCAAACCCACGGCCCCTTGGCCATGCTCAAGGCCGTCTACTTGGCGCGGCGATCTTGGGCCAGGCTGCCCATCTCCACGACTCCACCAACAGCGGAAAAGAGGCGCCCTAGGAGACCCTGGAAGATCGACTCCTCGGGGCAGACAGAATAGGGGGGGGTTTTCCAGCGCTGCTCGCAATATCACGTCTTTGCTGCTCCGGCAGTCAGCCTCTTTTCTCCAATATGGAGGCGGACATGATGCCTCGATCCATCTGGCGCCGTCTGTTGCTCACCCGCGCCGGATCTTGGTAGGGCCTATTTCGATCGTCCAAGCCGCCAGCTGCGAGATGAACTGGCCAAGTAATTACCAACTCACATCACTTGGCCGAGCTCATTGATACGAGAGCATCCGTGCAGCCCTACCAAGCTACTACCTACTCTGCACAGTACAGACAGCAACATGTCTCATTTGGAGGCTGAACTCGCCTTTCTCTTGGCGCGCTAGACGTGGAGATTGGCCCTGTGGCTGCAAGCCCATCCAAATCTCGTCGACGAAGATGCCCTGTGCGCCTGCGAACAGTTGGCGCGAGCACAGTACAGCATCTGCCACCTCTTGGGCGGGCTCCGTTCTGCCGGCACGTCAACTGAGCATTCGATCGCGTGGTTTCAACTTGGGCCAACATGGCCTGTTGCGCGGATTATACTCGCCCGGGCCAGGCCTGTGGTGGAGGGAACAGCCAGCATCGACAACACTTCAATTTCCATAAACCCCAACCTTGGAGGCATCTCCCTCCTCACGCCAGAAATCAGTCCCTCGTCTGATGGGTCCCGTGGCCAAGAACCCCGAACCCCATAGTACATATCATTCATCGAGGAAATTGCCCCGACAACAGCGTCTCATCCCATCCCACTCCCCCCGGTCTGTCTGTCCCTCGCTGACCGTCCGTGGAGGGGCTGCTCACGCTCTAGAAATTCTCAACACATGTGTCAAATCCAAAAAGGCTGACTGGGTCTCGGATGCTTTCTTTTTTTGTCCCGCCGGGTGCGTGCGCGCCGGTGAGTGAACTCCTCTCCCCAGAAGTAGGAACCACTTTGGCCTCTGAGTGAACACACGCAGGCCATGTTACAGACTCAGTCAGCTCAGTACCCGCCTCGGTAGGCACCTTCTATGGGTCCTGCGTGGAGGTGGGAGATGAGCTGTCTCACGACCCGGCAGGGGTCATTATGCGAACGCACAGGCATGCTTAAGTGTGTATTGTAGATTGAGATTCAATTCCATTCCATTGTGTATGCTGGCATGCAAGAGCTGCTCAAAAAAAAAAACTGCATCTCAACCATTGACCAGTGCGCCGACATGGCCTCATTAATGGTATCTAACAAAGCAAGGCGGATGTCCATCCAAGGGCCGCCATTGCTGGTGTGTATATATACTTGATCCAGAGTGAGAAAGAAAACAAAAGAGAGAAAAACGCCAGTTGATAACCAAAGGAAATGTGGAAAAAAGAGTACAAGCTGCTTGCCAATGCTGTAGAATGGGCAGAAACAGTAGAAACAGAAAGCAAACGCCGATTGTGCTTTTCCCTTTAGTCATGCAGTGGCACTGTGGCCTTCCCGTAGCAAACGCCTATCCCAGAAAAGTATGGAGATTGTCCCAAGTCGTGAAACGTTATGCAGAAGCGCACATGCTGTGTGTTCACGGGTTGATGATGCTGAGTCGTCGCGAAGCCATAGTAAAGTTGTGGCGGCGCAGACGGTTCCTCGAGGATCCATTGGGCGTCATCGGCGAGGCAGGCGGCTCGGAAATGGTGGACATGGGAGAGATGGGGGATGACGTCTGGGCGCGGCGCTGTGCTGACTTGACAATCTCGTGGTAGGTGAGAGGCGGCATGGCCGACGCAGGGCGAGGGTTGCGGGTGTAGGTTGGCTCTTCGTCGACCTCACGGAGCTGTTCCATTGGGTGCGCGGGGATGGAGAGGGTGAGGTTGTCGCGGGACTGAGAGCTGTATGAGTTGAGCGTGGGCTTGCTTCGCTTGCGAACCAGGCTCAGCGTGCGCTTGAACATGGTCGTCGGGGTCTTGGGGGTTCGGGGCGTCTCCTGCTCTTCGCGCTCCTCGTGCTGCTGCTGCTGCGGCTGCTGCGGCTGCTGCTGTTGCTGGGGCCTCGTGGCAAAGGGGTCGATGGTCAGGAAATCGGGCTTCTGGCGCTCTAGACGGCTGCTGGGGAGCATGCTGCTGGTTCGTGGCGGGTGTAGGACCGAGGGGGGCGAGTTGGAGGAGCACATGGACATGCGGTGGTACTGATGCATAGCCGGGTCTGTAGAGGTTCTTCGGATGCGGCTCAAGCTCGGGCGCACGGGTGACGGGCCGGCCGAGCAGGGTGACGATGATCGACGGGGCAAGTCGACGATGGAGGGCTTGCCGGCGAAGACGACTGACACGAGGCGGGCAGTGTCCTCGCGGCGGGAGCGGCCAGTGGCGGAGCTCTTCTCGGAGCCCTCGCTGCCCGAGTCGGAGTCAAAGTCGGAAAAGTCGTCGGCCGAGGACGAGGCGTCCTCCTCGGAGGAGAGGTAGACATCGTGAGGGGCAGTTTGGGTAAAAGGCGGCTGCTCCTGGACGGCCAGCTTGTGAGGGAGCATGTCCATCATCCTGGACCTTCGCAGGGCGCTGCGGGCCGGCAAAGCGGGAGCCTGCTCAACCGCGGCGGCGTTGTGTGAATGCTTGGTGGAGATCATGGTGTCGGAGCGAGAGTCACTGTCGATGTCGGGAGAGGATGGGTAGAGCGTCGGCGAGGCGGAGAGGACGGGCGGTTGTATATGCGTATGAGTATGGGCGTGCTTGCGGTGGACGGCGTCTTCTGGAATGCAGCCAAGGCGGTGCTCCCTTGAGTGCAGGTTTTCGGGTGTAAGAGTCAGAGACATGGTAGGCTGTATTGGATTCCCGGAGGAGGAAGGGCGTGAGACAAAGAAGCCCCTCTTTATGCTGGTTTGAGTTCGGACTGCTGCTTCGTCGTCTTGTCGTGGGCGTGACTGAGACACTGACAAAGGGAGAGTTGATGGAGGAAGTAGAAAAAAAGGCAGATGACCTATGCTGCTGCAACGACTGAAGGACAAAGGAGGCAAGCAAGAATGGAGATGGTGGAGATGCACGGAGCGAGTAGTAGTAGTTGATGGAGACGAGTCTTTGCTTCTATCTCTTGGACAAGAAGGACAAGGAGAAAGAGAAAGAGAATGAGAATGCGAATGTGAATGTGAATGAGAATAGCCCGGAAGAGGACGTGTTTCAACAGAAGGGGCCGGGGACGTCTCGAGACCATATAGCATCATGCCGCCGTGGGACGTTGGGTCTCCTGGCACGATGTGCACTGTATAAATAGCGCAGGGCGCACTGGGTACAGGGACCAGGGGCGGTCCCTAGTGACCAGGAACGTGCAGGGAGGTGGGCCTAGTGGAGTAGAGCGGTGGAGCGCTGTCGACTGTCGAGGGCTGGAGGCTAGCGCCCGCGCTAACAGGCCACTCACTGGACGGTACCTCCATCAGTGCTGGACTGCCTGAAGACTCGTACCGCAGAGACAAACTCGCTGCGTCCAGGGGTCGCGTCACCACAGCCAGGGGGTGCTCAGGCGCCTCTTCGCTCCATGCGAGAGGGTCCTCCATAGAGGTACCTAACTACAGTACCCACTACCGCTTGGCACACAGGCACAGAGAGGCTCGTGAGGCGTTTCATCTAAGCACTCGCTGGTCCAATTCGGACAGTTCCAATCACTCCGTAACAGCAACAGGCAAGCCCACGTTGGCCGTGGCCGTGGCAGTGGCAGTGGCAGTGGCAATGGCAATGGCAAACTGGGCTGTTTCAACTCGATGCCTTCGGGCGAAAACAGTCAGCATTCAAGGCAGTGGCAGGCAGTGGCAGGCAGTGGCAGGCAGTGGCAGGCAGTGGCAGGCAGTGGCAGGCAGTGGCAGCCCCAATGACGACGCGGATGGTTGACGATGGATGATGCAAGCAGCAGTGCCTCGCGTGGGCTGGCATGGGCAGAGCCTCCGTCACCAGCCTCGTCGAGCACAGCCAAGCACCGCCAGAATGGGCATCTCTGCCAGAGATCCCTCCCAGCACGACATGTCATGCTCACGTTCGCGGCCTCGCGTTCAGTCACGCAGTCACGCAGTCACGCAGTCACGCAGTCACGCAGTCGCGCAGGCGCGCTTCGGAATGTGTTGGATGCGTTCAGCTGCCGCGATGCCGTCACGAGGAGTCGCCCGCCCTCCGCCAACACAAACTCCATCATTCCCTCGTTGCCCGCCCTTGGGAAACTCGCGGCCGCCCTCGGACCTCATGTGCGTACGTACGTACGTACCTACATTCACATAGTACGTGCGAGCGTGCCCTGCAGCTCCAATGTCGGATGTAATCATGTGCGGGTCGTACCTACATTGAGTCGGCAGCAGGGATTCAATGTCCATTTGCTTTTGCCCGGCAGTTTTGACACTTTTTTGCTTCGTTTTTGCCTACACTACTCCACAACCATGTCTCTGGCCACGTTCCCCTCTCATTCTGCCAGAATCGTACCTTGATATTCCATGCCTTTGATGGACTAACTGACTCTGCGGCAAGCAGGCCAGCAGGATCCACCAGCCAGCACGGCAGACGGGGGCCGGGGTTGGACGGACAGTGCAAGATGCTCGATGATGCTTTTTTGGATGTTGGATTGGCAGCATTGACTGCTGCTGCTCTGCAAACTTCCTATGTACAACCACTTCACCACTTCTTCATCCCAGATCCAGGCCTCGGAAACATCCATCACGCCGCATCCCTCCCAGGCGGCGACCTCGCCGTGGCTCAACGGACCTGTGGCAAGGCCTTTGTCCGCCACGAGAGAGTTGTCGCCTCGTCCCGCCAGCAGCTGCAACGGCTTCCCCTAGGATTTTGCCATGCAGGACCATTTTGGCCCTCAGGGTTTGCATGTAGTTTGCTGTTCCTGGCATGGGACGTTACCATCCATCTCATCTCGTGGGGGGGGCTCGGGGGACCGTCTGGAGGAAGATGGAGCCAACCCCAACCCCAGCCCTTCGGACATGGCGATGATCGTGTATCTGCCTGAAGCAGTTGTGTGAGCCGCCTCGTGGCCCGCACCCTGTCCTCCATCGATCCCGTACTCCGCAGGTACTCAAGGTACTCTGCAATATCCATCCCCATGGCCCAATATCCGGCGTGGGCAGCTCTCCTGTTACAGAGTCGATTGTCCATCTCCCCTGTGCGCATCCGAATTTGCCAGGTTGCCGGCGCTTCCTTTTGTCCTGCTTGCTCGAGATCGAGCCATGGCCGCATCTGGCACCCCGCGTAGTTGGTTGCCAATGACCTATCACCGCTGAAGGATGATGGGATGCATCGCAGCGACAACGATGTGTGCCTTTTTCCAGCATCTCCATCTCCACCCACACTCACTCACTCACTCACACACACACATCCACCAACACACGGGCTCCTACTCAAAATTTCTGTCACTTGCCACGATTCCGCTTTTCTGCGACAGTGACAATACCACTCCATCCCTACTACTACTGGCTGCCATCCCATCACATCACATCATTGTTGCCTCCATCGCCAAGTTTCTGGCTTCCCTGAGGGTGAGACGAGCAACTGCCGTTGCCGCCCGGAGATGTCAAGATGGGAGGCAAATGCTAGCCACGAGGAGCCTGCGCGGGCAACAAAAGAGAAGAAGCAACTACCTAGTCACCTCGTGGCACAAGGAAAAGCATTCAAGCACCCTCGTCGATTCGCCCCGCGCAAGCCCGCCCGCCGCAACACTCACGTACACCAGACCAAAGACGACGCCGCATCGCCAACTCAGCACGACAGCTGCATGAAGCGTGAGGGGGGGGCGCTGCAGGAACTAGGTGCGCACCAGTACCGATCAAGGTGCGCTCAGGTAAGGGACCGGGGAATTTTTCTTTTCTTCTTCTCTTCTTCTCCTATTTGGCACGAATGCTTGGCTCTTGTCCATGGTATTCGGCGTCCGAAGCGCCCACTACCACACCCACCTATTGATTTTACTATGTTGTAAGTCGTTGGGCTAGCACGTCGATTAAGCCCGCATCGTGCTAGACTCGCCCGATTTACCCCTGTTGCGTACGACTGCAAGAGAGGGAAAACGCCAGACCGACTTTTGATACAGCGGCCATGTGCACCATCTCTCTCGCGCAGGTGCCGACCCCATCGCCGCCCCTGCTTGGCGTCCGAGGGCCCTGCAAGACAGTGCTCGAGTCTGTTGCCGACTTCTCAGCATGGGGCCTTGGGGCTCTCTCCATCTGGCTCCATCTATCAACCGGCTCTGCTAGTACAAGAAGGGCATGCGTCCCCTGTTGTTGCCTCGTCCAACCTCAAGAACCCTCGTGCCCCCCAGGCATTTTGGGGGTCTCAGGTCGCCCGTTGGAGACGACCAGGTTCCATAGCGCGAGCGAGCTGCCGGGGTTGGGATGGCGCACCGCAGATCGATCCCGTCGCAGAGTTGAGTTCGTCTGGTGCTTGCCGACGGTGCTCCGTCGTGTAGAATTTCTTCATTCCCCCGTGCGCCGTGCTCAGTCCGGACAAATTGCCAGTCAACCAACGCTTCGGTCGATGCAGGTTGGATGCGACCACGAGTGACGACTGACCCGTCAGTCCCACCGCTTGCGACAACCATCTCTTGGTTGTCTTGCCCATTCCAGACATTGTGGCAGGTGGGTGGTGGCCACCACCACGCATGTCACCAGACCAGACCAGACCAGACCAGAACCGTCAACGTGGTTTTGTACATGTCGTCCAGCCTGTTGGAAAAGCCCGGCCCGCCAGAGAGTGAAACCTCGTTGCATATTCGACTGCTACTCTAATCTTGTATTCCACCATAGGGTAACTACCAGGGTAGGTAATAGTTCGTCAAGTATAATGATTGTGGAAGTGGACATGACAATATGTCCCATTCCATTCGTACTGTTACTCGGGATTGCCACATGGCTCCAGGCAAGCTGTATTCATCAGTACATGCGGGCTATCCTCCAGATCTGCTTGACCCGTGTAGTTGGGCTGGCGACCTCGAAGCGACCGCTACCAGCCAAATCCGTGACCGTTTTCAGGCCTGGTTGGGCACGTGGACTTGCTGCACCGTGTACAGCTCAAGAGCCCGAGCCCGAGCCCGGATACGTAGCACCACGCAGCATGCGACGCGGCGAGGACGGTGGAATGCACCTATGCTCAAACAAGGCCAGCGGCAATCGAGACAAGTCGGAATAGCTGCAACACTCGTCGGCCGCCAGCAATCCGACTACGACGGGCAGTGGTTTCAGCATTATCGTAAGGGAAAAAGGGTATAAAAAAAAAGAAAAGAGTGGTGCGGCATACCCACTTTTGGCACCGACCATGTCGTCATGGCTTGGGCGGGAGAGAGAGAGCTTCCCCCACAGCCGAAAACGAAAAACGGTCCCCTTTTCGCTCGCCAGCCACATCAGCCACGATTCTACGCCAGCCCGGCTGTGGCTGAGTAGCGCCGACCCCTGTTTCTAAAATTGACAGCCTTTTTTCTGCCTCGTCAGTCCAAGAGCAGACGGAACCAGTCGCCGGGCACCCTCGACTGTAGACTTTGAGCCAAAATCCCCAATTGCGCCGAATACTGTGTACATGGCGACCCAAGAATAGATTCCGACCAAGATTTCCATGCGAGTGCGAGTGGTCTCTGGCAGCTTTCGTTTCCGTTGGCGCCGTCTTGAATCGTGTCAGACGGGTCGCAGGTCGGGTCTCTTGTCATTTCCTCATGGGCAAGTCGGCCTCTGCCTGCCTGGAGCTGGTGCCTGCAGCCGCCAGCAAGCAATGGACCAATCGATGCTCCGGCGACCCACACCCACACCGCCTGGCAGAATCTGGCAGGTCTCTATAAAAAACGGCTGACCCAGCACTCTTTTAATTTTTTCTTCCTTTCTTTCTTCATACTTACCTTGTTCAGAGCCACTCCAGATCAAGATTCGGAGGGTTCAGCCTAGAATACCTGCATTGCACATCGCGGAGTCGTTCTATGCTCTATTGTCCTTCGGGGCCGTAGTGGGCGGAATTTTTGATTTCACAACCTCATTTTCATTATGTGTTCAGCTTTACGCTGGATCATGAAGAAGATTGACTATGATTTTGGAAATGGCTGTTGTGATGTTGACACGTGCTTCACTGTGGTGTTGCTCTGCTCGTCCCATCTTTTGCTTGCCTTGTCATTGCCTGTGTCGCATGTCCTGTGGGAAGATGGAGACCTGAAAAGAAAAGAAACCATCAATCTCCACGTGTCATGTCATGCCAGACTGCAATCAACCAAGATGCCAGACGATGCAGCGTACCTGCAGCTCGGCAAGCGGCATTATTATTCCCATGACGCCTTGCTTCTTCCAATCGCGTCTCATGAAACAGGCAGACAGCTAGGTACGGAGTCATTATTATCACCTCGTCCTTGCGTAGCTAGCTCCAATCTCTCTTCTCGTCCATGTCGACGCTTTTCTATGCGCGGGGACGCTCCCTGCATATCGTCTCGTCCATGCCTCGATACCTCGACTCGTCAGCTCACAGTTTTTTTTTTGCTTCTGGCGACATTCCGTGCATAAACGCCTCGGCCCGCGGTCATTCCCGACCTTGAGCCTCGAGAGCAAGACATTGGACGGCGCGCGAGATGCCAGGCACAACGCGATGGGCTCGACGTGTCCGCCATCTCTTCTATCTCTGACAGTCTTGCAGAGGGCGGGGCCGGGTAATGTCGAGGGGGGATCCTCCCACGGGGCCGGGACACGGAGATCATCGGCAGGGAGGTTGTGGGCGAAGCAAAGAGCAAAAAAGAAAGGCCTTGCTCGGTCTCGACGATGCGGAAACGAAACGAGCATCCTTCCAAGGAAGTACAGTAGATCTATACTGTACTGGACATGCTGGCCTCGTCCCAACTGCGCCTTTCCGTTGCGTTGCTTTGCTCTTCCACCGTCTTGGCTCGGGATCCGCCGAGGACCCAACGACGTCCACCTCGACAACTCAGCCACTGAAGCTGAGGGTGCGAATGCCTGCTACGCCGATGTATCTACGGTTGGCTCCCTCACACGCCGGTGCGCGCTCGCTGGCGCATTCCAAGACTACTGCAGGCCATGGCGGGGGCCATCAGCCTCTTCTATTCTTGTCCTACCCGTCTACACTTACTCTGGGTCAGCAACTTTGTTCGTATCAGCCAGAGTACTGTGCGTGCTCAACACGAGGACGAGCAGCTCGGAACCCCCCACCACAAAGGGACAAGTTTTGATGCGTTGGCGGGCTGGGGACCCGGGGCGGGTTCTATATGGAGGGTCCTAATAACCCTCGCTCCTTTTTTTTTTCTCCTTGTTCGTTCTTTACTTGTCCCTACTTCTTTTCGTGCGCTAGACATGCCCAGCTCGATCTGCGTCTGGAACTAACTGTGCGGGCAGCGTCCATTATCCAAGTTTGTTGCAGCGAGGCTGAGGCTTGGGAACAGCGGGTCGGGAATGGGGACGATGCGCATCGTAAATGGCGATACCCATAGTATATGGCTTGTATAGGGGCTATAGTGAGCTTCCTAAGCCGACTGAGCTTTCGGACAAGAGGGAGGAAAAGAGCACGTCACGCCAAAAGAGTCGAGGCCCGGCGAACAAGGCCCGTTGCTTTTGCAGATCGTAAACCCCCAGCCATCGCGATATCGACACGTGCATCCACCACCCAGCCTCCCCGAAGCACAGGACAAGATGATGGCAACTCCACGTACAATTGTAAAGCTAAGAGGAAAAAACGGCCATGGAATTGTTAGCCTGCGCCAGGGCTCCAACAACTGCCGGCCACGTCAGGCCCGCCATCCAGAGATACACTCGGGTCCGTTTCGTCCTGTCTCGAAGCTGCTCCGTGTAGATCGAGCTGCTCCGTGTAGAAGAATCCTCTCCACCCAGTGCATCACCTTGATACTGCAGCTCTTCGTCCCAGACATCTACATGTTCGCCACAAGATCTCTGCCGCAGCACCTCCAACCACCGTGCAGCAACATACTCTCCAACAGCTCCGTCCAGGGTAGATTGCTTCCCCCCCCCCTGCACGCCGAGACGTCATTGCAGCGCGCTGACATCACCGCCCAAACCTGTGCAACTTGGGTGCGAATGGCTGCATTCTCCCAACCTGTCTTGCCTGCCCATCATCAACCATGGCCCGTCTGAGTTGTCAAGATACAGGCTGCGGACCTTGCTTTCCAAGCTGCCATGGGTGATATCACACAGTACAACGCGTGGCGAACCCTTCAAGAATACCTTTTGCAACCCGGATCGACACATGTGAGCCCAACTAGCCTGCCACGCATGTCTTGAGGCATTCCAATACTCATAGGGCTCTATGTGCCCATGTGCTGCAATTGCCCAAGGCTGGACCCATGCCAACTCGACTCCAAAGCTTTCCAAAGTGGCAAGCAGCATGATATAGAACATGCTGGTATTCCAGAAATAGCGGCTTGATGAATACAATCACTCAGTCCCAACAGTATCATTCGCTTCAGTCGGAGAACCATTTCATGTAGATATGCGTATGCCTGCCTCTATTCCATGTCCAGCCATGGTGGAAACTTCACATACTATTCGATTCGTAACGTAACCAGAGCCCAATTAACCTGCTCAACCATGAGGAAATCAGCCGCCTAAATCACAACCGCCAAACTCTCCCGTTATAACCGCCGAGGTATCTCATACCGAGCCCTTTTCATGTGTCTAGCACTGCCGAGCTCAAAAAAAGTGAAAACAGCATCCGTCCATCTAATATGCCAACCCCCTTGCTCAACATCCCTCCCGTCTAGAAGCAGACACAGCGTCGTGTTACAAACCAATCCAGCGCTGTATATCTCTCCGTGTAGATAAACAATGCATTGAAAGGGGCGATGATAGTAATGGACAGATAACAAATACCGAAAAGGGTAAAAGGGGGAATACACAAGTTGTCGTTACCGTTGGATTGGCCCTGTAACCAGCCAGTCTGCCAAATCGTTTGCAAATCAAAACACTCATCATCACCAAAGCTCGCGGCTGCCTCGCACATCCCCACTACTGCTTTGCGGTCTCCAAGATGAGCCAGGGAACTCGTCTTTCATGGCCCCGCCGGATTCCATCGGTGGGATAGCCAAGAAAGCACCAGAGCCGTTGCCGACCATGATGCTCCGCCTAGCCTCGCCCCTATCCCACCCATGCCCAGTGACATCGGCCGCAAGCCCGTAGCTGCTGACCGGACGCCGTGACGGAGCAGCCGCTGTCAGGAATGGGTCGACCCGGGCAAAGTTCCATTTGCCAAACTCGTCGCTCTTGGTAAACACCTCGAGCGTGTGTGTTGGGGGCGGTTCGTTGGCTCCCCTGCGGGCAAAGGGATTGTTGGAGCTTAGACGCTTGCTGTTGGGAATATGAGAGATGGGCCGTTGAGGAGGAGCGAATGGCGGAAGGTGGTTTGCACCGGCAGGTGACAGATGCATTGCGGGAGTCGACTTTTTGTTGGAGGTACTGGAAACAGATCGAACGTGGCCACCAGCAAAGGAAGCGTTGGGAGGAGGAAGTCCCTGAAGCTGGTCGGGGAACGTGTCGTCGCAAACGTAGAGTCGCCGGAGGTTGGCAAGGCCGCCGGAGATGATGGATTGTGCAAGATAGGTGTAGTAGCCCGATGTCACATTGGAAAAGGGGCCGGCCGACGAGGTGCCCGAGATTTCAAACCGCAACGTCTCGAGTGATCGGTGTGCCAACAGCCGCATGCCTGGGATATTGGGAAACACCTCGGTGATATTGGACTGGATTGCCAGTGTCTTTAGTGATGAGGCCATGGTCAGAACTTCTTGCAAGCTCGAGGGATGAACGCCGGTATCCTTGAGGGTGAGCACCGTGAGCGACTCCTGTGTTTCCAGCCAGGCAAGGTACTCGACAAGCCCCCGCACCGTCACATGGGGCGCGTCTTTCAGCACGAGCTCCTTGAGAGGCGGCAGAGTGGGTAACCCGTCAGCCGAAGAGAGCACCTCGTCGGAAAAGGCAATTGTACCAGAGACCTTGAGTGCCTGAAGATTGCCTAGAGCGCCCAGCACAGCCCTGATGGTCATGGCATCGATGTTGAGATCGTTGAGCTCGAGCACTTCCAACTGCGGCCAAATCCGACCCGAGGCAAGCATGGCAAAGCTCCGTTCAGATCCTCTAACAAACGTCATCTTGCGTAGGTTAGGGCACCTGGCCTGTACCTCGAGGCGAAGAGTCGCATAGTGCGGATCGTCGGCGAACATGCCCTCGGGCAGGTCGACGTAGTGTAGATTGGGAAGGACGGCTATGGTTTGGGCGAGCTCGACTTGGCAGGACTCTCGTAGCATGTACGGGATCTTGAGGTATTGGACAAGTTTTCCTAGGCGGGTCGGGTCATCGCGGACTGTGCGGCGTAGCAGGCGGAGTCGAGCCTGAGCTGTGTCTTCGGGGATTCCGTTGCGTTCGAAGCGATGTGTCTTCTTGCGCCTCTCGGCGAGCCAGGCCTCTCGAGGACAGTAGTGGACGGGGTCTATGCGAATGCTGTGATAGCTGGAGAGGGCAGATGATGTTAGCCACGGGGTTGTATAGATTCGAAAGCTTCTGTCATCAAACTTACAGGAGCTTAATAGCACTTGGACGCCAGAGACGGCAGGCCTGGGTCAAGTGTGATAGGTCGCGGAGGTCGCAGAGCATACAGCCGCCGTCGACGGCACTACCCTCGCAGGAATCATAGCTCTCATCGCGCGAATGTGGGCAGACAAAGGTGAAGATGCGATCGAGAACGCGGGCGGGGAGGTATTCGAGGAGGTGGGCGGAGCGAGCCGTGGGGGGGAATAGCAGCGGCTGAGGATCGGGTCGGAACTCGTCTGAGAGGGAGGAAATGGAAGAGTCGTACTTGTGCTTCTCCTTCTCCTTCTTGGCGCCCTTGTTGCGCCGGAAAAGAAACCTCATGGCGGGTGGAGGTGAGGCGCGCTTGGGGGTGGATGTGCAATTGGTCGATGGATTAGAGCTCTATGAGCTGTTTGATGGCGGGGAGCGAGGTCGAGCGAGGTGGAGAATCGAGAGCAGTCTTGTTGACGGGCCGGCGGTCGGTTAGAGAGAGGGAGGGTGATGAACAAAGAACGGAGTGAGGACGAGAGAGGGAGAGAAGAGGCAACTGGAGGAGAGGTGAATGCGTCAGTACACAAGTAAGTTTAGGTTTGGGTGGAATAAGGTAGTACGCGACAGCACGTACCTGCTTCTGCTTGGCAATCGATTGGTCAATGACGGTAACAGCCGGAGGCGAGGCGAGGCGAGTTGGGTGGTGATATGAGGTGAGGTGAAGTGAAGTGAGGTCTCTCGGCCGGGAAACAAGTCCGGAGTAGGGCAGTAGGACGGGAGGGCAGGAGGGCAGGAGGGCAGGAGGGCAGGAGGCACAGAGGGAAAGATGTTTAAGGAAAAGCAATCAAGGCAGGTGCTACCGTGGGTGTAGAACGAACGGTACGCTTAAGTGCCCGAGGTACCTGGGGTATGTACAAGAAGGAAGGAAGCGTGGGAAGCAATGGCCGGCACTCTGTTCCAAGTATTGCTCTGTATATTCGTCTCGCAGGCCAGGCCCCCATGCGCCCTCGCACTTTGTCTCTTCGCCTCTTCGCTCTCTGCTCGCTGCGCTGTGCTCCCCATGCGCTGTGCTGAGCTGTGGCGGCTACGTCCACAGGCCTACGATAGGCTGGCTTGCCTCTAGCTTGCTTCCTAGGCGCAAGGGGTCTTACAGTAAGGGGTCGTCGCCCAGTTTGCCCCCCCCACAGCTGCGAGTTCCAGCGTCTCCTTCTCTTTAACCCCCCCGCAGTTGAGGCTGAAGGGCGCTCTGGCGTTGGCTCGGGGCCTGGGAGCTGCGGGGCCATTTGCCAGCCCTTTGTGCCTCTGTGACTTGGAGCGTTGCATCGACTGGGCTGGCGGGCTCTGGAGTCCATCTGCAGACTGGAGACTGGAGACTGGACTAGAGAGCTGTTAGCCGCTGCCGAATAGCGACTCGTCGCCGGGCCCTCTGCAGTGACGCTTACTTAGCGCTCTGCTCTGGCGGCCGGCACTAACGCCAACGCCCATCTGCTCCCCCCCTTTTTTTTTTCTTCTTCTTGTCCAAACTCTAGTCTAGTGACGGCAGCACACGGTCATGGTGGTATCGGACTCTCTACCGATATAACATCAAATAGCTTATTCTTCCTGCTCTGCAACCTCAATATAAAACGCGCAGCGGTTGATGGGAGGGGGGCCAAGCCACGGAGCCGCCCCTAGCCAATGAGAAGCAACTGACGGCACAAGCCACCCCTAATGAGGTACCAACGTGCTTCCTGTTTGAGCGCCACCCCATGAATCAAAGAACAAGGAGAACAAAGGAGCATCAGCATCAGCATCAGCATCAGCAGCCGAACTGGAAATGCAGATCTCACTTACAGGTTCAAAGAGGCCAGCGCGTGGCAGGTGGAATACCAATGCCCCGTACCAATTCCAACACGGCCAACACCATGACACGGCGGAATGTTCCCAGGCTCCCCATCCCCGTGCTGCATTGCATCCCTTCATCAATGCGCTGCCATCATGGCCGGCCGTGTTTCGCCAAGCTGCCTTTCAGTGGGGAAGCGAGTCAATCAGTGGCCCAAACGCTCCGTAGCCTCCATCACCCTCAGGGCTCAGCGATGCCTCATGGACCATGCGCATGCACCGTCGTGCAGAACATCACATGGCCACTCCAGCACGGGATAGGAGCCCAATCCATGCCTCGTTGCGTCGCACACGACCTTCAGGGATCCTACCACCTCCATCCAGTATTGCTTCCCAGCGCCAGCCGCCTGCCAGCCACCATCACGAGCCATTCCTGCGCGTGCCCCCCATCACCGCCCCTCAGATCAGAGACTCTTTGGCGCCAGGCGGTCCGCCCTCCCCCTCCCTTGCTAGACTAGCCTAGTCGTTTGGGATGAGATGAGATGAGACGAGATGAGATCATCCCCGTCCCGGGTTTCCGTCTCTCGCGTTTCCTTTGCCCATGTTGCATCGCAAGGCTGCTTTCCCAGCTCGCGGTCCGTGCCTCAGATTCAGATTCAGATTGAGATTCAGATACTAACTATCCAGATTCAACCATCGAGTACCCAGCACGGAGACGGAAATACATCCATATTCTCTCCTTTCCAGCCAAGTCCTCACGTCTCGAGCCAGCCATTATCAAGTTTCACCGTCATCCGTTGTATGTACTTGCAAGTGCACGAAAACTCCACAAGCTCGTTATTGTCCATCATTCATTGGCCCCTCTAGCGACGCAGAGGGCCCAAGAATGTCTTCTATCATACTGTACATGTACTAAGACAGCGAAGAGAGTGATTAAGAGGGTACTACGGTAAATCGTCGTTGCCCGGGGCCGCAACCCATGGCCCCCGGCATTTTGGCTTCCATAAACCATGTCGTCCTGCCAATTGGCCCCTCAATGTTCGCCCGGAAATTCATAAGAGAACATCCCCAATGCACACCCCCGTCATACAAGATATTACTCACATTGGGCCTGCCGAGCCCAAAGATTCTCAGCGGCCCATAATGCTCCAAAATAGAGATCCGTCTCCAAACACCGTATATACGTGCCATGGCGACGGAAAGGAGGTATCCATCGCTACCCACCCTCTTTCCGTCTCTTTCATATGTCAGGCTGACTAGCCGCGGCTGATGCCCGCGAGGCTGGCCCTCCTCTGCGGGAAGTAAATGCGACCGGCAGCCGGGATTCGTCACACGCAGTGTCGTCTCTCATCCCGCTTAGGCCTTGCGGGATCGGGGGGTGGAGCCGTTGGTCTTGGCTCCGGTGGAGACAGCACCGTTGGACATGGCCTTGATGGGGGTGTTGCCGAGGTCGGGGAGGGGAGCCTGGCTCATGCGGCGCAGGCTCTTGCGGTGACCAGGAGCCTTACCATCCTTCTTGTAGGTGGCGAAGTAGAAGGAGATGAAGAGAACCAGGTAGGAGCTGAGAATGGCCATGCCAGAGAAGGCGGCAAACTCCTCACCAGCGCACTTGCCCGCATTGGGCATCCAGGGGAAGTAGGTCGAGGTGAAGTAGGTGTACGAGGCAAAGTAGACGAAGCCTAAGGGAATCAAAGTCAGTAACTGAGGCGCCGCAACGACGGGTGCAAGTCTTGCTGGGTATCTGCTTACCGAGATCGATGATGAACTGGATGATCTGGAGGCGGGTAACCCACTCCTTCCACCAGATGCGGACGCCACGAGCGCTCTGGAAGTAGTACCAGTACATGACAACGTGGACCGTCAGGTTCAGGGTGATGGGAACCCAGGAAACCGAGGTGGAGCCGATGAGCTGGGTGTAGCAGAGGAGAGCGGTAGCGCCATGGTGGTAGCAGTGGAGGAAGGCTGCACAGGCAACGTTAGCGGCTGAGCCAACTAGGCAAAGAGTGACTGCGGCAACATACTCAGAGGCTTCTTCTTGAGGAAGAGGAAGACGGTGTCAAGCAGCTCGAGGTACTTGGTGAGGTAGTTGAGCTATCACGCGATGTCAGTTTGAGTTGTCTCGTGCACAAGACCATCCGCGAGGCAACTTACGTAGTAGAGGACGACAAGAGGCTGGGTCCAGCCACCGCTGGTGTCGCAGATGGCGTGGAAGATGCCGCCGCGAACGACGGTGGGGAGAAGCTGCTCAATGAAGAGGGCCAGGAGGATGCCGCTGATGGCGGTCAAGTAGAAGTTGTGGATGAGGAAGAGCGTCTTGAGCTTGAAAGGCTCGCGGTTGCGCATGAACTCGCGGCCGCCAAAGATGATGGCGTAGTAGACGACAATGAAGATGGAGGTGGACTTGAGCGTCGACATGGGAGTCTGGAAAGGAACGAACTCGAACTCGGAGACGGGATAGCCCACAATGGCGGTCCAGGCCTTGTCGAAGATGGGCCACAGATGGATACCAAAGGGACGATCGATGGTAGGCAGCGGGAGCTGCTCGTAAAAGGTAGCGGGCGACATGATGGAAGCTGGATCGGCAAGGCGAAGGAGAAGTCGATTGAACAAGGCGGTGCTACGTGCAACGCGGGCGAGGGACGCAGGCGCAATCCGACGTTACGTCGAGAGGGCCGGAATTGACGGATACGCAGGATGCCACGGAGGGGCAAAGGAAGAACCTGGTCAGTCAAAGGAGTGACAAGAAGAAGAGGAAAGAAGAAGAAGCGAGGGCTTGCAGGAAAGACAGCAAGCACTTGCTCCGTACCAGAGAGAAGAAGGGGTGGGTTAGGGGGAGGAGGAAGAGGGAAGCGAAAGAGAAGGAAAAGAGAAGTTTGGCTTTTGGGGCCAACGCGCCCCGTCAGAAAAGGGGAAATTTGGCGGCGGATCGATTCGATGGATGTCCGCTAAGTCCATCTGAGTGCTACCTCTTTGGGCAGAGCGGATACGGAGCACAGCGCGGCGCGCATGTGATTTGCTGGGGCCCGCCCGCTGCGGCCAATCAGCAGCCGACTGTTGGCTTGCTTCAATCTTCATCTCTCGGGAGCACGTGACGTGTCTAGGAGCGGAAGGTCTCTGGAACCTGGAGAGGAGACGGGGGCATGGGAGAAATTGGCGGGCCACCTGTCAGGAGAAGGGAGCAGACAGACGGGGTAGGGATACGCAGTTTGTTCAATTGTTTTGCCCGTCTACGCCTGTCTCTGCGACTTGCAGAGCGTGTATTGTCTGGTCTAGTCAGTCGGATAAGGGGCAAGGACAGAGTGGCATTGCAGCTGGACAGCATGGTTGACCGGCGTGGCAGTCAATCAATCTGCAGGCTGCAGGCTGCAGGCTGAATGCAAAGTAAACTACCTGACAATGCGCGACGGTATTACATAGTACATTGTCCGATGGTACTATAACTAGCCGTACATTGCATTGGGATGGGTGACGTAGGACCGTGCCGTTCGGTGCCTGACTAGAGGTATTAAAGCAGCTCTGGAGCGAATTGGTACATGGATGGAAAAACCACGGCCGGGGGTTGGGCCTCGGCACCCCGTTATTCGGTCCCGGTATCCGTTCCGGGGGAAACCACCGAAGCGGCATCCCGAGCATCCCACCTCGAACAGAGGCCAATTGAGCGCCGCAGCACTCCGTACGGATAGGGCTATGGATGGACGTGGACATGGAGATGCCAGGGTAGGACTGCATTGCTGCGTCATTGGGATTGGACATGACAGGTGATGGGCGGAGGATGGATCATGCGTGCTTGAACGCATGTTGCAGTAAATGACGACGGGGTCAGTCCCAAGCGACAACAATGTTGCCTCGCAGCCTTGCATCGTCTTCAGAACTCGATGATATATAAAGATGCCTGCCTGCAGTTCCAGTCTCAGTGTCTACTCAACTGCCTAGGTAGGTAGCCATATAAGGTAGTACCTAGTTATGGAATTCGACATAGCATAGATAGGTAGGTAGGTAGGAAACAAAGACAAAAGATCAGACGATGGCGACCCGAGTGCAAACGGCTGACTGAAGATCATGCCCTTGTCGAGCCGAGGATGGGACTGACGACGAATGGAAACGGCCTGAAATAAGCTGTTGACCCAGGCTTGCCGCCCGTACAGTGCATAGTGTCTGGTACACTGTCATTTTCTGGTCTGTCGCCCACCACAGCCAGCCCTGCGCCGTCTCAATTCACACGGCCCGCCCCACGACTGCGCAATGCGGTATAGCCGCGCTTAGTCACCGGCCAGGCTCAGGCGATTCCGTTGGCGTAGGCAGTCCAGTTCCTCTGTGGTCAGCCATCCATCACCCGAGCCCCCAAAAACCTCTCGATCTTGCTCACGCCGTCGACCACGTCGCATCAACAAAAAGACTCGACTCTCCGCTCTCTCCCTCGCAACAGCCCGCCATGTCTGCCGCCCTCCTCCGTGTTGCCGCCCGCGGCCTGCCTCGCGCCGCCATCGCTCGTCCCGCCGCCCAGCCCCTGATGGCCCGCTCCGCCGTCGCCCTCTCGGCCTGCAACTTCAGCACCTCGATGCCCCGACGAAGCGACCACGGCGAGGAGACCTTTGAGGAGTTCACTGCCAGGTGAGCATCCAAGCCCCCATGCGCCCAATTGACGTGCTGCCACCCGCGAGCCTGGCTCTGCCTGCCCTGCATTCGAATGGCTGCTACTGCTGCTGCTGCTGCTGCTGCTGGCGGGCCGAAAAAAAAACGGTGCATCCGTCACAATGCCCTCGAGAGCCCGCCCGCACCCGAACGCCCGCACCGCCAGCTCCAGCACCAGCACCAGCAACCAAGCTTCGCCCGTGGCCGCATGCGTATCCCTACAAGTTCAATGGCTAAACTGCGACCGTGTGCAGATTCGAGAAGGAGTTTGATGGCGTCCAGGACATTTTCGAGCTCCAGGTACGCCCGCCCCACGAGCTCGCCCTCTCCCGCAGCTCCCAGTAGAAATGTCGTATGACTTTTTGGCTCATCTCCATTCGCTAGCGCAACCTCAACAACGCCTTCGCCTACGACCTTGTCCCTGCCCCCTCGGTCATCGCTGCCGCCCTCAAGGCCGCCCGAAGGGTCAACGACTTTGGCACTGCCGTCCGCATCTTTGAAGGTATGTCGCCACCGCCGCCACGCCGGCCCTCTCTCCCGCCGGCCACCCAATCGCTGACTCCATCCTCTAGGCATCAAGTCCAAGGTCGAGAACAAGGGCCAGTACGAGCAATACCTGGATGAGCTCAAGCCCCTCCGTGAAGAGCTCGGCGTGCCGCTCAAGGAGGAGCTGTACCCCGAGGAGAAGTAAAGGGGGGCCTAGACGCCCTTCCTCTTTTCCTTGCCGGAGGTTAATTCTCTGATCCCCCCGGGACCGAGCCCCGTGTGTACATGTTAGCAGCCGTAGTAGCAGAAGTAGGAGACGATGCGAGGACGGGAAATTTAAGAGAGCAGGATGAGGTAGACGGGGGAGTTTTTGGTTGCGACAACCCCAATTCGATTTGTTATAGTCCCACGGCGCCACTGGCGACTCCCTCTCGCCTCCTCTTTTGACGTCTGACCAGCCTAGTTTTGTTGTTTCCATCTTGACGTGATGCTGTGACTTTTGGCTTCATCTGTTTCGATACGAGAATGCTCTATTGCTGACAACTACCTACTTACCTGTACCTGCATATTAGCAAGACATCAGACAGACGCCGCTTACATCACGCCACGACTGAGTAGATGCACTCTGTACCAAAAATTCATTTCCTGTACCCTACCTCCATCCTGAAAATGCCAGAGTTGGGTAACCCAGTGACCTACCTGATTATTCGAACCCCCAAGTAAGTGCCCCCCCAAAAGTACAAATATGCGCTGCAAAGGCAAAACCGCCTATGAAAAGTAGCCTGATGCACGCCCGTCTCCGCCCCCTTCTCCTAACCGTCCATCTATGGGTGCTCTCAGTCCCTCAGGTGATTCCATCGGCCGTTCCCAGGCTGCTGGCCCATGAACACTCCGCTTATTCCTGTTGACCCTGCCCCATCGTGGCCTCCCGCTGGCGCCGGGCTCGTCCCTCTGCTGGCCGACCCTGCGATTGTTCGGCTCATCACCGTGCGCGGACTACGCGGTACGCTGGATTGCCGTGTTTGGGGACGTCCGTTGCGAAGGAGACGCAGCTCATCGCGGAGACGGTCCACTTCAATCTCCCGCTCTCTCAGCTGCGTCTTCAGATCTGTAATTGTGCCGAGATGTGCCTTGACTGCGTTGTTAGTCTGGATCTCATGCACCTTCTTCAAGTTTTCAGACGCCAGCATTTCCAGTTTCTCCTTTTGCGCCTTTAACTCCTTAATCTCAGATCCGAGACCACCTGCAGTAGAGTTGACATCCTGGTAGAGGCTTCGAAGGTAGTCTGCATCTTTGTGCGCATTCTCAAGCCTCTTTTCCAGCGTCTGAGCCTTCTTCTGCGCTTCCTCGTACAGCTTCTCTAGCTTAGCCAGAGGACTTTCCTCTGCTCCCGAGGCCTCGTCAGTAGGCGTCAAGCGGGCAACCGTGGCCTCAAGTTCTGCGATGCGTTTCTGGGCCTTTTCAGTCGTCTTCTGCGATGTTTCCAACACTGCCTTTGCAGCAGCCTCTGCCTTTGTCTTTTCGGCTTCAAACATTGATCGATCCTGAAGTGCCTTGCGATGAGAATCAGATATCTTATTGGCCGTTCTCTTAAAATCCTTGAGCTCCTTCTCGAGGCGGTTGATGACTCTTTTGTATTCTGATTCAAGGTCATTTGCGGCGGCTCGACGTTGGGACTCGGCGAACTAGACATTGTTAGCCATGAGCCAATCTTACACGGTGCTTGAGACAAACCTTTTCTGCCAACGCTTCCAACACCGTCAAGGGTACATCAATGTAGGCCTTCCTCCTTGTATCGCTCACTGTCTTGCCATTGCCACCGACATGCAGCAGCTCGCGAACGGAGTCGGTGAGCGGAGGGTCGTTTGAGTCAACCGTCACTTCCTTCACATGACCTATGCGCATCCGCTTGATATCATCGTCGTCAATCTCATCGTCATCCTTTATTAGATTAGCATAACGAGAATGACAAAAAGGACATGCCACTTACAAGTTTTCGCTTGAGTATGTTCCCTCGGGCATCCGGGTAGATCTGCGACCGAGACTGAGTCTCGACAAAAACGTCCAAAACATTGTCAGGGAGCGGTTGAGGCTCCCAAACTAGCGTGTCTGTTACCTCGTTGAGGTACTCGGAGAAGATTTCTGCAATCTGATGAGGATCACTATAGCCCCTATTAGGCTCTTCGAGCAAATCTCTTGCATTGACGATGCCCGAGAGCAGCGCATTTTTCCTTTCAAGCGGTGACATGTCTTGTGGGACATGACGAGCAATATGCTCAATCGAGTGGGTAGTCACCAATTGTAGGACTATGGGGAAATGGTCATTCCCACTAGATGACAGGCGATGTGCCATCGGCGAACTGTTAAAGCTGTGGTCGAATCCAATAACAACATCAAAAGTAAAGGGGTCCACGTCTTCGCTCGATAGAGCCAGGGTCACCTGAGCCATTCTATCCTTGAACTGACTCTCCTGCTTTCCAATAGCCTTGCAGACTGCATCCAATTCCAGAGCCTCTGTCAGAGTAAACAGCAAGCGCAGAAGTTCGGGGGTTCGAGCGATGATAAGGAATCCAATCTCTTTCTTGGTTGCTTGGAGAAGCTCGAACACAAAGTTGAATTTGGGATTCGCATCGGTGGAGTACCTTGCCTGTTCAACAGCAGGCAACTCCTCGAGCTTGGTGCCAATGAGGTCTTGCGGATAATCGCAAATGTTCAGTAGCCGACCAAACAACTCGTCGATTCTTCTCACCAACTCTTCCTCAGGTTCTTGAAAACGTTCGCTATGAAAGGCACGACCCATTTCTTTGGCCTCTCGCTTGTATTGAAGCAATACCTCATCGTAACGTGGCCGACGGCTTGCCTGGAAGGGCAAGGTGACGAGATGCTGTAGCGGCGCAACGTCCTGCTGAGTGAGCAATGAAGAATCCCCGTAGAGGGGATCGTCTGAAATCTGTCCCATGACGATGGACTGGCCAGAACTTTCGTCCATCATTGAAGACTCTGGGCCTTGGTTGGAGAGAGGAAGCATCACATGAGCTGCATCCCCAGGGTCGATGATGTTGCTGATATCAGCTGGAGATATCGTTCCCGGCTGCATGTCAAGGGAGGCTTCAGCCACCAAGCTATCCGCCATTGGGGCCTCGCTGAAAGCATCATCGACAATCCCTCGCAGCGTGTCAACTGCTGAACGCTGTGAAGTATTCATGATGGAGGCGGGCGATATTGACGGGGAATGTTGAGTATTTCCCAACAGCTCGGATTTCCAAGGCTCGACCGAATAAAGGGGCTGTGAATTTGCCTCCAGCGGCGGGGAGCTGATTAGCACATCTGGCGGAGCCGTTGCGGCGGTATCCAAGGGAAGCAACAGGGACGAGTGCTCGGCAGACGGCTCAGTGTCATTTGGAAGGTCCCCGAGAGTGGCCGGATCCTCAGCATCCGTGGGTAATGAGGCATTGCTGAAATCGAAGAGACTCTTGAGCTCGTCCGCCGCCGAGCTCTTGAGATGTGAAGTCGAAGACTCGTCCATCTTGCGAACTGTTGAAGCTCTATCACTCCGAGGGGTACCGGTCCGTTGCAGTGGTTGGGCTGTCCGCACGTCAATCTGGCTCTGCGCTACTGGATTCGAGCTGTCAGCTCTGTTGCTTGTACACGACACCGTCTGGGAGACACACTCGGTGCGGTTACTGTTAGTGAGATGTGTTGGAGACGGGTCGTATGCCCTGGGTATCACCTGCGCCGCCTGTGAAACCCTAGAGTTTGAGTCGGAGACACCGTTAGTCAGACCAAGAGCCTCAGTCAGACCGTGGCCAAAACTTTGGATAGCTGTTGTAGGCAGGCCAACTTCAGATGTGGCTGGAGAAGTGGAAGCCAGGTTTCCAAGTAAGCCGAACGCTTCGGGTGGCTGGCTCAAGAAGGTTGGCGCAAGTTCACGAGGAGTAGAGTTTGGTAATTGCTGGGCCAACGGCTCGTGAACATCAACGTCTAACGAGCAACTCAGATGCGACCGCAAATCTGGCGCTTGCAAGTTCAGACTGTCTGTGTCTTGAGTTTGTGGCTGGTCCGGCTGGTGTGAAGGAATGTCTGATTCGGCAACCACAGCGTCAAGGACAATGTCTGGTTGCGACCAAGGTGGTATTGCCTGAGTCAGCGACACAGAGTTTTGCTCTCTATTACCAGAAGCCCCCCTCTCCAGAGTGCTGAGCGAGTTATCTTCGGAATCGGGTACCGTTCTTGAGCTTATCTGCGGCGCATCTCCCGGATCAATAGCTTCATGCGAAGAAGGAACCTCTTGCTCTTGACGCGGTTGTGTTGAAAGAAGTTCGGAGATGTCTTGTGAGTCGGGTATTGTCCCCTGACTTAATTGCAACGCTAAGACGGCTCTGCCGTCTTCTTCTTCAAGCTCGACAAGCGGCTGGGAGCTACTCTGAGTGTTGCTGACACTGAGATATTCAGACAGCTGAACCGAAGGGTCCTTCCTAATTTCAATCGCAAGCTTCTGTTCTCGTAGACGGACTAGATCTTCGGTTTCCAAGTATTCAGGAGTCCAAGGGAGAGTCTCTAGAGACTCTACAGAAGTCACGGATGGCAAAGGCTCCTCTGAAACTGCCTGGTACAATTCGGTCCTAAGTCTCTTTCTGGGGCGATTGTCTGGATCTGGGGAACTAGATCTCGACTGCGCGCTTGGAGATATATTCGCGCGTGAGAAATGTCGCCAATTCGCCGGACGAGGTGATTGACTTCGCTCGCTGCTATCGTCGTCGGGGGCCGGAGAGTGTGTTCGTGGCTGGACGTGTTTCTCTGGCGGTTTCGGGTTCTTCCTTCGTTTCCAGTCTTCTAGGGCGGCGTCGGTAACAGCGTCACTCTGCAAAAAGGACGTTTGTTAGCATGCGCATGCGCATCGCGATAGAGTGGAAGCTTACCCAGCTCGGAGGATAGACTTCTCCAGTTCGGGGGTTGTCGTCCCAGTCTACCAAATATACAATGATGCCGTTGTCGACCTTCTCATCAAGTATAGTCCTAATCGTATACCACTCCTCTTCCTGCACTTTTGAAGATTTGGAGCCGCGCGACTTGTTGGATTTACGTCGGCGCTGTTGTTTTGGCATGGGCACTGCTGGATGGCGACGGCGGCGTGGAGGGAGGGGAGGACAGAGGGCGGCAGCGGCGGGGGCTGGAGCCGGAGCTGAAGCCGTAGCTGGAGCAGAAGCTTGAGCTGCAGCTGCAGCTAGAGCAGGCGCCGGGGCCGGTTGCGCGACGTGGATGATATGTCGTTTGGTGTTGCGACGACCTGGCGCAGCGCTCGACGCTGGGTGTAAGTCGAGACGTGGCGCGGCGAGGATAACGAGGCTATGGTCAATGAGCTTCACTGGAAACGGACCAGAGTCCCGCCTTCGCACGTGATTGTGGTGGTGCATTCGCTGAAGTACAGGGTCCTGGGCGGGTTTCCCTAGCGGCCTGGGGTACCTGGTCTTGCAATGGCGTATCTTGGAGACGTGGGTGAGCGGCTGAAGAGCGTAGCGGACGAGAGTGGTCGTTGGGCTGTTGAGTGCGAAGAAGAGGTCAAAAAGAAGGCCAAGAAAAAGAAGATGGAGAAGAAGAAGAAGAAGTTCAAGTTTGCCATTGGGAGAAGGAGAAAAAACACAATGCTTTTCTTTGCTGTTGTGAGCCGGCTCAGTGAATCAAGCAAGCGGGCTAGCGAGCGCAAAGTGAGGAAAGAGGAACAAAGGACGTCGTCACCTTTGTTCACCAAGTTGGCAGACCTATCTCAGTATTTACTGACCAATGCAGCACACATTGAAATAAATACCTGTTTATTATTCCAAACTTTAAATATCTAGAAAATGCTCGTCATGAGGCTGGTGATGGGTGTTGTTGAGAGACGTCGTTACTATGGCCCCAGGCACCAGCAACTCCAGCGCCTGTCTCGCTAGGTTGGCAGAGGCCCTCACTCTCAAACCTCCACTGCCTGGTAGTCAAACCCAACTTTCATTCAATTGCTGCCTTCTAGCCACGGATCCCGGGGTTTGCAGCTGAATGGTAAAAGGTTCAGCTGACTCTTTTCAAGGCGCCGATATATATCGCGATTGGATTACCATCCGCCGCAGCCGACTTGCTCAGTCTCAACCTCTCGCCATCAGGTCCTGTCTTGATGTCGGCGAGCTTCCCCGTCCAGCCTATCGGGCGGTTTGCAGGCGCAAGCCAGCCTGTCAAGAGGCCCAAGGTATGTGTGACGAGGGGAAACCAAACATCTTGTTATCTCTCTAGACCGCTTGCCCCGTATCCAGATGGCTCATCATTGCTAGGAATTTGCCTGCTTCTCATACGATGACAACCACGAATTCCACCTCGACGCGTCCTCGCTCAAGTACTATTACACGCCCCAGCTAGGTGCAGACCTGTCAAAGGGGTTTGAAAAGTTTAAAAAGCTAGATGACACGGGCGATGAGCACCTCGACAGTCTGCTCCGCACCGTCATCGCCCACGAGCAGGAGACTGGCAAAAAGATAGACGCCAATCTCGTCACTTGGCGAGGAATGATGACCAAGGTGACCCCAGTCGGCCGTTGCTATGGATTGAGCGTCGAGTGCTCACTTGTGTCTAGATACTCGCCACTCCCTTTGAGCAGTTTGATGGGTGGGTACTTTGACGTTACGTGGCATGCGTACATTTAGCTGACCAGCATCCAGCTTCGAAATGAATGCGACTCTTTACCAAGTAGGCCGAATCAGCCCTTTGAGTTGTCCCGTTTGCTGACCTGCATCACTGCAAAAAGGACTGCCTGTAAGATGAGCCCATGATCATTCCTACTATCCAGCATGGCGTGCTAACAAGTGTGTGCTGCAAAAGCTTCATTGAGGAAAACAATGCGTACAAGGTAGCCTCAAGAGCCAACGAAGGACAAGGCAAACCGCGAAGGGGGCCTCCCCTTGAGGTTATGCAGTACTGGGGTAATTGCTTGACACCACTCGTCGTCTTCCACCAAGGGGCTAACATGTCGAAAACAGGGTACAAGTTTGAGACGCTCGCAACACTGCCGAAACCCTGGGGAGAAACCCCAAGAGACTACATTGAGAATCGAGAAAACGAAGTCGTCAACAACAAGGCGCAGTACTGCTCCGTTGTCCGTACCGGCATCGGCCATTCAACCATGTGTCTCGGCGGCGAGGTGGATGCCAGTAAGTCTCAATCCAATCCGACAATTTGTCCCGTCACAAAGTCACCCCCCGACTCACACACCAAGCAGTCTGGGACTCGAAGCCTCAGGCCAAGGGCAGCCCCATCAACTGGGTAGAGCTCAAGACGTCTGCCGAGATCCGCGGCCCAGGCGACATGGAAGGCTTCCACCGCAAGCTGATGAAGTACTGGATCCAGTCCTTTTTGCTGGGCGTGCCCAAGATCATTGTTGGTTTCCGTACGCGCGACGGCATCCTGGTCGACGTCAACGAGATTGAGACGCACCGTATCCCGGAGACGGTCAACGGCGGCCCCAACCCGAAGTGGAACGCCGACATGTGCGTCAACTTTGCAAGCGCCTTTGTCGACTGTGAGTCTGGGATTCATTCCCAAGTTGAACAATCGGATGATGCTGACGAGTGATGTTAGGGCTGAGGCAGACGATTAGTGATGAGGGTGTCTGGCGGATACGCCGACGGCCAAAGTCACCAGAGATTGAGGTGTTCAAAGTCGAGGAGACGGGCCACGGCAATATCCTCTCGGATGAGTTCAAGAACTGGAGGATCAAGCTAGCTTTGGGGCCTGATGCTGAAGAGACAAGCACCGCAACCTAAGCGTCAACTCGAGAAGCGACTGTAAAATGTTCCCTACCTTGCCTAGGTAGGTAGGTAGGTGGTCGGGAGAAAGAGAAGGATGTAGAGCTCACAACTATGCAAAAAAAATGTATCAAGGAAAGGAATCATGTGTATTTGTCCCTCGAGCCTTTCTCCTACTTGAAGCCTATCTAGATATATACGAAGAGTAAACAGCGCAACCAGCCTCCCTCCCAAGAAGAAATGCCAAACTCCTAGACCCAACGCCGTCCATGCGGCTCAAGTATACCTAAGCAACCGTCGAGAGCATCAAAAGCAGCCATCAAGATCTCATCATATCATGAAGTCTTGCTCCAAACAATGCCCGCATCGATAAAAGGGGGAATTCTGTTAACCCCCCGGACCAATCGTCCTTGCCTAGGTAGGTTTGCCGCCAATATGCGAATTCAAAAAGAAAACATGCGCCACGTACAAATCGTACAACAAAAATTAGGGTGTCTGTGCAAGCACAGGGGGGGGGGGGGGGCAAACAAAGCCTGCTTGCCTGCGCGTTTTCTAGTATCACGGGGGGAAGCCATCCCGGTCGGTTTAGACGGCGGGCCAGCGGATGCGAAGCCCATCAGTCCAGCGCGCATAGAGCACGTCGGAAAGCTGCTTGCAGTGTTCCATGCCAGGACGGGCATCTCGGCCAGGGTACTTGGCCTCGAGCAACTTGTCCTTGTCCGCATCCTTTTCACTGCCGACTGGCAAGTTGCTGTTGCGTCGTCGATGGCTCTTGAGGTGGGGGTTGTTGGAGGCGAGCACCAGCTTGGTCGGGCTAGACGCAGGGGTGGAGCTCTTGACAATCACGGTGCCCTGCGGGGTGCCGTCATCGGGAATCTTCTGAGGGGACTGTTGGAGGAATGCGGCACTGAGCTTGTTATCCTCGGACATGGACGAGATGAGGTTATCCATGAGATGGTACGCGCCCTCGGGGTCAACCGCGTCTAGGGCCGCAAAAGCATCCGACAGCCTGGCCAGCGCTTCTCGCTTCTGCAACCCAGAAGTCTGAGCATGCAGCTCGGCCATGGCCGGTTCTACGGCCCTGTTGTAGAGCCGACGTCCGAGGACAGCCTCCTTCCCATAAGGCTCCACGGGAGATGTCGTCGTGGGTGGGAGGGAATTTTCGTCGCAAAAGACATCATCGGGCGAAACCGGTCGGCCCGCCTGGCCCTGAGTCGAACTGTCAGAGGGGACTCTTCGGAACAGACGCATAGTCGATCCCGAGTTGCCAAAAGACATGTCAGGCTGGAGAGGCTTCTTGGGGAGCACAGAGGCCCGAGGCGAACCATTGGATGATCGAATCGACGTGTTATGGGCGACGGATGGGGTCCGCCTGACCGTGGCCCTTCGAACAGTGCCGGGAGCAGGTGACGAGGAGCCCAACGGGGCATCCTTGAGATCGAGCCTGCGCATCGCTTCATCTGCAGAAAAGATGGACGAAGGCTTGCGAGACTTCATGACAGTGGGCCGTTTGGGAGGTGCAACGGACTTGACCGTGTCAAAGACCCATTCCTGTTGGTCATCCTTGGGCGTCATGGTCTGGAGAGTCTCTTGATAGTAGATGGGGTGCTTCTGGCGGTTCTGGTTGGCATCCCACATCTGCCTGCGTGCAATGAGCTCCTGGAGGGCCTCAATCTTGCCTGCGGAGCGAATGAAGCGGTGGCGCAGCAGCTCCTTAGCTGTCGGTCGACGATCGTAGTCCTTGGTGAGGCACTGGGCAATAAAGTCCTTGAAGTCCTTGCTAAAGTTACCCTCGAGGCGTGGCGGCGGGTTCTTGGGGATGTGGAAGAGGACCTTCATGGGGTGAATGTGGCACAGAGGAGGCTCTCCGTTGGCCAGCTCCATGGCGGTGATGCCCAGTGACCAGATGTCGGCCTTGAAGCTGTAGCCGTCCTGCTGGATGACCTCGGGGGCCATCCAGAAAGGTGTACCGACAAAGGTGTTGCGCTGGGACTTGATGTTGGTCAATTGGGCAGCGACGCCAAAGTCGGCCAGCTTGACCTTGCCAACCTCGGAGAGGAGGACGTTTGCGGCCTTGATGTCGCGATGAATCTTGCCCTCATTGTGAAGGTACTGGATTCCGAGAAGCAGCTCGCGGCAGACAATGGCGATGTGTGCCTCGCTAAAGTTGGCGGGTTTCAACTGAGCGATCCATTGTCAGCTGATTTATTCATCGCGGGCCAAGAAAAGACTTCAATGAGGAGAGGTCATACCAGATCAAGGCACGATCCTCCACCAAGATACTCCATAACAATCCATAACTTGGTTCCTCGCAGAAAAGAGCCCTTGTATTGCGTAACGTAGGAACTGGCACAGGTGCTCAGGACAGCAATTTCGGCCTGGATGTCTTGAATATCATCGTCGTTGGATTCGAGATCGATCTAAAGAGGATTTGTTGTTAGCTAGGTGGAATTGGGATTGGGATAGGCCAGGCAATGAAGAAATAGATGGACTTGCATGTTTAATGGCAACCGTCTCGCCAGTGGCCTTTTCGATTCCCTTGTAGACGATACCAAAGCTACCTCCTAGTGTCTGGTCAGCTACCACGTCAAAGCATGAATAACGAGGCTCGACGTACGGCCAAGCTCCTCAAGGACCTGGTAATGGTCCGCAACGCCTTCGTCAGCCATTGTGCCCTGACGTCATGCACAGCCTGGCTTTCTCAGAGAACCTATACCAGCAGAGGGCAGAGGGAGAGGAAGAGCAAGACAATGGATGCAAGAAGCAGGGCGTCGGCGAGTCGAGTCGAGTCGGGGCAAGGCGAGGCAAGGCGAGGCGGCAAAGCAAGGAGAGAGGTTGGTTCAGCTTAGTTTCGGGCTGTTTCTGCTGGGCGAGAGCGAGAGAGAGAGAGATGTTTGTTAATAAAGTGCGGCCGATGGAATTAGCAGCACCTGATGGCCCGCGGACGTTGTCTGGGAAGCAGAGCCGGGGTGTCTGGGGGCGTGCTTTGTTTACAATTGGCCCCCGTTTCGGACGGACTCGACTTAAGCTGGCAGCTGGCGACGTCTAGTGGGAGATTTTACCCACGGCGCTGATTGCGACAATGCGAGGGCGCAAAGCGGCAGGGACACGGCTGGAAGGCAGCCCAAGAGGGGGGAAATGGGCAATATAACGGCGGGGGCTTCTGCATCGCCAGTTTTCCCCGTTGGTGTTGAACAGTTGACGCTTTCTTCTGGATGGAATGCATACCTCGCGACCTTGCCTTGTCGCATCCAAGATCTCTTGACCGACGGGAATGGGCATGTGCTGCAGTGGTTCAGTGGGCCGTCGACCGCTGTGGCTGCGCTGGAACTGGCTGCATGCCTGCGAATTACAGCGGCTGGGTTCGCGCTAAGCCCCTGTGGCTCCTGTTAGCGTGTCATGCCCCTGTCGCAGCCAGTGGAGTTCAGCTCTCAGCTCTCAGCTCTCAGCTCTCAGCTCTCAGTTGTGAGGGACTCTTGAGTCTTGAGTGGACGATGGCGATCCACGGCGGCCTATGAATTGATCATGGATACCTTACTTCCAGGCGCACTCAACGCCGAGACACTCGTCCATTGGTGAGCACAGTCGCATCGACCCAGTAACAGAGCGGGCAGACGCCATCGAGCCATGGTAAACAACCGGGAAACCATCCACCAGAGACACGGGAATGGCTGCATGCACAGCACACGGGACCTGCGAGAAGGGCACGGCAATGCGGCCAGCAATGTGCCTCGAACCCTATTCGCTTGATCGAGCGGTATTGGACTAATCGGGAACAAGGTGGTGTGCTTCAGCATTGCTGTAGAGCAAAGGGGGATGCTTTGGCTCTAGTATTATGTATTCCAAGACATTTCCTCATTCACCTTGCCGAGGGGGCGCTGGGATGATTGATCAATATCAAAGACGAAAGAGAAACAGTAGCCGCTTACACAGGCACCTATCTAAACAGATACCTACCTAGGGAGTCGGTGAGATCCATCATCTTTCAAAAGGCTTGGATTCTCTACCAGAAGCAAACCTCTCGAGTAGAGAGACCAATATCGAGTCCCCATCGAATAGACCTGAGACCCGCGATTCCGCCATGTCGTAACCTCACGACTGGCATGCAAGGTCTCCCCAGATTTGCATTGTCCTGACGTCTGTCCGTCGTGATCTGGTAGCTACGTAATAAGGCCTAACTTAGTGGGCAGTCCACATGCCGATTCTACCGTCGTCACAGCTGGGCAACCAGAGCATCTCGATTCCCATGTCGTCGCCAAACAGGGCCGTTTCCCATGCATTCATCATCCATGCGCTAAGTAGCGGGCAGGCGTTGGATTAGTTTAGTCCTGTTCAGGCGGGCTGCCCGACATCTCCACCGCCTGCCAGCTTGCCAAGACAACTAATCGGTAGGCGGGACGACGGAGGCTGCTAGGCTGCTAGGCTGCTAGCACGGGCGTCGTTGATGCGAGGGGGATGGAAATAATTGATACAGACTCTAGAGAGCCAACCGCAACAAGGCCGAAGGCGTCTGCATCGCGGCCGCAGTGGGTCAGCCACGCTGCCATTATTTTGTCTGCTATAGGCGAACCCACAAGTTCCCAGTCGCCTCACCCGCATGCTTGTTCTCAGCCGTCCAAGCTCCCCGCAGACCGACTCCAAAGCCCAGGTCTGGTCCCTGGGGGATGCGCACGTTGCCCCGGAAACGCGCCCTGTTTTCGTGGAGCGCTGTCAGTATCCGGGCCCTAGCACAATCCCATCACGAGCTACGAGCTATCCGCAGTTATCGCATCCGCCCGCATCCGCATCCGCAATTGCAATTGCATCCAGGCCAGGTCAAGCCAGGCCAAGCCAAGCCAAGCCAAGCCTCGTCCCGCTCCCTTTCCAGCTACAACAAATCCGGCTCATAGCTCACGCGGCGTCTGTTGTTCTCACCTCCACCCACAACTGCACCGCCAACTCTGTAACAGCACCAGCACCACCACCAGCACCACCACCAGCAAGAGGCCGACAAACTCCCAGCTAGCCGTCTCCATTCTCAGCTTTCTTTGTTTTGCTGCCTCGCTTCCTGTCCGAGTTCGTCTCGTCCCGTCTCGTCCCGTCCCACTCTTGTCCGCTGCGACGCCAACACCAGCACCAGCACCAGCACCAGCACCAGCACCAACGCCAACGCCCGCAGTCTCATGCATACCGAAGCTGTGACCAGACACACCGACGACATTGCTCTGTCGCAACACCGATAAATCCAACTCGCTCAACTCTCCCACGGCCGACCGACTCCTGCTCTTTGTTTTGTTTTGTTTGCTATTCCCCAACTCGGCGACAGGACTGGCACGACACGACGCGATTCGACGCCACACGGCCGTTGCTTCACCATGGTGCCTCAACCACCCCCGATTCCGACTTTCCCATGCTGGTGCCGGGCAGTCTACTCCTGGGGAGGCGAGGTGGGTGCCGTTCCATGTGCGCACCAGCGCAGCAGGTCGCTAACTGGATATTGCAGTCGAAACGGGATCTGGGCTTCATGGAGGGCGACTTGATCGAGTGCCTCAACGCCGGCGATGGCTCGTGGTGGACCGGCAGATTGTATCGCGACCGAAGAACCGTCGGCTCCTTTCCCTCCAACTTTGTCGAAGTCCTCCCCTCTGATTTCCGACCGACGACGAGAACCGTAACCCCGCTCCATAACAACACGCCCTCTGGTGGCGCTGCCAAGGCGGCCAAGTCGTTCCGGAAGCCATTCGAGGCATACTCCAAGGCACCTCACTACACCAGCGCAAAGCAGCCCGAAGTCTTTCGAGAGTCGCCCAAGCCACAGCGACAGGATTCGAGCGCGTCGTTTGCGCAAAAACCACACAGACCAAGCCGGAGGCGCCCATCCCCAGCTCCCCACCGAGACTACATGTCGCAAAGACGCCCTTCGCCGGCTCCCCATCGAGACTATATATCACAACGAGGCCCTTCTCCAGCTCCGCCCGCTCACGACTTCGATCCGAGGGCCCCGTCGCCGGTACCGAGCCACGGCTATGCTTCCAGAGGCCCTTCTCCAGCACCGCCTCAACATGTCTTTGGAGGTCGTGGACCCTCCTCTCCCGCGCCTCGTCATGTCTTTGGCGGTCGTGGCACCCCCTCCCCGGCACCACCTCATTCCTACGGCGGTCGTGGTCCCTCTTCTCCAGCACCTCATCATACCTTCGGCGGCCGTGGTCCTTCTTCTCCAGCACCTCATCATCCGTATGGAGTTCGTGGTCCCTCTCCTGCGCCGCCCCATGCTTTTGGTGGTCGTGGTCCATCTTCTCCTGCGCCTCCGCATCCGTATGGAGCTCGAGGTCCCTCTCCTGCGCCGCCCCATGCCTTTGGCGCTCGAGGCCCGTCGCCAGCACCATCATTTCACCATCGCATCCCGAGTCATCAGGACAACCAGGATGACGGGGATCTACCGCCTCCTCCACCGCCTCCTCACCGACATGTTGCGCGAACTGGGTCTCAAGACTTGGTCCGAAGCTCCTTTGATGCTTCACGGCATGGATCCAATTCATCATTCATCCCACCCCGTGCTTTGTCGAGACAGAATTCGCGTAACGTCTATACTCCTCCCCCTCTTCCACCACACCAGATTGCTCCCAGGCGGGACTCCCGCGACTCCTTTGACGACAGAAACTACGTCCCGTACAGCCCTGGAGCGGTGTCTCCCGCACCACCCTCGCCCGCTGGCGGCATGACACCTTCACCCCTAAGAGAGGCCATGGACGGCGTCATGGAACAGCTAGGTCAGCTTGGGAGCCCCCGCCCGCGAAAGAAGGACTCTCCCGAGCCCCCACCGCTGGATCCCTGGTCTCCTGAATCGTTTGACATGGTCTTCCATCGGGCTCAAAAGAAGGGGCCAGATCGTGCAAGACCAAAGTCCTCGCTGGGTATAGCAAACACAGACGAGGGCTATGAGACTTGGAGCGGAGAATCCTCTCAGGGCAATGTTCGGGACAAACAGCTAAACGACTACGTGGAGCGGATGGAAAAGCAGTTCCAGCACTTACACCATCACAATTCCCAATCAGACGACGATGATGTTCCCCCGCCGCCACCACCCAAAAACCAGCCATTCGAGCGCCCCAAGTCATCCATGGGAGTGGCGCCAATTGAGCGTCCGAAATCATCCATGGGAGGAGCTTCTCCTGAGCGGAAGCTGAGATCCCGCAAGTCGACTTACGACATGAAGGGCATCGCCCGCACATGTACTACCAAGACGAATACGACAAACTCGTCCTCCGGCAACCAAAGCAATACCAGCTCCTCGACACAAAGCAGCGCGAGAACGTTATGGAGCGGGGCTTCGGCGGGGGCCTTTAGCAATACCAGTGCTGGAAGCCTCGCTCGAACAGGCCGCCTTCGCGCCCAAAGTGCATTGGGAACGCGCGAACTTGATTTGGAGCGTCCGGGGACACCATTTACTGGCATCAGCTACCACAGCAGCCATGCCAGCGGTGTCAACCCTCCACGACCCCAAACCCAGGCTGGGTTTCACGAGGACCTTTCAGCTGGCCTGGGAGGGCTTGTCCAGCCAAAGGCGCCCAAAAGAAACATCTTCCGGAAGATATACGACACCGCCAAAACAGGCGTTGCCAGCAGTCGGGGCGGCCTTGGGGGAGGCTCCGACCTACGCACGTCACCTTTTGCTCGATCAGTCCCGCCTGGATCCGTCCCTATGGGATCTGCCATCCCTACTTCAGGGTTTGGTCGTGATCCTGCGGCCGACATGGGCTCGGGAGGTAGTGTGGATTGGGTCCAGGTCCGCCGAGATGTCAATCGATCCAACTCTTTGAGTAAGAATGAGCAAATGGAGCGCCGGGAACGTTGTCAAATGATGGACCACCCCGCCTTGAATCCTGTCGATGAGCTCTACGAAGGCGTCGAAGGAGACGAAGGTGCGGACGGAGAGCCTGTCGAGGAGCCCATCAACTACCAAGCCATCAACCTGGCTCAGGTTGACAAGAATACTCGCTTCATTTCCAATATTCCTCAGTCCACAACGGCGGTATCTCTGGCCACTTCATACGTCTGTCGGCCGTACCGCAGCGATGTGCAGCGACTCCGGGCCATCTTCACATGGGTTGCCGAGCGCATCTGCTGGGAGGAGGACTTTGAGGGTGAGATTGACACTCGGAGAGTCATCCAATCCAAGAGAGGCTGTGCAGAGGAATACGCTGTGCTGGTAATGGAGATGTGTACTGCCGTTGGCATACATTGCGAGATTGTGAGAGGCTATCTCAAGTCGCCCGGGGAGATTACCGATCTCAACATCATGCCGCGACCCAACCACTGGTGGAACACGGTCGTCATCGACAACGAATGGCGGATGATTGACTGCTGTCTAGCCAGTCCATCAAACCCTCGCCGGGGACTTTACTCGAGCGGAGCCAACGCGGCAGCTGACTCGTGGTGGTTCCTCACACGACCGCTCGAGATTTGCTGGACGCACATTCCAGAGCACCACGGCCAGCAGCACATTGTTCCGCCTGTTGCCCACGAGACACTGCTCAACCTCCCGTGCACATGTGCGCCGTTTTTCCGCAACGGGTTTGAGATGGTGGACTACAATACCGCGCAGAGCAGAATAGAGGATCTGGAGATGGTCCACCTCAAATTCAACGTTCCGGCGGATGTCGAGATTGCTGCCGAAGTTGAGGTGCGAGGATTCTCGCGCGACGCGGATGGCGACGTGTTTGAGAGCGGCGACGTGGTGAAGAAGCGAGCTCTGGCCCAGGCCGAGTGGTTCAACGGAATCAAGAGATTCACCGTCAAGGCTCTCTTACCTGGTGATGAGGGCCAGGGAACCCTCAAGGTGTATGCTGGCAAGCGTGGCTTGATGCACAGCATCAAGGACATTCCCCATCCCTTGGCCTTTTCAGTGCCCATCGTGCATACGGGCGAGAACCCGCCGTACGAGTTTGTGACGAGACATCCGACGCCGCATGCCCAGAGGCATGACATCTACGTTGTCCAACCTCAGTGTCAGCGACTAGCCCTAAACAACACGTTTGTGTTTGCTATCCGCCAGCACCCCAGCTCGCTCCTCACCGGGTCTCAATCCCAATCGGCGCTCACACCATCCTCGAACCCTGGGGCCACTAGTCCTGTCCCCTTTGCTCGCCCGGGATCTGCGATGAGCGTCAACGCGTCGAGTGTTAGCGGCTCTACCCCGAGCTCGGCCACTGGAACCATTGTGGGGAGGAAGCCTGCTAAGCTGGCCATCCAAACCCCGGGCGGCAAGATTCTCCGACTTATGAGGAAGGAGGATCGCAAGAGCATCCATGTGGGCAGCCGGGGTAGCAGCGAGGAGGCCAGCGATGGGGGCACGTGGGAGACGATTATCAAGTGCTCGGAAAAGGGCGTCTGGAGAGGGCTCGTCCTGGCAGATCGCACGGCACGATGGTGCGTCTTTGCGGAATGGGTCTGCATGGGCTAAGTGGCCAAGCCGATAGAAATAAGAGGGTTTTGGTGAGGCGAGGTCTCTCCATCTACGACTGCTGTATACCCGATGGGGGGACTGATCTTGCATGGCTGGCGCCTTGGTTTCTTCTGTTCAACATTTGCTCAAAGACTATTTTATTACATGTTTGTCTTTTCTTTTCTTCACATTTCTTCTTATAGAGCAGACAGAGTGGCCGAGGGGTGGGAAACGGGATGGTCTGGGTGTGTACTATTAAAACATAGTTGTAGATGGCATGGCAGGACATGGATGGATTGTGTTAATGAAGGGCACGCACGACATTATACTTTTGCTTCTCGAGGCTCAGGCCTGGCTCCTTGCATTTACTTTTGATTCTGAGTGCTTTTATGAAATATTATCTTGGTAGGCAGAGGAAGCTTATTTGCTAGTCCCATGGATGTAATGCATGTAGAATGACTGACGGTCCCTTGGACAATTGGGCGGCGCCAACCAGCCAATCACAGGCCCCTGCGCGTTCTGCATCCGCCTCTTTAACCCGCGCGGCTGGCAACGACGGACGAACATGGACAGACAAGAAACGAGCAGCCCGCAAGAGGATACGAGACGAGAAGCCAAAGCGAAAACCCCCGATTGGAGAGGCCCGACGATTCTACGACGAGACGAAACGTGACGAGACGAGAACGATAACAAAACAAGACGATGCGATGAAGCGGCGCCCCGCAACGACACAGCAAAGCCACCGATAAACCCCCCGGGAACGTGGATCGTGAATGGTGCTGGAGCCATGACATACCGCGGCCCGATGCCCTCTGGTTACGTCTATCAAGGCGGCCAGGGCCAGGGACAGCAGCCGGCGACGGCGTATGCGGCAGCCGATGGAGGAGGAGGAGGAGAGAATGGGTTCGCGGCGTATGGGATCCCGCAGCAGCAGCAGCAGCAGCAGCAGCAGGGCCAGTTCTATCCCATGCAGCAGGGCCAGGCGGTTCCTCAGTATCACGAGAACATGGCGCCGCAGCAGCAGCAGCAGCAGTACGGCGGTGGTGGGATGGCGGTCTATCAGGGCTACGATGGGAGTGGACAGGGCTTTGGCGGCGCTGTTCATGGGCATTCGGCGCAGATGCAGATGCAGCAGCAGCAGCAGCAGCAACAGCAGACGGCACAGGCGCAATATGTGCCTCCGGCTGGAGTGTGGCAGCAGCAACAGCAGGCGAACCAGCGGATGCAATATCAGCAGATGCAGCAACAGATGCTGTATCGGAAGCAACTCGCGCAGCAGCAGGAATACTATACTCAGCAGCAGCAGCCACACCAACATCAAGGGCAGCACCAACAACAGCACCACCAACAGCAGCATCATCAACAGCAGCACCAGCAACAACAACATCTGCACCAACCGCAGCTCATACCGCCCCCGTCACCACAGCAGCATGTTCCGTCTCCGCAGTCTAGACCGCCTTCTTTACCCCGGCCCCAAGTCTACCGGCCGCCGTCGCAATCCCCGCAGCCGGCGCAACCGCGACAGCTTCAACAACCGCAACAGGTCCAGCAGCGGCAGCAACACCAACAGCACCAGCAACACCAACAGCACTCGCAGCTGCAGGCCCAGCAGCCTATCCATCCTCAGCCCGCCCAGTCGCCGGTTCGCCAGCCTGCGCCGCAGCCCTTCAAACAAGCCATCCAGCCTCCCCAGCACACTGCCGCTTCACAGCTAGATGAGCTGTCGATCCAGTCGCCCGTACAGCCGGTGCAGCGGCAGCAGGTGCACTTTGTGAATCCTCAAGATATCCAGCAACCTCCACCTCCTCGGCCTGTCTCTGCTTCCAACTCTGCCATGGGTATTGTGCAAAGCTCTCCGAAACCCGAACCAACACCTGAACCAGCCAAGATTCAGCTGCCGCCCCAGCATGAACCTGCTTCAATCAATCCGCTAGACACTGTCACGGTCAATCCGCTGGATATTATGAGCAAGCCTCCACAGCCGCTGCCACAGCCGCAAGCGCAAGCGCAAGCGCAGTCGCAATCACAACCACCGCCACAACCGCAACTACAACTACAAACACAACCGCAGCCACAGTCACATCCCCAGGTCATGGGCACGCCGCGAATCAAGCCTAGCCCCCACTCCTCCGTCGCCAGCTCTCCCGCCCTCACCGCCCGCTCACCCAGCATCACCAAAAGGTCCCCTGCCATGGCCGCGAAACCTCGGCCCTGTGATACCATCCCCCTCATGGTGGCCGTTGCCGAGGAGTGCTTCGAAAAGGCCAGAGCCTCGGCTCACGACGTCGCAATGTGCTCCGACGACGCCCGCGTCGACGAATACCAGAAGCTCGTTTCAACGGGTTTGGCATGTCTCGAGGGCGCCCTCCAGAGTAGCCGCCTCTCCCCGCGCCAGGAGGCAAGAATGCGCCTCAGGTATTCTGCCGTCTTACTTGAGGAGACGGAGAATCTCATGGAGGCTGAGACGTCACTGGCCAAGGGCATTACGCTTTGCGACAAGGTATGTGTGCTTTTCATGTGAGCTTCATGCGTGTATCTCGACTAACGCACGTTTCCAGCACCGCATGTTTGATCTGAAATACTGCATGCAGTACGTCATGCTCAAGGTTTTGTTTCAGCGAAATCACAAGGCCGCGCTCAACGCTGTAGATCGTCATATATCGGACTGTGAAGCGTATGTATTTCTTTCTCTTGTCCCACTATCCGACTGCTTCTGACCTATACTCTAGCTTCAAACACATACACTGGGTCTATGCCTTTAAGCTCCTAAAAACATCCTTCTACATGGAGATGGGCCAGACGGCAGATGCCAGCGCCCTGGAGAACATCCGCTCCATCCAACACATTGCCAACCACCGCGGCGACAACGCCCTCAGCGTCTTTGCCTCCCTCCTCGAGGGCCTCGCCCTGCTCAAGATGTCCAGGGACGGCAACATGGAAAAGGTCCAGACGTGCATTGCCCAGGCCGCCAAGTTCCAGTTTGACCCGTCCGTCCGCATCATGCAGCTCGACATGCTCACCCTCCTACTCGATCTGGCATCGAGCATCAACCACCAAAGCCCCGACATCACCTCGCAGAAGCTGCGCCTGCTGCAGAGGAGGCTCGACGAGTGTGGTGACTGGCACAACGTCAAGGCCGACTTTGCTGTGCCCATCAGGAAGCAGCCGTCGACGGCGCAAACTATCAGTGGCGACACGGCGGCAATCGTCCGTGGGGACAGTGATGGGTCGTCGGATTTCTTGATCTTGTCCTTTATGACCAAGATGGAACTAACATCGCTTGCGTAAGTTCTCTCTGCTTCTTCCATGTCGGTACTCTTGCTAATGTTTCATCTCTAGATTCACATTGACCGGACTTTCCAACCTGCACAAGTCCTCTTCGCCAGGGCGGAGGTCTACAGAATATTGGCGCGAAGGCCTCAAGATTCTAGACTCTTGTAAGTTGAGGCCCACCCCTCTTCTTCACTACCATGCACTGACGCGATCCTGCAGGGGATACCACGACGGCGGGCATCCCTTACGGGCCCCCGATTGCTCTAAAGCAAGCCCTCAGGCAGCGCGGATGGCGTCTGGACGCCCAAGCGTACCTCCACGTCTTGATGGGCCTGCTGGCGGCCAGTCACTGTCAATGGGACACGGTAAAGCAGTTGGTCATCAGGCTCGAGGCTCTTATTACACCGTCCACGCAGGGCATCTTGAGGCTACTCGCTGTCTATCTATCGGGCGTCTACCGCCAAGGCACGGGGGACCTACACGCCGCCCTCTGCATCTTCCGCGCCCCCCATTTCGACCTGTCGCAGCTCGCGCCGGGTACCAAGGCGGCACACCGCGAGATTGCACTCTTGGCCTGTCTCAACCGGCTCTGGATCATGCAGCATCCCTCGTACCGAGACGACGTGGAAACGCTCGAGCTGATGGAACAGCTCCAGCCCTTATGCGTCAGCCACTCCAACGCGGACCTGCGCACGGCATGGCACAACGTCATGGCTGCGCTCGTCACTGATCCGCCGCAGCAGCTGAACCAGCAGAAGCAGCACATCCAAGCGGCCATGGGCGGATCCAAGTCGACCAACAACGTCTTGGGCGCCGCCGTCACGCTTGCTATTATGCGCAGTAGGCTATTTGAAAACGTCATTGGCGAACAGGCCCTCAAGAGCGCACTGGCCGCGTCCAAACAGGCGCAGCGCAGCGGCAACACGTTGTGGCAGAGCGTTGCTGACGGGATGCTCGCGCAGTCGTACGAGGTACAGGGCCATCAAGACGAGGCAAGGCAAGAGTGGGAAAAGGGGACGATGGAGGCGAGGGCAGCATTTTCGGGGCATTGATTTGGGCATTGCAATTGTTTTCTTCTTTGCAAGCCGAGGCGTTTTTTGGGCTTTGGGACGTTGCCACGCTTTGTGAGGCATGTGTGGAAAAGGGGTGTTGACGATTTGTATACCAGAAACCTTGGGGGGAATATGTGAGGACAGGCTGTACGATACCTAATGACCAAACAGGTAGTCCATCATTCTCGGTCGGGGATTAATTAGAAGCAAGCGGTTCTGCATTGCCTTTTTAATGGCCATTCATAGAGCCTTGGTTTCGTTTCGTGAGGTTGGTTTCGGGGCCTCGAAGCCATGATTCATCTGACAGCCTCCAGAGACGAAGGATAGTGTCAATGGTACTGTTTCAAGGTACCATGGCCCGCTCATCGACGCGGGAATCCAGGAGGAGGCTGGAAGCCAGGAGGCGGCATGAAGCCTGGAGGGGCGGGAGGTGTGCCGTTGGCGCCAGGAGGGGTCGGGAATCCAGGCGGAGGAGCTGCTGGGAAGCCCGGGGGCGCCGGTGAGCCCGAGGGAGGCCGGAAGCTTCCCGGGTGGAAGTCAGCCGGGTTGGTGTATCCGGCCTGGGCCTGGGGCGGGCGCGCGGGTAGACCAGACGGGGCTGGGGGCAGAGGGACGGCGCCGCGGCCGGGCATCATGGGAGGTGGCACACCAGCGCCATAGGGAGAAGGACCGCGGTGAGGCGGTGCGAAGCCGCCAGGCATGCCCGGGGGAGGGATGCCCATGGGCGGCATGGCTCCCATGGCTCCCATGGCAGCGGACGGGTCGAAGCCGACGGGGGCGACGGGAGGAGGCGCGGCGGCGGCGGGCGGCGGCTGGAGAAAGGCCTGGGGCACGGGCTGGGCCTCGGGGACAATGTTGCGTTTCTTGGCCTGGGCAGCGAGCTCGCGCTCGGCCTGGTCTCCGTGGCGCTCGCCGCGGCCGTCCTTTTTGAAGGCATACTGGACCGAGACCTCCTTGCTGAGAATGTACTGGCCGTGCAGGTTGGCAATGGCGGCGTCGCTGCTTTCAAAGTCGGCAAAGCTGACAAAGCCAAAGCCCTTGCTGGCGCCGCCGTCCTCGCGGGCGACCTTGGGCAGGCTGAGCAAGGGGCCGAAGCGGCTAAAGGTGTCGTAGAGAATCTTCTCGTCGACCATGGGGTCGAGGTTGCCGACGAAGAGCTCGGCGCCGACCTCGACGGCCTTTTGCTTGTCGGCGCTGGCCTTGTTGACGCGCAACGACTTGCCGTAGAGCTTGACGCCGTTCATGACGTTTGCCGCGTACTCGGCGTCGGTGGGCGTGCGGAACTCGACGAAGCCGAAGCCCTGGTGCGTCTGCGTGACGCGATCGCGCGGCATGTGGATGTTGTGAATCGGGCCCATCTGCAGCATCACCTCGTAGACCATGGCCGACGTCGCGCGCTCGTCAATGTTGCCAATGTAGACGGTTGCCTCCTTGTCCTGCTCCCTGTGGGCGATGCGTGTTAGCTTGTGGCCGTCTTGCGTTGTGGCTGTAGATGGAGACGACGTACCAATGCCTGTTTTGCGCCATTGTGCCGGTGCGTAGAGAAACGCCTGTTCCTCTTGTCAATGCTCTTGGCCAGGCAGCTGGCTGTCTGCGTTGGACGTCTGGTGCAGTGTAGTTCTGGAGTTGCAGCGTGGAAAGACGAGAATACGAATACACGGCAGTTTGGCATCCAGCTCGAGATGGTCGTTGGCGGGAGCTTTGTTTGGTCTTCTTGGGTGGAAATTTTGGCTGCTGGCGGCTACGGCTGCGGTTGCGCTTGCGACTGTTTATCCGGGGTTTCTCCGCACGCGGCTGCTGGCTCGGAGAACCACCTTTTCCAGGCGCCGCGGCCCATGGTCGAAATTTCTGGGAGACGTCTCACCAAAGCTCCAAAAGCATCCATCGCGAACGCGCAGTGCAGCAATCCAACAAAAGCTGTGTCTTTGATCGCCTCGTCTACTCTTCCACTCCCGCCGAGACATACACATCCCAGTCGCCACGATGTTTGCCCTTTCCGAGGAGTCCAAGGTGCGCCAGCTCGAGCCTGGTTTGAGGAGACATGTTGCGCAGGAAGCTGATGCATTTGTGAATACAGGAGCGCATTGTCAAGCTCATTGACATCTCCCGCGTTGCCATCCACTAGTACGTTGTACCCATTGAATGCTCCCTTCCCAGCTTAATCGCTAACTCTTCACAGTGGCTACCTTCCCCTGATCCTCTACCTCGGTACGGCCCACGACGACGAACAACCTCTGATCGAAATGTCAACGAGACTGACCTCTATTCACAGGCTACACCCGCAGCGACCCCCGTCCTTCCGTCATCCGGTATGCTGATTCTCCTCTTGCACAACTCTGACACGGCCTGCGCAGCTAACACCCATTTGAAGCCTCCTCTCTCCCCTCTCCTAAGCTAGGAGAACCTAATTCAGGCAACAAAAGCACAATTGTATATTATCTTGGAGGAAACGGGCTCAAGCAAGGGCGACTCCTCCCCGGCCACCTTGCGGCGTCGAGACACCGAGTAGGAGTCCCAGGAGCGGGAAACTGATACGTGTATGGGAACGAACGGTGGATTTGTACGGGAACGAACTGTATCAACAGCACGCATGCACAGGAAAACTAAAGCACCGTGAATGATGGAATAGAAGCCACTCTGTAATACTCTGCAACTTGCGCCCGCCCTCTGTGAATTGTGCCGTGTATTATCGTTGAGAAGAGCTCTCCCTGTTCCTTCTGATAGGTCCGCGAGGTGACGTCGGACCGAGGAGCTCGCCCGTGCGTCATCAGAAAAAAAACAGTAGTCATGACGGCTTCTACTTCCAAACCTCTCCACGCCAGGCCAGCTCCACGAGCCTCCGCCTCTCTGAATCGACGCTCTCGCACCATGTGAAAGCCGTCTTCCACTTCCTCCACCTCCTTTATGCCCGAACTCAACCATGCGGGTCTCTCCCCCGCCGTCATCGAGTCCATCGCCGGCCTCAGCGCCGGCACCGCTGCGACCCTAATCGTCCACCCGCTCGACATTGTCAAGACGCGCATGCAAAGTACGCCGATAGATGGAGTCACTCCCCGTCTCTGGTTGCAATGGGACATCCTAGCTGACTAGAAACCCTCCCGTCTCTTCCAGTCTACCGTAGCTCTGCTGCCTCCAGCACCGCCGCCCGTCCGACGACCTACTCCCTCCTGCGCTCCCTTACGGCCTCGCCGCAGCCCCTCGCCTCGCTCTACCGCGGCCTGACGCCCAACCTCGTCGGCAACGCCTCGAGCTGGGCCTCGTTCTTCTTCTTCAAGTCGCGCTTCGAGCGCGCCCTCGCCACGTGGCGCGGCCGCCCCCACCCCTCGGCCGGCGACTACTTTGTGGCCAGCGCCCTCGCCGGCGCCTCGACGACGGCCCTTACCAACCCCGTCTGGGTCCTCAAGACGCGCATGGTCTCGTCGGACCGCGGCGCCGCGGGCGCCTACCCGTCCATGCTCGCCGGCGCCCGCGCCATCCTGCGCACCGAGGGCGTCCGCGGCCTGTACCGTGGCCTGGGCGTCTCGCTGCTCGGCGTGTCCCACGGCGCCGTCCAGTTCGCCGTGTACGAGCCGGCCAAGCGCTACTACCGCCGCCACTGGAACCAGGGCGCCGAGGGCACCGCCGGCGCCGCGCCCCTCTCCACTGAGGCCACCGTCGTCCTGTCCAGCGCCGCCAAGCTCGTCGCCGGCGCCGCCACCTACCCGTACCAGGTGCTGCGCAGCCGGCTGCAAAACTACGAAGCCGATGAGCGCTTCGGCCGCGGCGTCCGGGCCGTTGTGACGCGTGTGTGGCGCGAGGAGGGCGTTCGGGGCTTCTACCGCGGGCTGGTGCCCGGCGTCGTCAGGGTGATGCCGGCGACATGGGTGACGTTTTTGGTGTACGAAAACGTCAGACACTACCTGCCGAAATGGCTTGCTTGAGAACTCGAGGGGGGGGGATCGAGATGGACAGGCGTGTAGGGTAAAATGTTGCAATGGTGGTGTTGCATCCCGCCATCTTGCGTTATATTACGAGGTTCATGACAGGACTCATCTACAGCTACCTAGACTAATATAACCACGGTCTGAAGGATCTGAATGCAACTGTTGCTTTGGTTGCAACGGGCTCTTTGGTTTCTTTTTCAAATCGAATCGTACCGAGTGACACGCATTGTCAGACATTTCTCCAACCAAGTCTGGCAAGTAAAGCAAGTCGATGAATGCAATGGTGAAATCAGCCGCAATCGCCCATGGTCAACAAAACCAACCATGAACGGGTTACCCAAAAGAGAATACTACAACACCAACCCGCATTGATCTGGACCAGAGTCTGCCACCGTAAACCGTGGAGTTTGTAGCCAAGTTTGGATACTCAGCTGAATCTTGACAGCCGCTCATTTAGCCAAGCTGAAACAATTACCCTAGATGGGTTCCGCGCGCGGGATTACACGGAAGACATGGCCCTGGCAGTTTCAACCGCTTCTAGAAGCCGAAGACCCTGCCACCAGGGGGTTGGAGCCGCCGGAATCGTGTTCCAGCCTCGACGCCCTTAGACAGACCGGATCTTCAGCTGGCGATGGACGGGCGTCTCGACTTGGACACCCACAGCCATCCATACACTTACACCATCAACACCAACACCAACGCCAATGGGGGGAGATGTAGAGAGCTTCCAAATGGTCAACTTGACATGATGTGACTTGGACCTCTCCGCAATGCCGTCGGTGTCTCCACGGCATCATGTTTCCATGCCCCGTCGTCCCATGCTCGTGCAGCAGTATCGAGCCTAGAGCTCGCAAACGTGAGCCCATTTTGCAATAATCTCCGCTAAGAATATCCCCACGTAAACCAACTCGAGCAGTGTCTCCAGCTGGATTGGGTCGGCCAGCCTTTCATTGTCACTTGTGACTCCGTCGGCCGCTATACAGACGGCTTTCTCGTCTCTGCACGGCATCTTCAATGCGTGCCAGTGTGGGCTCCCCAAGGGATGCCCCTGTCAGCAGGAATCAGTTCATCCCACAGGAACGTCGAGACCGAATGCAAGCAAAGACCCAGAAATCGTCTCCCAGTGGATCTAGTGCCAGAAACTCGATCCAACAACCCCTGTAGGGCCCGATGGCAATATCGCACACCGAATTCCTTCAGCTGCCATTGGCCGGTATCCAGCTAGCTTCGATCTGAAGGGAAGCCATGTGTAAGTAGAGCGACGTCGAGCTGATGCCCGACGGCTACATGACCATTTTGGCCCGGTTCTGCTGCGGCTTTTCCTTCAACATCTCTCAGATGATGTGTGGCATAACGGTGTAGATCTTCTAGCCTCATCTTGGATGGCCGTAGTCGTCTTTTCTCACCAGACACGAGAACTAGCCATGTCCATGCCTTGCATATCAAGGACCAGACAGTCCACCCAAAGCGGACTGATACCTCATATTCGCCCACAAACCACAACCACCGACCATCACTACAAGGCATCAATGGCAAAGCCTTAATAGACAAGTGTATATCCAGGGGTCAGGGTACAAGCTTCAACGCAGACCGCCGCGCGCCCAGCTACGCACGCGGCGTAGTGCGGCGCAAAATCGCATCACATAAGAAAATACCTTCTCGAGTATGCAGACAAGGGCAACTGCTTGTCCAGTGGGGCATGGCGCGTGTATGGGGGAAACCCATCGTCGTTTCGCATCACACACAATCTGGGGCGGAACCAACCTGCGACGACGACGCAGGTACAGACCCTGCGAGGCCGTGAATGTAAAAGCCAAGATGATCAAGGGTAGGCGAGAGCATGGGGGGTGTGCGGGCTGTCCCTGTTCTCTTGGGTAATGCTCGTCCGGACTGTTGGTGTTGGGAACAGCTGCCGCGCGCTCGTATTTTCCCATGGCGGTTCCATTCCCTTCCGCGCCAATCTGTGTCATCCCCTTGGGTGTTATTCATTACCAACTCGTCGTCCGGATAGCGTACCGATCGAGTACATCATATACCTTAAAGAGGGTGATGGCGCGAAGTGAGCGGCAACATTAAAGATGCTAAAAAAACAATATGAGCAATCGTCGAGCCCCGAGTCTCTGGATACACCCAGACGACGCCCCCAGTTTTTATCCTGGGGATTACCTAAAACAGCAACCATAAGCTCAAATTGAAGAATCTGAAGCGTGCTTGATCTGCAGGGCTTCGGGAGTTGTTGCGTCGACAGGGAGCAGACACCGGCGGGTCAGGTCTCAAAGAGGCATTCTGACCGGATCATCCCCCCCAAAGGGTAGAGCTTGCGAGCGGGACGAGCCGACAATGGAGTGGAGGATTATTGCTGACGGTATTACTCCATAGCAGTGGGTGTAATATGACGGGCCTTGCTGTGCCGCATCAGCACGCATGATTCCATGCACTTGGTACGTCCAAGGTAGGCAACGGAGCCCCCCGGTCCTCCGGATCCCGCCGGTCGGCAGCGGTAGCCCGCTCGCCCTGACCCCCGGCATTGTACATAGCTACCCGGCCGGGTTCGACCATCAAGCTCCGATGGCCCTGTACGCTTCTTAATTCGTATCGGGGGGGCAAGTCCGGGGGGACCGGGGCGGGGCGTATGATGGTGGCAGATCTGAGGGAACCCTTGAGGGAGGAGGCCATGAGATGGTGCAAGAGATGATGTCTTCGACGTCCTGGTATGAACTGATCGACGCCGGTTGCGCCTTGGACCCGCCTGCTTAATGCTGTGGAAGAGGTGACGAAAAGTCGGGAGATACGCATGGCAAGTACGGTTAAGGCTGGGATTGCGAGGCAGAACAGGGGTCGTGGTGATAAGAGAATACAAGGCTGCCATGGTCAGGACGAGCATGGTACCGTGTCATTCGCAGTCGCTGCCAATACAGGGCTGTAATATATGGCGATCATTTGGTCCGCCTCGGGCTATGAGAGGCCAAGGAGCTGAGGGGCTGAGAGAGGCTGAGGGGCTGAGGGGCTGAGGGGCTGGAGATCTGAGGATCTGAGGATCTGAGAAGCTGAGGATCTGAGGAACACCTGGAGCCTTGGTAAGCAGGGCACACTGAAATTGATTATCACGGTGATGTTGTCGCAGTGCCTACTATAGCTGCCCCTAGTAACATTGGTGGACGGGGCTTATGAACTGCTTCCTCTGCAAAATCAGCTCTATGCTTGAATAACTTCTGTCGAATGTACACTGTATGTCGGTCTGCATATCCACTGGCATCGTATTGCAAAGGAAAGATGCTTGTGTACTTCGTCAAGGTGGAGGCCATGTCATCTCCCACCGTCAAACAACTGGGTTCCAAAGACTTTGTAAGATTGATTAATGACGTCTCGGTATGGCCTCGAGCCTATTATCTGCTAGATCGAGGCGGTAAACACCAGCTTGAAGGATAGTATGTACGAAGTAGAGTTGGGTGCGGGGATTGCAGAGTCTCGAATCAGTTACTCGAGTTGACCGCATCGAAATCTAGGCGCGGCTGCATCATGGTCGCAGCTGGACCTAACCAGAGTAGGCACTATGCATGTGTATCGACCCATGACATTGGTTATGTTGCATATGTGTATACGCCATGGCACAGGAGAGAACGACAGAAGTGGCAACCTTACCATCGATTATGGGGGCCATTGCCAGGAGACGGCCGTTGTTTGAAGCGGTGAGGCTTCGTCTGAATTTTGACTCGATGGCGCATGATATCATGCAAGATCGCGTCGCCAGGAGGAGAGCAACTCAGGATGATGAGAGCAGAAGCGAGTTGACCGATGTGGCCAGGCAGCATACGACACTGGGGCTGTGGGATGTTGTCTCTGAGAGTACGGAGTGCTAGCTAACTTGGAGGAATTGTCGTTGACGAGGGCGATGATGGAATCAAGACTGACCCAGGCGGAAGGAACGAAAAGCCAGCCGGCAGCAGATGCCAACAGTTGCAAGATGTATCGGCGTGCCACGGCAGGTCTAAGCCCTCGCTGCTAGTATCAGATCAAAGTCATTTCTGCCGTTGCACAGCATTGCTCACTTTCTAGGTATTCACCAACTCCCACGACCAAGGGATCGGGTCATCCCCCCAGCTTCTCCGTGCCCGTGTGCGACAAGTTTGCTCACCAGTTGTGTCATGCGTGTCTACGCTGACGAAATAGCGATGCAGCTTGCACCAGGCCAGACCCAAGCAAGGCACGCACACCCGTTCGCGCCTCGTCGATGAAAAGGACACTGGAGACGCCTTGGCCATCGAGGCTTGGAGATGTCAGCCTCATGTGTTTGGCCATGATGCGCCACAAACACCCCCATCTCCTCTTTCGATACGTACATTCCCTCTTCTGAATATGACAACTGATGAGAAAACGAGGCGGCGGCTGACAGGCGGGATGAAGCAGCATCGGCCAGCAACAAGGAAATGCTGGAATCCTGCAGTCTTGCATTGAGTGTGCCGCACATGAGCGATGCAGTGCAGCAACCTGTTTTCCCTTTGGTTTGCTCCGTCCAATCTGCCATTCGGGAACCGTTTGATGAGGAGAGTGACCCGGAGGCCCCCCGGTCCGCCGCCGGGTCACCACAGACGGACGGCCCGTCTGTTGGCACTTGGAATTGTCGCCGGCCATGATGGCGGAGCGCATGCCTTTTTGCGCACTAGACTCGCGAGCACACCTCAATTGGGCAGTGCGCACGAAGAGTTCTGGCGACTGCATAATGATCGCCGTGGATGAGAGGGGATTACCAAATACGAGGAAACATGAGATCTGATGGATGCCGGGGTTGTGTCTCCCTTGCGATGACTAGGCAACTTACGCATAAGCATTGCGGATCAAGAGAGATGCAAGTGCTTGGTGCTACTGCACCACCGCGGAGACTGAATTGTACATGTGGACGGTACTTGGGATGGAGGGATCAAGACATGATTGGAATCAATATCTCTTACGCCAGCCAGAGCAAGAAGAAGCTAGCTTCATGGCTCAAAGCAAGACATGCAGACAAGCCATACTACTTGGGATTTATGCACAGACAGTACTACTGGACAGAAACAGACGGGGGTGTGGGCGTTTGTCCCGATCGGATCTGTCATCTCTCAAGCTCAAGGGTCTGGAAACGTCTGTGTTGTTGCAGGCGCCGGCGCAGCGACTGAGCCGTCACGCCGGGTCGGGAGTGCCAGGGCCACTACTGGGTTTGCATCTGCAGTTTGTGGTTTGCAGCGAGCGCTCGGACGCTGGCGGCGCTGCACAACACAACACAGCACGGCATTGCACAGTCTGGCCCTGGCGCCTCAAGTCCGATCTGTTTTAGCTACACAACGTCGCTGGCCAGAGGTTGTGCTCCCTAACTTACGCTACTTGGGGCCGCACGCGGGTTGACGGGACGAAGATGGCGCTGCCGAGCACGCGGTAACTTAAACTTTGCCGGGTCTTGCCGCTGTGTAAGTACTACATGGACAATGGTACCCACGTCTATAACGTCTCCAAGTGATGCTGCCGACTGACTGGACGGACTGGCTCAAGCATCTGCAACAGGTCTCGCGGGGACTGTATAAGAATTATTCCGAGATGACTTTTGCTCAACAGCCGCTAATTGCCACGAGACATTGGCTCCCGCCACGCCCCCCGATGCAAATGCAAGCTTGGATCCCAAAGCGTCAGCCGCCATCTACTCCTGACGACAACGACGCCACAGCCAGTGAAAAGAGCCCGGGCCCAGTGTCTCCCAAAGCCCCTCGGTTCTGCTATCCATCATGTATTTGGGCCATGCGGCCCCCTCGCCCGTGGCGCGCTGACTGGCTCACGACCGAGATGGTGGCGTACCGCCAGGTCTCGCGGACAGTGTTCCCGGGGGAAGAGCCCCCCCAAACGTTGCACGAGATGGAATTGTCTCGTCTTTGAACAGAGGATATTGCACCGTGGAGACAGACGCCGGGCGTCTAGCTCCCGCCAAACAACGTTTTCCCACGGGCTGGTTCCCGCCCGCCAAGTGCCAGACCAAAAAGCAATGCCAGCCGAGGCGGGACTCCGCGGGAGTGCGAATTCCTGGTCCCCCGTGAGACGGATAAAAAATAAGACGACGGCGCGCAATCGCCCCAGAATTAGCCGCGGCCGTTGTACATCCATTGGCATCCATGGTTACTTTTCCCGCGAAACGCGTGTGGTTTTAGCGGTTCCCCCGTAAAGTCATTGCTATATTGCGTTTGCTATGGGCGCTCTCGGATCAACCCCATCTTCCATATGGAGTCGCATTGAGTTATATCTACCAAAAGGTAACCCACTCCACCCCGTCGGGGGATCTACCGCGCAGGTTCAGGGTGTTGAAAAGGCACAGGTGGAGATGTTGCCGTGTGCGCGACGGGCATTACATACGTCTTGGTACCGAGCTTGCGAAGAGAAGAGACATGATGCAAGGCGAGAGCAAGCCCAAGGTGGTATCGAGATGGTGGCTTGCGCGTGGAGGACCCAACCAACACAGCGGACGAAGAGTGGGGGGCGACGGAGGCGTGCCCTCAGATGGATATGAAACAAAGAATCAACGAGACAAGAGAGAGAGAGAGAGAGACGCGCAATCACATGTTGGAATAGTCCAAAGCGGCAGCTCAGCCGTGGTGGGCTGACGGATTTCCAGTCCCCCAGCCCATCCTTCCAATTCCCCCACGATGGCCCCCCAGGTAGGGATGCGGATTCTGAACAATTACCATCTACGTCCATTCTTGCGAGCCGCACCCTGGACAGCGTCGCATTTCCCGACGATGGGCCATCGGAGAAAGCTGAGATCCTTGCGTCTAATGCGCAGCGCCCAGCATTCCTGAGGCGAGGGGGTCAGAAAAGGGAAATATGACATCTGACTGATCGATCTTACCAGGGGGGGAGGGGTTGGATTGGAGGGGCTTTGGATCTTTTTGCTACAATGCTGTCACAGAGTTGCCGCCATGTCTCTTGTACGGTGCAATAGTTGGCTTGCCGCCTGAGAGGACATGCCTGGACCATCTCGAAAACTGTTCCGCGGCTGAGCCCGGTTTCGGCGGCCTGATACTTCTTGGGCTTCTAGATGCCGCTGCCGCAATCCTGATGGAGCTGTTGGCGAGCCAAAAAGTACCAAGCGGCTCTTGTTAGCAGCAGCGGTAGTTCTCAGACTAAAACACGATATCCACTACGTCAACTAACAAACGGACCATCAGGCGATTTGCTCCTCGACGACAACTCGACACTTCTGGACTTGTGCTTCAGGCACTTTCAGTATCTGGGTCCTGGGACCATGCATCCAGGTGGACGGATAGCCCTTCTGCCCCCCCCCCCCCCCCCNNCCCTTCTGCCCCCCCCCCCCCTGGCGCGGCACATGCAACGCAAGGCAACGCAAGATCTCCTGTGCTTTTCCCGTCGTCTCTCGTCCCTCCCCCCCCACCTCCGATCCTGCGCGCGTGTCCATCTTCGCGAGCGCACTGCTGACGACAAACGACGCTGTCTGGAATGCAAGCTGCTTTTCTTATTCTAGCCACACTTTTGTTCCGTTTCCTGGTTCTCCTCTGCTTACCCGACTACTCCTCCCGTTCGCGGGCGCGTGGTTGTCCGTGCCCCCTTCGAGGTGAGACGTCGTCGCTGCAAGGTACGGGTGGTAACCCGAAGCAGCAGACCTAGGCTGTAAAGAATCATTGTGTAGAACTAGTGTCTAGGCCTAGGAGGACGTTCCGGAGTGCCGCGAGACAGGAAGCAAAAGAAGCCGTTCTCAGTCTTGTTACAGAATCCAGTGTATGAGCACATGGGCGTACGCGCAACCACCCTCGCATGAATTGGCGCGTCATCGCGCGGGGAGGGCACTGGCTTTCGTCATATCCGTCATATCTGACAATCAATGATGAAGTTGTTCCGGCAGCCTCGATGCTGTCAACGCAGGGGAGGGGAGGCATAGTGAGGCGGTTATTGAAACCAGGGAAGGCCACAGGGTTCCCCATCCAACAGGGAAAAACGCAACGTGACGTCCGAATAGGGGAGGAGATTGATATTTAATTCCATGTGATGATGAGCTTAGGGTAGATGTCAGAGGTCGTTGGCAGATCTCGGTGGCTGCATGCTCCAGGACAGCACGAGCAGTAGTTGCATGCACACAAGACTGGAGGTGGTCAACCGTGATGCAATTGGCGTATGATTGTCTTCTCGTAGGCAATCGACCATCAGTCATAAAAGCCACCGAGACTTGTTGATACACGCCTCACTCGCACGCCCATCCCACATCGCTCTCTTGTCTCTTCCAAGCCCGGGGAGAAAACACGCCGCATAAAAAACGCACTGTTCCGCGTCCAGCGCCTGTTCGTAATCCCACGCACTTGCAGTGGGAGTCATGTGTCTGGCTACTACACGGCTTGGGGCTTGCTGGATAAAGAGTGGATGCAGAGCTTCCCATAGTTTTACCAAGTGGCCCCCCCGGACGGCCGCTAACTCCCATGGCTCCTCTGACCCCTCGACGAACCGCTCGCTAAGCCGCCCTGGCGGTACGAGAGCTTGCTCGCCCTTGCACGACCAAAAGAAGTAGAGCTGCCAGGCGGGAAACCCAAATGTGCCCCCCGGACCCAGAGATCGCCGTCGTAGGGCGGCTCCAAGTTCGCGTACTGTTCCAAAAACGACTCGCGCCGACGGCGGACCTGGCAGGTATCCCGCCGTCTGGAGCTGGCACCCCGAAACCTAGAGTGAAAGCCCCCCCTTATATACTCCATAGGTAGATACGTAGGGCATAATACCCGAGGCCCCGTCGCGGGCAGATTGGCAAGCTGGAGCTGGGTTGCTCGCAAAGGATGATGCACTAGGACGACCGGACGACGATTCCAGCGCCACGGCGCGCGGCCCCAGGTACGATACCAGAGAGCGCTCCCTGCTGCGGCGCATCTGGCAAGCCAAGTCGCACGGATGGCAAAAAGGGGCGTGGGCAGGGTGCTTCGTACCTTGATGACGTTTCCGCTCCTGGCTCGTGTCCAGGTATTGCATTGGCACAACTGGGATGGAATAAGGATAAACGGCCATTACCAGACGATCGGTGTCGGCTGCCCTTGTGTTGTCGTGCACGTGCGTACAAAGAAGCACGTATCCCCGCCATGCCTCCAAGCCACAAGCCACAAGCTCCAAGCCACAAGACGCCGAGCCTGGGCCACCGACTGTCCATTGCGATCAGCCAGCGCTACCGACGGACGGGCCAGGGCAGAGTTTCTTTCTCGGTTTGACAGCGGCCGGGACGGGTCGCGGCGCAGTTGGCGGCTCTCCGTAGCGCCACCGCCAGCACCACCGCCAGCGCCGGCGAGGAAGCTACTGCCGACCAGCGACCAGCACCGGCGCCGACGCGTCCAGTATCGTGTCTGTGAGGGGGCTCGCGGGAGGAAGCTGCGGCTGCGGCTGCGGCTGCGACATGGCGACACCGGGCAAGTCGTGAGACTCTGCCAAAGCTTACCGCGGTACCACGGGGGTCGGTCCGCGCATGCCAGGGCGTTGTCGACCACGGGGACGGCGGAGTGTGGGTCTGAGATTAGACTTCCAGATCGGTACCTGACACATACTCCGTATGTTTAGTGGTATTCTATTTCGCTGTAGGTTATAGCACAGACGGACGGACGTACAATTATACCCTAGCTATACTAGGGACTCGGAAACAGAGAGCCGAGTGGTGGACAAGGGGAAAGGGGGCATGGGCAAACGGGCGAGAAGAAGCTTCGAGTAGCGTTGCAGCCTGACACGAAGCGGATGAGACGGGATGGAGGAAGACTGAGGGTGGCTACCGACATCATCGCCATTGCCCTCGCTCTCGCCGACGGCCGTCTCTCCATGGCCTCGCCTCATCTCCCACTGCTCGTTTCACGTCGTCTCAGCCTCTGCTGACAGCCCCCCCCCCCCCCCCCCCCCTCCCCCCCCCCCACC
>QUZG01000025.1:103867-402471 GCA_003693545.1 Pseudonectria buxi
CCCCCCCCCCCCCCCCCGGCTATCTGACAGCTGAGGAGCCCTGCCCCGGCCAGGCCGGGTTACGAGTCAATGCCATCGGGTCTACCGGGGGGTCGGAATATTGGGCTCCAAGTACCGCTGATAGGGCCCTCGGCCGGGTACGTCACTCCCAGGCCGGGACAGAGTTATGTATCATGTACGGAATATCTCGAGCATCATCATACGCATCATACTCGGGGCAGGTTCCTGCTTCCAACCCTGCTCCCATGCGACGTGCCCACTTGGTGCCTGCGTCACGACAACGCGTTGTCAAAAGGGTCCAGATGCTGCTAATGGCCGGCCCGCAGATCAGATCACGATAGGCACGACAGAACTAGAAGAATGCAAGTAAAAACAAAGAAAAAGAAACGTGGAAGCAAAGAAGGGGACAAAAGGAACAAGAGCGAAAATCGAAAGATGGCGTGCACCGTCTTCGAAACGCATCAGTGGAGGCAGCTCGACGCAGGCGTGGGCTTAGTGGTGGGGAATGGCCCAGCATGGAACGATTGGCTGCGAGAGAGCCAGTGCTGCTCTATGGCCACGCGACCGTGCAACTAGCCACACGGTCGGGGATTTTCCCCCATGCTGACCTTTGACCTTGGGGATTGGTAGTCGTCTGCCCTCCTTTTCCTCTCCATGTGTAGAGCCCTAGTCTGGACACGCCCAACCTCATCGCAGGTAGGATGCGGATAGAGACGGCCCTTTGCGTCGAAACTGCATGGCAGATTGATTGTGTGGCAACGAGTGACTAGTCGAGGGCGTGTCTGGTCCTGGTGAAGTGTCACCCTCATCCTCCACCCCGTTGCCATTCTCATCATGGCGCATCCATGGCATTGAGAATTCACTCGCCAGCCTCGAGATCAAGGCCCCCATCCGGTCAAGGCGAGATGCGCATCATCACATTCAGCTCCGCGCAACCACCGCAACGTCACATCATGCCCCTCGACTGCTGCATGGCCACATGGCCCGGGAAAGAGATTGCTCGCGAGGCATCATATTAATTAGTCGATTCAGCTGGCGCAGTCGAGCAGCTCCCGCTCTGCTGGACCAAGCGGGTGCCTTGCATGGTGTTGAAGGGCTCCCGTGCCGTACCAGCCTCGCCCCCCGAACTGAGACACCAAGTCAGAGCCATGGGCCATTGCAGAAAGAAAAAGAGCGTTTCCAGCTGCGTGCGTACAGATCGAATGATTCGAACAAAGTCCCCGCCTTTGTCACGATAATGAACGGGTTCGACGGTGAAGAAACGCGCTGAACGTAATGTTCTGTGGCCCTCATACGCTTCTCCCTCCACCAAGCCCACTCGATATCCCTGGACAAGGCCGCCCCCCTGTCTACCACCTCGATCTCCAGCCTCCCAGCACACGCAGCTTTGAGTTGGGCACAGCTGAGAGTCTTGGGATCTAACCGAAGAGCCCAATTGCGCGTCCTTCGAGTCTCATGGCCCCGAGCGGCTGGGCTCCTGATGGGATGCCCGCCCTTGGAGGATGGAGTGAAGCCTTGATCGAATTGGCCTCCTAGGGTCTGGAATCGTAGAGCCATGTACCCGGTAGCACTTCTGAATGTGGGCACCCAATCAGCCGGGGGATCGCCCATCATCCAGTCCTCTGGTACTATGGCCCGGGGGGTTACATGCCTTCACCAGGGCCCCTTGCTGGCCCATGCCCGGTCGGTAGCCCGCCAAGCGTCTAGATACATGACGGGCTCCCCAGTTTGGTGGGAGGGTGGTAGGGGCACGGAGATTTAACGGAGACGATGTTGATTAACGAAGAAAGCAGCAGCAAACAGCCCCCTTGCGTTGACGATAAACCGTTGAGCGGATGAAACTTGATTCTACTGGCATTATCGACACGTTTGAGAGTAAGGGAAAACCCGCCACAAGATGACAAGAATGGGCGCGTCCAAGTCTGGCGGGTGTGGCAGTCTGTCGATGCCCAGGTCAGGGCTCTGGGACGACCCCCGTCTTTCCATCCCGCCGCGCTCTGCATGGAGCAGCAGCCCAGAAGCAGCCCAGCAGCAGCCAGCAGCCCGCAGCCCGCAGCCGCAGCACCCACTGGTTAAAAAAAGCTCGCGGCAGTCGGACAAGGGCCAAGGCATTTTAACCTCCGCATCGTCCCCGCTCTCTCCTTGCTGTATCTCTCATGTATTCCCTAGATAGGTATCGGACATTGCCTCGCTGGTTATGTCTATTAGCCAACCCCCCCTGGACTCTTCTCAGCTTTGCGGAAGCGACCGGCGCGACACCTCAGCCCGCGCACATCCGCTCAACGCAGCTGAGGACCAGGCAAGGGACGAGTCCATGGCTGCTAGTGGTGGCACTTGATCTGGCGCTTGTCTGCAAAGCGAATAGTTTGATCCTCCAGCCACTGGATTCCCGTTTCCTCGGGCGCAGGCTGCAGTATGCCCCCCGACTCCCTTACCGCAGCATCGGTGCCAACATTTGACCCCAAGGGACTCGAGAAAGCAAGCATACGGAGTGGTGTCCAAGGAATGTAGGCCCTCCAGCCCCAGCCGACAGCGTCAAGGCTGCCTGTAACGTCGATCGGCCGCCTCGATATACGTTCCAGAACCCGCAAGCCGGATCGGGATAAAACTCGTGGCCATCACCAAGCACACATGAGCCCTGGAAATCCTTTCCCCCACCTCCGGGATGGATCAAGGCGGTACATGACGTCTCTGAGGAGTAAACTGGGTGCCTACCTACAATACGTACTTACTACTGCTATTCCGAGATGCAAGGCACCGTACGGTTGTTGCATTAGCCTGGGCCGTCCGGGTGAGGGGAGCCCCACGGGACGGAAGCGAGCGAGCCCTTCGGCTCTTGTTGCCAGTGCAGGCTTGATTCCGAAGCGCATCGCGGATTGTGGTCCACTCGGCGAGGTCAGCAGAATCGAGATAGTATTGGCGCCAGGGCCCGCGGCGAGATCCAGTGCTACCAATGGGCCTAATGCTCGAGACTGAAGAGGAAATCGTTGCCTGCATACTCCGTACATGCTGCTTGATGCCCCAGGTGATGCATCATTTTCCTTGCGAGGGCGTTGATGGCCATTCCCATTGGGGGTAACGTCACCCTCCCCCCACCCATCCACACCCTGGCCAGCAGGCATGGTCCCGGTAGTTGTCTGGCCGTGTCACTAGATTTCCCATCTTTCCTCAGGGCACTAACGGCCGAGAAAACAAGACCGTCGCCGTGGCATTACTCGGTTATGAATTCATGTGCACGCTTGCTATCCGACGACGAAACCGTGTCCCGTGATGCCGTCTCGATGCCGGACAGCTGAGACGCCGCCGTGACCAGGGGGCCTCCCGACCGAGAGGCGTGTCCCGAGGATTGTCGGCGTGCAACCATGGCCATGACCGGCGAGAGAGGGTTCTTGGAGAGAGAGGGCAGAAGTGACAGCGTGAGTGAGTGAGTGGTAGCTAGAACCTTGGTCGTGTTGCCTCGTTTTCTCAATTCTGGATTCAGTCGCATCAAATGCCCTCCCATCTGCCTACCCGTCGCGACAAAGACCTTGTTTGATTTGTCTCCATAACTAATCTCAATGCCCGAGAGTCTCCCGCCGTTCATCCCCAAGCGCCACGCGCCTCCCACAACGTCGGCCGTTGCCCGTTGGACAGGACGGCACGGCGGGAACCTCTTTGGCTGCGGCGTAACTTGATCCGCTGGCAGAAACCGGCGGGGGGGCGTTTTGGGCTCCAAGAGACCTCGTTCCAAGTCCCGGCCGTCTACGGGGTATGGGGTAGGCTGATTGCACTGAGGGGACTTCTCGTAAACGATCAAATTGAAACAAATGTAGCCGCCGTCGAGAGATGGCTCGCTATGGGGGTCGAGGAAAGGGGAATCATGGACGGGAGGGATAGTTTGCACGTTGTTTGATGACGACCCTGGCGCTTCGCAAGCCTTCCTCTCTCTTTGGCTCTAGTCGCGATCCTTTCTCTCGACTGCGGCCTAAACCGTGGTCTCGAACTGGGGAGGATTGGTCCAGAGTGGAGCGGCCATTGTTGGATGTGCCGGGCCCGCATACCATACCAAGGTGGGCAATGTATCCTTTCGACGCTCGACATGAAGTCACAGCTTGCAAGTGAGTTACTCGGTAGCTCCAGCTCAGATCAGAAAGCACAACGCCAAGAGCCGTGTCGTGGTGCATCATATCAGGATGTGACAATCAGTTTGTGGCCACCTCCTTTGCCTCGCAAACTAAGACAAGACGAGCGACAGTCCCGCTGAGCCGCGTTGACTCATTCGTTGGAGCTGGCTGTTGCCGTTGCCGTCCCGGGTGCGTTTCTGGGACAGGCCTAGACTTGACGGACGAGTTGCAACTCGTGGATCGGGACGGAGGCCTTCCGAGATGCTTGGTGTTGAAGAGCCACGCACCCTAGGAACCGGTGGGCAATAGCATTGCGTGCATAGTTTTGGCTTGGAGGCTGCACGGCGACGGGCTGGGGATTGGTCCGCATCAGCCTGCACAAGACAGGCAAATGGAATCGGTGATTGAGGAAATCGGAGATGCATGATCCCAGTTCCAAGGGCCTTGGACACGATGAGCGATTGATTCATCCTGGCAGTTGGCAGCCCGCCTCCATCTGTCGAGCTCGAGGGCGACGACAGACACCCCCTTGGGCAAGCCCCCACGCCCCCCTGGATGTCCCGAGACTGGCTGGAGAGGCGCATGTGCGATTGTAAGAGAGTCTGTCAGGGAACGTGTTTGATAGCCAATTTCGATGACGCCGCAAGCTCCAGGTAGGTTGCAGAGGCGAGGCTGAGGCCGGGATGTGGAGAGGGCGAGCACGTAGGTGGCCGACAGGTCAGGTTTGTTTTGGCAGGATCCCGGAGCATTGAGTGAGCTGTGGGCAAGTTGCAGATGAGATGAGGCGAGAGTGGCAGATGCTTGGCTGGCTACTGAAGGGGCATTATCCCCATCTAGACAGAGGTCTAGTTACCTATGCACAGAGGTAGTAGTTACGTGTCATACAGCCGAGTACATACACAAATTGACACATATGTTGGCAGTAAATGTGCATGTTGGTGGTGTCTGAGGAATACCAAGGCTCAAAGGTACGGCGGTACGTAGACTTGTAGATTATAGAGGTGGAGTGGGTGGGGAGCAACGAAATTCCGGCCCTCGCCCACCCGCGGGAGATGGACAGTTTTTCTGGAGACGGCAGCGGCAGCAATTTCTCCCTCTCTACCTTATTAGGCACGACTTACAGTAGTCAAAGTGACAGCGGCCAATCCCGCATGGACTTGGGCCTTACTCCGTTCTTGATATGAATCGGGGGAAGAGAGCAAAAGAGACAAGGAGCCTAGGCCATATCGGGAAGCGCACTGTTGCAAGCCGTGGCGGCCCCCCGTTATTCCGTTCGTCGCAGGCGTTCGCAAAACGGATGGTTCCTCAAACACGGCGGACCAACACCAACGCCAGCCAACACTGCACTGCACTGCACTGCACTGCACTCGTATCAGCCACGCAACGCTCGGGGAGAAAGGAAAGCCAAGTCTGGCGCAGCGGGGAACGCCAGCGAGTTGCTGCAAACACCAAAGCCAGCCAGCAAAGCATAAAAAACGTTCGACCGTTGCGTCTCCGTCATCCATCGTCGAGCGCCGTGCAGTGCTGATGAGCTGTCCACGTCGGAAGCGTCTCTGTCTCGTCGAGTGGCCAGTATGGCTTTCTTTTTGCCGGCAAGGACAGCGCCTGGACATCCAGACTGGGGACGACTCCACGGCGATCCACTGTGTGAGCTGAGGCAGTGAGGCGGTTAGTCGAGCGGCAACGGCAACGGCGACGGCGATGGCGATGCGATAGCAATGGCGGATACGCAAGCAGCAGTCGGCCAGGGAAGCCCATACATGCATTTCCCACGCACACAACGTAGTTACTGCCTACCTAGGCACCTCGCGCATATGCTATACGCACACGTACAGTAGGTAGCCATCTACATACTGCCACAACCGCCTGACGCCTGACGCCGGGCGACGGACTACGGGATCGTCGGCTCCGCATCGCCTGGCAAAGCAGGGTCTAGCCAGAGCGGAAGCCGCCGTCGCCTCGTGGTTCAAGGCCCGGCGCCGTCGAGCGGAGCCTGGAAGTCAGAAGTCAGCAAGTCAGTTGCAAGTGCAACAAGGTCAGGGCCAGTCGCCGAGCCAGCTGGCGACGGCGTCTCCTAGCCGCCCTTGAGATGGCACATCCGACTCCATCACGGCTATCGCCATCGGCACCAGCGCCAAGGCAGGGCCTGTGAGAGCATCCCGACGGCGGCCAGAAATACAGCGAGTGTCGAGGCAATCGTCTACATACCGTCTACGATCTACATGGCAGAGTTGACTGCCGGCAGCCAACACCAGCACAGCACCAGCACAGCACCAGCACCAGCACCAGCATCAGCACCAGAACCGGCATCGACAGCCGGGCCAAGCACGCCCAAACACCACACCGGCACCCGTCCGGGGCTGAGTGACGCTCTGAGGAGAAAATTTTGAGATTGGACGCCAGGCACAGGGATGACCCCAGCTTTGGAAGCTCAGAGCAAGGACACGCCCCCTCCCGCCGCCGCCAGAAGAGAAGCTCCAAGCTCCCTCAGCGCCGGCGCTCTTTTAGCGCCAAAATACCCTTGCCCAGATCCCGCGTCTCAATGCCACACCCACGTATCTAAACTCGACCTCAAGTGTCTTGCTCTGGAGAGAAGAAAACATCTCCAGCATGGCTGAGACCTCTTGGGGTGCGTGCTCGCGCGTTCGATTGCTCTCCCGTGGCTCCCAGGCATACCCAGTGGCTCGTCTACTCAATTGCGTTGCGTTGCTTTGCCTGTCTGCTCCTCCAACTCTCTTCTACCTGGGACCGCCTGGCAATGCCGATATATATCTACTACCTGCTCTATAGTACAGATAGTAGCATGGCTGACCCCTCGGCGCGAGTCCTGTCCAAGTGTCTCAGCTGCAGAGGGGCATTTCCATTTGGAAGCCGGCATAACATTCAGACAGCTCGCACAATCTGAGCAGCCATGGGCCAGATGCTCGACATGTAAGACAAGGGTGCTCAGAAGCCAGGCCTAGTGACATCCTAGTCCCTCTCCTCTGATCAGCCTGCAGCGACCCAGAAACACCATCCCGGTGCGAGCCTGATATCTCACACCCCCCTCGCCAGCCAGCCAGCCCTGGCCTGGGGTCCCACTGACGGGTGGAGAGGGCGTGTTTTCAAACTCATCACTTCATCGTCGCTGAACCCCGGGGCCTGGTCATAAGGGTACCTGGGTACATGCTGGAGCCAAGATCTCCGAGCTTTACCGCTCGATTGGCTCGCTGAGAGATTCGACCCTTGTCGCAAATCAGTCTGCCTTCTCTCATCCAGAGATATATGTAGGTACCTATGCCTCGCTCTCCAGATCTCCATCCTCAAAGATCAACCCAGTCTCAAACATACAGGACTCCTCTCTCAGCCACCTAGACCAGACGTTACTTCGTCTCTCCTTCAACAACCGCCCTCACTTCTTACAACTACTTGTCCATACACAGTCGTACCATCTGTCGTCTCTCATATCGTCTTGTCCATCTATAACTCTCCTTGGCCCCTCCGCCTAAACCACCCACCCTTCATCTCCTACCTCATCACATCTCCCAACCCGCTACAAACATCCAGTCTTGCTCTACGGCAGGACTGAACCCATTCGACAAACTGGCTCTCACCGCTCAACCCACGGCGCCCCCAAACTGGGGACGTTGGTCACAACACATGCCTGGAGATTATACCATGATGGAGACCCCCGCCATGCTGCCCTACGACTCTCGAACGACGACATCTGCTCCCCTTCAGCGGTCCGTTCTGGGCCCTCAATACATGTTTGGAACACCTTACAGCTCTGGGCCCATGACAAGCATGACGGCACCGCACTATCAGCAGCCCAACCAGTACCACTTTGGAGGATACCAGAGCCCTCCTACGCCGCCTCACCTGTCACCGTACAAGCAGGAGTACCACGACCGAAGGATCCTAGGACCAATGCACGACAATGGCCGACTCTCCCCCTACGCCCGGGACGGCAGACGCGGCCCTGAGGAACTGGTACGCTCACCATCAATCAGAAGCGAGTCTCAGGCCTCGACTGCGCGGTCCGTCAGCAACCCGACTCTCACTTCCAAGACGATTACTTCCAACCAAACATACAACCCCGAAGACCAGATCAAGTTCGAGACGGAAGTTGATGTGTTGATGAAGGCCATTCAGAAGAGGGCCGACGATGGTCAAGAGCCGGTGCAGCAAACGCCAACCCCCGGCATGTCGCCTGTGTCCGAGGTAGGCTCGGACCAAGTCAGTGTGGCCGGCTCTGCACTAACGACTCCCTCTCAGGGTGAGGGCAAGACGAGAAAGCGCTACGTTTGCAACGGCCCCAGCTGTAACAAGAGCTTCACTCAGAAGACTCACCTTGACATTCACCGCCGCACGCACACGGGTGACAAGCCTTACGTATGTTGTCCGTCGAGTCCAGCGATACTGGCATGAAGCTGACCACCCGCAGATCTGCACGCACCCAGGATGCATGCTCACCTTTTCTCAGCTGGGAAACTTGAAGGTACGATAGTTCCAGCCCGGACGAGAAGTCAAAAACATTGAGACTAATGTCACTTTCAGACTCACGTCCGCCGCCACACCGGTGAACGTCCTTACAAGTGCTCCAAGTGCGGCCGATCCTTTGCTCAGCGAGGCAATGTACGTGCACACGAGCAGACCCACGAGGGCCTCAAGCCATATGTTTGCCGGCTTGATGACTGCAACAAGACGTTTTCCCAGCTGGGTAACATGAAGGTAAGGAGTTTCCGTCATCTCGAACCCGGCGGTTTACTAATCTCCCACTACGCAGACGCACCAAAACAACTTTCACAAGAAGACGCTCAAGGATTTGACGACTCGTTTCGCCAAGATGCTGGCTTCTGGCGAAGACATTCCCGAAGAGGACCGAGAGCTATTCGAGTACTTTGCGATTCACTACAAGAACAGCAACAAGGGAATCAAGGGCCGCGGCAAGGCCCGTACCGTCGCCGGGGGCCGAAGAAAGTCTCATTACCCACCCGGACAGTATGGGCTCCCTCAGATCCCTCAGCAGCCCCACGGGCTGCCGTCTCACTCGGGAAGCCTGGCCTCGTACAGCATGAGTCGGGGCCACCCCCAGATGACCAACAGCATGCACCGCGAGCCCCACAGCTACGAGATGTTTGACATGGAGGGCGAGCAGCATCATGCTCCCCAGCCCATGAACGCCATGATGTACGCCGAGGCCATGGAGCGTGCCCGTGACGCCTACCCTGACCGCAGCATGTACTAAGGGGATCCCATTACGACGAAACGACATGATGGAGCCCAGACTCTCGATGGCTCCGGCCTCATGGTAAACTGCAGACCGAGACGGGAGACAATTCCCCTCGACTGGCGACGCCATGATTTCTTCCTTATCTTCACACAAAACAAAAAACCAGCGACGGAGGCAAATGAGCGTGCATTTTATTCTTATCACCAATCATCACAAAATCGAATTCGAGGCCCGGCGGTGTGTTTGCGACTGCTTTGGAAAGACTCGATTGTAGTATTGGAGACAACACAACGACGAGTCGATTGGGAGGCGAGCTTTTTCCCCCCCCTACTTCATGGTTGCGAAAGTGTGTTTTTCGAGTTGGCTGTTTGAGAGCGTTTTACGCCCAGGGGGGTTGATACCTGACAAGTTGACCACCCGTCTGGGAAGTCCTCGCCTATCCCCGTTGCTCGGCATTGATACCTCTTCTGTTTTTCTCTGGGCTTTTGTACAAAATGGGTCGTTTGTTTCATTTCTCTGCAACTAATCGTTTCAACGCGTCTTGTTTATACTGTTGATTCTTGTTTTGGCTTCAGGACGGAAAATGGACTGGATAAAGGGACTTGAAAAAAGGACTGGCTGATAGAAGCCACGGTACCAATCGTGAGCGGGGGGCATTTTGACGACTTTGTTTCTGGCTTTTGTTTTTCTTGATCTGTTTGGATCTGCGTGTGGGTTCGGCTTTCTACATGGATGATTTGTTTCATTTGGAGGCCTTTTTTCTCTCACAAACCGCTCTCTAGAGGACGTGTTTGCTGCATTTGCATCGGGGAACTGGAGTTACAAGACTCCTTCCAAAAGGATTGGGCGGAGCATCGTGGCAAAGCTAGTCGGGCGGGACTTGTTAGAATAGGTAGAGAAGATTCTCAACCGGCCTGTCAGTCAGTTGAAAGCTACGTACTAGTCTAGCTTGGTAGTTTAGATGCCTTGGAAACTGAGCATGTTTGTTATCGTTACTCTTACGTCTGGACCACAGCCCTTGCTCGAGCGAGATGTCTGGCTAACCTCGCGATACTAGTCAAGTTGATGGGGAGCGGGTCCCGGTCTTCACGGACCACGCCCACGGACAGCTTTGCAAGTGCTAGATACAATCCTTCAGCTCGGATGCTGTGGCTGCATAGTCACGAACACATGGGATCAGCTCGACGAAACGCCTGGCCATGTGGTGGCCCCCGAGTACTGTAGTCACAGAGGCAAAGTAGGTACCACATCTCACGCCGGCGAGTGCCAGATACATGGCTGCTCCCAGTTACCCGCCACTTTCGAGGACGACTGCCAACGTTGACAGTCGGAGAAGGCTGGGCTGGCGGGCACTGGTTGGCCTGCGAGGGATGAGTCGGTGGAGGGGAGAGGCAGGAAAAAGAAATGCCGCACGTACAAGACGGATGCAAGCCCCGCAAGAGGGCGCTGATGCACATCAAGGGGCGCTTCTGCTGCCATGACTGGACGCGGGTGTGGAAACGGTCTTGTGTGCATGAATAAGGTAGGCAACTAGACCTATCGGCTAGTGATGGCGATGGTGAGCAGCCCAGGAACAAGCAGAGGCCTTGTTGGGGCCGGCGGAGATGTGCGCTCGGCATCCATCGCTTGAGCACGTCTTTGAAGTAAAAGCAGCTTGGGTTAGGCTGTGGTGTGCTGTGCTCGGCGGACGAGACGGATCGAGTCGACGGCTGTTTCGGGCAGCAAGACAGGTCAGGTTGGTGACAAGGACAAGGGCGATGGGTGCTGACGCTGAGGAAACAAGATGTGATGCTCTCCTGTATCTGCAATGTGTAGTAGACCCTCCCGATGCTGGACTCGACATTCACCGCTTCTCAAGAGACTGTTGAATCATACGCAGACTGGCTCTGGACGCAACCCCGTCTGCTCTTGTGCATCACAACCCGCCAGGTCTTCTCACCGCTGTCAAACCCGTGGTGAGTTCGACATGGCAAGGCCGGGTTGGGCTTTGGTGTGGGAGGAACTCATCTGCACCGACAAGGTCGACAAAGACGATACATCCCAGACCGGAACACGGAGCTGCACCTCTGTCCAGCACGCGGCCGAAAGCGAAAGGCGCGACTCCGAACCAAGTCCCAGCAAATTGGCCAAGGGATGCAAGCCATGCACAGGACGCCCATGGGTGTTGGGGGCCAGGGCCATTCCACTACCGAATGCAAGATGGAGGGTCTCTGCCCTGCCATCTCGACCTCTGCGATCGGGCTGGTCCAGTTAAGATGCGCCGACAGGGGAGGGAGGGGGCGCCCCATCAACGTGGGTGCAGGGTTGATTGGGGCGGTAGGGAGTCGACTGTGGTCGAGGCAACGTTCATGACTTTGTTTCATCATCGTGGCGGGATGGACGACGACGCAAAGCGAGGCAAAAGGTGGAGGAGCGGGTGTAGCATTGCAGGAGTAGAAACCAGTAAAACCTGCAAAACAACCATCATCGTCGTCATCAGCAACGTCTTTGTGTCGATGTGACCGTTTGTCTCGACCTCGTCCTGCCTGTCTCGACTCTCAACGTCCTACGAGACTCGCAGCCTGTAACCAACAGAGGCCCCGTATCCCCCTATTTCACCTTACGTAGCGTATTCCCACGATGAAGACTCTTCGTCTCCGCCCCTCCCAACGGTTTCATGCAAGGAGGCAGTCGGACTGTGTAGCACGGAGAAGAGAAGCAGGCTGCTCTCCTTAGGCGACGCGGATACGGAACGACCGACCGAAGCGACGGCTTGCGCGCTTAGCCTCCGTGCAGAGTCGAAACAAACAGAATGTTGTCGCCATTCTGGAGCTCATAGGCCTCCTCGCCTTCGAGTTCCCAGTCCGCATCATTGATCAGAACCAGAATACCTGGACGACTACAGCCACCTCATCAGCCGCGTGTTGACGGATCGGGGGTTGGGGGTATTCAAAAAAGGATTCGGAGGAGTGACGTGCCACACGCTTCTCGGCCGGAACCTCCCAGGAGGTTGGGAAGACAGCACACCCTCAACCTCTGATACCGAAGCTGGTGTCAGCACTTGCCGACTCCAGTGGCCATGGGGAGTGGAATTAGCCGTGAAACAGGGTCATGGATGGGATCAAGTCAAACATGGAAAGGGTATGAGAAGCATGGGCAAGGGATCTTGGGACGAGTAACGATATGGGCGTCGACGCAGAGCATGAAGAGTCGGAGCCCTCCTCATCTCGTAAGACAACCGAGCCAAAGTCGATCAAGGGCGCCGAATGGGAAGAGGACCGGGAAGCCAAGACATACAGATGATTATCAAGAACGAACAGGTCCTTCCGCGCGTCTTCCATGACATGCTCACAAAGGTGATCGATCAGGGAGGCAATGGTAGCGGAGCGTCCATCCTTGCCAACGGCAGGCATCGCCAGCGCATGGTTCCGCTTGTGGGAGAAGAGCATCTCCAGGCCGCCACTTCAACGCCAATCAGTTAGCACAGCCTTTCTCGAATGTTTTGACAAAAGCAACCAGAAAAAGAAACCACACGAAACCAAGCACTCTGCCCCTGCTGATGGGGTCTAGTGTTTAAAGCTCAAGGACTGGCGAAGCGGCTAGGCACAGCGGCCAGGCCGAAAGAAGACTGCCGCGGGGCTTCGAGACCAGCCAGACCAACGAGCCAACAGCGAGCCTTGTCAGAAAGCTGGCGGTAAGAAGAGAAAATGATAGAATGTTCTGATTCCAAGGTAAAGCTGGGTGCTGGGGGGGTGTGAAGGTGAAGCTACATGACAGCTCACAGTGGCAATGAGGTTACACGGAAATGGGGCCGCAGACTTACGAGAACTCGACGGAGATTTCCAGCTGAGGAGGATTGTCGTCAGGGGAGCCCATGATGAGGATCTTGAGGTTGCTCGATGTGAGGTTACGATCAGAGTAGGGATGGCGGCGTGGGCTTGGGCCGGAATAGGGGCTGAAGCTGACTGCCGAGGCGATCAGGAGACGAGATGAAACACGCTCAAGATGGAGAGACTGTCTATTTGGTGAGAACCTCTTCGAGTTGCAACCTGATATTGCAGGATATAGCGGCAGCTGGTGTTGGTGGTGTGGTGTGGTGATAATGAGTAGAATGGTGTTGGGGTGGGAGACGACTTCTTTCACACCGGGGGCGAACAGAGACGTTGCAGTGATGCCCGATTTGAACCAATCTCTATGAGATGAAGCAGCGGTGACCCAGCAGAGAGATGGAAAAGTGTAGTCGTTGATGTTGCTGGTCTCTAACAGGAGAGAAATCGTCAATAGCACAGAAGTACAGAAGTACGTACCTCTACTACTCCATGCCCAGGAAATGTGATGATGACATAAGCACACGTCCAGATCTCAACGTCAAGGTTGCGCAGCCAATCAGCGTCCGAGTTGAGAACAATTTTCAGACTCACATCTTCAAATCGAGAGTGAAGCTGGTGCCATGGGCGACTCTCTTGTTTCCGTCGAGTATCTTGCTACCGGCGCCAACAGACAGACGGCCGTTGCGGACTGGAGCCGCGGGGGCATCTTGGCCTTTGGCGCCGATATCAATGTAGCCCTGTGGCGGCCCTCGGTGCGTTGCCCTGAGCTCCTGATGCCCCTGTTGGTGGCCATGTGCTAATGCTGAGTTATAGCTGGAGGCTCCCAAAGGAATCTCCAAGATCCTTAGTGGCCATACCGAGACTGTCAAGGCCGTGACCTTTCTCTCCGAGGCCGATGGCGATGAGTCAACCTATCTCGTCACTGGCTCCGACGACAAGACTGTCATTGTGTGGAAGGCATCCCATAATGGAGAAGACTTTTCACCAATCCATACCGCGTCTGACCACAGTGGTGCTGTCAACTGTATCACAGCCCTACGAGTAGAGGCAGCACAGCAGAAATGGATTATTGCAACGGGCGCCGCAGATGCCACTGTCAAGATCTGGTCGTTTGAGAATGACCAGCTACAACTGCTGCAGTCCATCAAGACGAACCCCAAACTCTTCCCTCTGGCACTCTCCTTGAGCTACCTCGACGGAGCCCGCGACGCCTTTGTCCTCGCTGCGGCCGGGACGCGGGATACCGTGCAGATCCTGACGGCCGACGCCAAGGCAGACCAGGTCCAGTTCCAGGTACAAGCCACGCTGTCTGGCCACGAGGGCTGGATCAGGTCCTTGAGCTTCTCTAGAGAGACGTCGAACCCGGACGGTGACCTGCTGCTCGCCTCTGCGAGTCAGGACAAGTACATCCGTATCTGGCGAATACACCAGGGCCAGGACCTCCCGAGTCTCGCGGCCAAGGAGGCTGACCCCACAAACGGCGCTTATATGCCAGGCAAATCCCCTTCGAACAAGGCTCACTGGCTCAAGGCCGCCGCCAAAGACTTTTCCGTTTCCTTCGAGGCCCTGCTCCTCGGCCACGAGGACTGGATCTACACGGCACGCTGGTGTCGGCAGGCCGATGGGAAGCTGCAGTTGCTGTCGACCTCGGCGGACAACTCGCTGGCCATCTGGGAGGCGGACCCATCCTCGGGTATCTGGATCAGCATGGTGAGACTTGGCGAGATTAGCCGCGAGAAGGGCGCGACCACGGCCACCGGCAGCACGGGAGGTTTCTGGACCGGCCTGTGGTCCCCTGACGGCCGCTCTGTTGCTTGCCTGGGCCGAACTGGTAGTTGGCGACGATGGGAATATATTGTCGAGGAAGACTCGTGGCACCCCTGCGTGGCCATCTCGGGCCACACCCGTGCCGTGACGGGCATCTCGTGGGCCAAGAACGGCGACTACCTCTTGTCGACCAGCTCGGATCAGACGACGCGGCTGCACACTCGATGGACGGGCTCGACGCCAGAGACCTGGCACGAAATGTCCCGGCCCCAGATCCACGGCTACGACCTCAACTGCATCGACAGCCTGGGCGGCTCGCAGTTTGTATCGGGCGCCGACGAGAAGCTCATGCGCGTCTTTAGCGAGCCCAAGGCGGTGGCCTCGATGCTGGACCGGCTCGCGGGCGTCGGCGGCGGCAACAACATCCAGGACATGCCCGACGCGGCCAACATGCCCGTGCTCGGCCTGTCCAACAAGGCCATTGACACGGTCGACGACGACAGCGAGATTGCGCCTGTCGACGACCGCGACCGCGAGGCCATGGACCCGGCCTCGGTCGTCAAGAAGTCGTACCTCGAGATTGACCACCCGCCCTACGAGGAGACGCTCTCGCGGCACACGCTGTGGCCCGAGTCGGAGAAGCTCTACGGCCACGGCTACGAAATCTCATGCCTGGCCGCCAGCCACGACGGCACCCTCGTCGCCAGCGCCTGCAAGGCCAGCTCCACCAACCACGCCGTCATCCGCCTCTTCGAGACGGCCCGCTGGACCGAGCTGCGCCCGCCCCTGACGGCGCACTCCCTCACCGCCACCCGCCTGCGCTTCTCCCCCGACGACCGCTTCCTCCTCAGCGTCGGCCGCGACCGCCAGTGGGCCGTCTTTGAGCGCGACCCGGCCTCCGACGCCGCCTACCGCCTCCTCCAGATCAACCCCAAGGGCCACACCCGCATGATCCTCGACGCCGCCTGGATGCCCGGCCCCGATCCCGTCTTCGCCACCGCCGGCCGCGACAAGCAGGTCCGCATCTGGTCCGCTCAGCCCACCGGCGACGACGGCCAGCTGCAGTTTGCCCAGACCGCTGCGGTGCCCTGCGGCGCCCCTGTCACGGCCGTCGACTTCCTCCCCGAGCCCGTCGGCGACCGCTTCGTCTTGGCCATCGGCACCGAGCTCGGACGCCTCAGCCTGGGTCTCGTCAAGAAGGACGGATCCGAAGTCGAAGAGAAGCCTGCCCACGAATCGTAAGTGACCCCCCCCCCCCTATTCTCTCTATCCCTTGGAAGCAAAACTCGATCTGGTTCTAACCCGTCTTCTCCTTAGCTTCTGTATGCCCAAGGCTGTTCTGCAGCTTGCTTGGAGGCCGGTGCCGAGAAAGGATGCGGCGCGACCGTACGAGGTGGCCGTTGCGGGAGAGGACAGCTCGCTGAGGCTATATGCCTTTAGCCAAAAGTACATGGACAAGACAGCTTCATAGTAATGGAAATGCGCCATGCCAACTGAATGCGAACTTCACAGGGCCCGTATTATCTGACTTATACGGAACGAGTGGACTACGAGTGATTGAGTAACGCGCCAAATATTCTATGTTTCTATCAAGGCATTGCTCAGTCCTTTCCGCGAGGCTATTCGAATACCCCATGCTGATGTTCTCTCGAGAAACCAAGTCGTGGTTTGTATGTACGTGCTATTATATCATTAAGCCGTTCCGGCATGCTGGTCCCCAAAATGTACCAATCCTAACGCCAACCGAGCAAAGCAACCGTTGCGAGATGCTTCTCATCACTGCACCACCACCCCTCTGAACCGATATACAATCTTTTCTTCTCCGCCATCCAACTTGCTCGCGCAACACATCTTACAGTTCCCGCACCACTGTATCGGCGGCCTCCTTGACAGCCGTCTCGGTCAGGCCGGCGCTCGTAGCAACCTCGCGGGCAGTCCCGGCAACATCAATGTGCTCGCCGTTGATGTAGTACCAGGCGCGGCTGATGAGGAAAGAGATGTGGTGCGGGAGGTACAGGCAGGCGGCGATGAAGGTGAGACTGAAGAGGAGGAAGACGATGGAGGCTGAGAAAGGGACGAGGTCAGCAAATGGGGGCAGATGGACGGGCACGGGGGCGAAACCTACTGAAGAAGAACTTCTCCCACGGCGTAAACATATAGACGCTGAACGTCACCTCGAGCTGGTACTGCTTGAGGCTCAGCCACTTGCGGAAGTCTCCAAGGACGGCCATTGCTGCGAATGTTCTTTTGCGTCGAGAAAGGATGCAAGTTTAGGTGATGAAGGTGGCGCGACTCGAAAAGCGAAAGAAGGAAGGATCTGAGTTGATATCGCAAGAGGCTATTCCGTCATCTCCTGTCGCCGTAGTGCTGGACGTTGGATTGCGAGTGTACTGTTGAAGGAATGTGTCGTGAGTTGGTTGTAATCGCATGAATTCGAAATCCAGGAGACGCCGATGGACCCGGAATTGCGTCCCGCCTCGAAAAGAGGTACGTACCTACCCGCGAGGAATCCGCCGCCGCCACTCGCATGACGATCCACTTTCCCCTGGATGTGGCTAGTGCCTTGCAGCCTCGTGAGCCTTGGCCTTCGCACCTCGGTTTCAGCATCGCATCGCGTCGCAGCTCGAGCTTATCTTATCCTCTTGTTCCCATCTCAACCCAACAAGCTTGTACCACCATCGTCGTAGTCCAAGCTGCCTCCTTCTGCAATGGCATCGTCATGATGCGTACTCTCCTCCGCCCTCTTGTGTCTGGGCTGCCCAGTCTCCCCATTGCAACTCTCGTGCCCATCCGTTGCTTCAACACGGCGCCTTTCCTACTCGCAAAGGCCTTGCCTCCACGGCCAAAGCCTCCCCCAGAGTCAGACATTGAGGAGTTCTACGTCAAAGGCAGCGGCCCAGGCGGCCAGAAGATTGTATGGCTCTACTGCCCATTCCCACATCCGACTTCTGCCCCCTTCTCAGCTTGGTCCACTAACACCAATCCTTTGGTTCCGTTTATAGAACAAGACCAACTCGGCTGTACAACTTAGACATACCCCTACTGGCATTGTTGTCAAGTCTCAGTTTACTCGCTCTCGTGACCAGAACCGCAAGCACGCCCGCGAGCTCCTCGCCCAACGCATCGATGACCTTCACAACGGTGACCAAAGTCGCTCCGCTATTGTTGGCGAGTTGAAGAGGAAGAAGGCAGCGAGCGCCAGTAAGAAGAGTCGACGCAAATACAAGAAGCTCGACGAGGGAAAGGAGCCAGAATCTGTCACCACATTGGGCCAGACTGAGGCTCCAGTCAAGACCAATGACGAAATCAACCCTGATGGGCAAAGCAATCAACATGTGCCTCCTCCAGATAGCAACGAGAATCGAATATAAGCAATATTATCTACAACGCCCTTATTCAAAGAGTGCTTCTACGTCACAGCATTTCTTCATATAACCATATTTGAAGAAGCATAATAGTCACATTTTCCATTGAGAATCTAGAACGCAAAGCAAAAAAATAGTTGTTCGATCAACCTCGGCTTCTACCCCTAGGCACGCATTACGCATCCGGCTACAACAAGGGGCCATCATATCTCATGGGAGAAAAGTCAACGCCCACCCTCTTGACCATGTCAAAAACTTTTCGTAAATATGAGACTCGACTGGGATACGTGCGAATAACCCGAGGCTCCGCATCGGTCGCGACCTCCATGATCTTGTCGGCGTTGGGTGAGGGTTGGGAGGATTCGGTTTGTGGGAGGAGTTGCTGTTCTCAAGTCAATTCGAGATTCATACACAATCCACTTCTCTCCAGTTCAAAAAACATACCTTAGAAGCACTTGCGGTGGACGATGGAGGGACCGCTCTCGTCGTACTCCTGCTTGGAGATCCACATTTGCTGGAAGGTGGAGAGGGAGGCAAGAATGGAACCACCGATCCAGACGGAGTACTTTCGCTCGGGGGGAGCAATGATCTTGACCTTCATGGAAGAAGGAGCAAGAGAAGTAATCTCCTTCTGCATACGGTCGGACAGACCAGGGTACATGGTGGTACCACCAGACTATTTAAAAGTTAGATAAAGCGACTCGACTCATCTGGGCAAGACCCGATGAAGGAATTCGAAACATACCATGACGATGTTGCCGTAGAGATCCTTTCGGACATCGACATCGCACTTCATGATGGAGTTGAAAGTGGTGACGTGGATGCCACCGCTCTCAAGACCCAGGACGGAAGGCTGGAAGAGAGCCTCAGGAGCACGGAAGCGCTCGTTGCCAATGGTGATGACCTGACCGTCGGGAAGCTCGTAAGACTTCTCGAGGCTGGAGCTCTGGGCAGCGGTCTGGATCTCCTGCTCAAAGTCGAGGGCGACGTAGCAAAGCTTCTCCTTGATGTCGCGGACGATTTCTCGCTCGGCGGTGGTGGAGAAGGTGTAACCACGCTCAGCCAGGATCTTCATGAGGTAGTCGGTCAAGTCACGGCCAGCCATGTCAACACGGGCAATGGCGTGGGGCAGAGCGAAACCCTCGTAGATGGGGACAACGTGGGTGACACCATCACCGGAGTCGAGGACGATACCAGTGGTACGTCCGGAGGCGTACAGGGACAGGACGGCCTGGATGGAGACGTAGAAGGCGGGGGCGTTGAAGGTCTCGAAGACAATCTGGGTCATCTTCTCACGGTTGGACTTGGGGTTGATGGGAGCCTCGGTAAGCAGGACGGGGTGCTCCTCGGGGGCGACACGGAGCTCGTTGTAGAAGGTGTGGTGCCAGATCTTCTCCATGTCGTCCCAGTTGGTGACAACACCGTGCTCAATGGGGTATCGGAGAGTGAGGATACCACGCTTGGACTGGGCCTCATCACCAACGTACGAGTCCTTCTGGCCCATGCCGATCATGATGCTGCAAATCCGGGTCAGTCGATTTGAGCGCGATAAATGCGCTGCACAGCAACTAGAATAACTTACCCATGGTGACGGGGGCGACCGACAATGGAAGCTGTTTAGATGCATCAGCAATTTCGTTCTTGAGCAGAAACAACGGCTGGCTTCAACAGAAGCACCATCTGGCCGTTTGGGCGTCGTTGGCTTGGGGAAGTGGGGTACTCACGGAAAACAGCTCGGGGAGCATCATCACCGGCGAAACCGGCCTTGCACATGCCCGAACTATAACTTGGTTAGCTAAATTCAAACAAGATATTGCCATGATGATTCATTGAGCTTCGGAGTATGCGGCATGGAGCATGGCGTATCGAGACCCGAGGACGGGCTCGTTGTCGGCACATGGTATCCAGCCCAGGGGTAGCGGGGACGGGGGTTGGGAGAGGTCGGTGAGACAGCGGGGAGCTTACCCATTGTCGATGACGAGGGCAGCAACTTCTTCTGCAGCGGGTATTCAAGTCAGCAACAGTTCTGTGAAGCATCTCGCAATGGCACGAGACTCGGATTTGAGCAGAGCAGGGCGGCCGATGCGGTGGCGACGGCCATGATGCGACGTACCCTCCATGGCTGTGGATTTACGGGGTGGAAGCTGTCCAGAACGGGGGTTAGCGGGCGAACGCGGTGAGCAGCAGCAGCAGGAAGCAATGGAGTTGAAGCTCACGGGATATCAAGGAGTCGAAGAGAGATGGAGTTGATAGGAGACGAGGCAAGCTCGGAGGCGAAAGATGGAGAAAAGAGATGAAGAGATGGAGATTGGGAGTTGGCAGCTGGCGGATGGGGAGGGGGGGAAAGGAGGGAAGTATCGCCGGGGCGTGGCTGTCCACCAAAAGTTGTGGGCGGGCCAACTTGCAGCACAAATGCTGAGGTGGACCAGGGGGGGAGCGACCGCCTTCCCAAAGGGGCAATCCAGGGGCGACGACGGAGAGGCGGCAGAATGGATTACTCGCTCGCCGCTTTAACTGATTGGCTCGTGGCGGTGGCTGGGGAACTGCGCGGCACATCGCCAGTCTTGCCAACTCGTCGTCGTCGTCACTTTTCCTCACGCTGGCCGTGTCATGCTCATCAGACGGAGACGAACTTTTGCACGCGATTGTGTTTGCCTAGAGCCAGATGCCACTGTAGGATATGAAAATTGAGAAAAAGGGGGGGATGACAGCGACTTGCGTGTACCCTCCTTATCGTCACCGGCGCCAGCAAAATGCGGTCTGAATAACCGTAAGTCATGGAAACTTGGAAGGTAGCCACCTACATCCATCTACACGTTCCAGCAGCTGCCTTGTAGGCATCCTCGAAACGAAAGGGGACAGCCACTGGCACTTTGTGTTGCACGAAAATGCCATCTAGAGGCAGCAATGGACGGATAGGAGGGAGTGGGTGGCATGTCTGATGCCTGGCGGGGCTCACTTCTCATCTCATCTCATCTCATCTCGCTCGCACGATCACCAGCTTCCTCTCCGCCTCCCCAAGGAGCCAGAGGACGAGACGAGGCTGGGCCAGGTCTATTGAGTACAGTGCTAGTGCGGCTGCTCGTTCCTGCAGCAGGTACTTTACCCCGTCTCCGTACTGCCCTGTCACCTGTAAATGCCAGATAGGGGCTTGTCCAAGTTACAATGTCAAGGAGGCTGGAAAGGGAACATGTCCAGCTGGACTCTGGCCTGATGGGCATGATGGCTGTCGCCTTGGGATAAGCGCCCACGTCCACCTCCCCACCACGAACGCAGCTAAAGCAACTAAGGCAGGCAGACAATCGCTTCTTGCGGGCACCGGATCGCTGGCTGCCACGCATCCAGCCAGCGACAGGCGACAAGTTGGCAATGCCAAGCAGGCAGCTTGTGTATCTTTCTCGCCATCTCTCGCTCTCTCTTACTCGGCAGCCTGGTCTACGCAACCTCCATCCAAGCAAGGGTGGCGCGGGACTCCGCCTTTTGCATGCCAGACGGTGGCCACGAGAGAAGCCCAGCCCGAGCTGACCTCGCTTCCAGGCAGCCCGAGCCCCGAAAGACAGAGGCAGACGAGAAGAGGCCGAGGCCTGGAGAGCAATGCTTTCGCGACCCCCCAACAAACAGGCCAGAAGCTGGTCCCTGTCTCGGTCCCGGGGGTCCCGCCCGCGCCGAAGGAACTCGCCCAACCTTACCGCTCGCTCACCCGCTGGAGCTCGACCGGGGCGGAGCTTGCCCAGAGACTAGGAGTCCACCGTGCGCTTCTGCATATCGTCGGGGAATCCCTCCGCATCGTATGGCCAGCATTGGCACACAGGACGAAATCCTACTTCAAACTAGGTACCCAGATAAGCAACGCATGGCTGCAATCCTCCGAGCCGCAACCTTCTATATTTAACCCGGCGTAGTGCTCCCCGTGCCCAAAGCTACCGAGGCGTCAGCAAAGGCGTTGCTGGGATCAAAATGGGCGGCCTACTGCTGCTGCTGCTGCTGCTAGGCTGCCTGCCTGGCCCGTTGGTGTTGAGCTTTGGCCGTTCCGATAAAAAGTACAAGGTACTTGTTACCTCCCTCCTTTTCACCTTTTTTTTCTTCTCTCGCGTCCCCGTCGAAAAGCAGCGATGAGGGGCAACGTTGCTGCCCCACCATGATGACTTGCTGACCGCGAGGGAGCTATGATGATATCTGCCACGTTGGATTCACCCAGCTTGATATCGCCCCGAGCTGGTGATGAAGCACTAGGTATAGTCAAGCAGACAGATAGTTGGCCATCGCCGAGATGCAATTATGTCAACAACGACATTACCAGCACTCCCATTTCATCATCTCAAGCTGTCTGCGCAAGTACCCAGGCATTTAGGACATATATGCGCTAGTCCGTATCTGGAAAGAGTATTCATGAATGTTCCAGAAAGGGCAAAACTTCGTCACATCTTTTTGGTGGTGCAGAGCAGTTGAATGCAAAAAGTTCAGACCTCTTCGCTCCTCTCCATTACGAACGTGCTCTTCCATCCCATCTTCCATTCACCAAACAAAAAAAAAACCACAACCATGGATGACAAGCGCCTAAACGAGCTCCTCAAATGGAGCATCCAAAACTCCGACGCTACCAAGGAGGACCCCTCTGCCCCTGCCCCTCCGACCAACGGCCTCACTCCCGAGATCCTCGCCTCCATCATGGGCGGCCCCTCGGACGCCGACCTGATGAAGGCCTCTATGGAAATCATCACCGCCAACGATCCCGAGCAGGTCTCGCTCGAGGACAAGCTCATCGCCTTTGACAACTTTGAGCAGCTCATCGAGGGCCTCGACAACGCCAACAACATGGCCAACCTCGGCCTGTGGACGCCGCTGCTCGAGCAGCTGCGCCACGACGAGCGCGACATCCGCAAGATGGCCGCCTGGTGCATCGGAACCGCCGTGCAGAACAACGAACGCACCCAGGAGCGTCTGCTCGCCGCCGGTGGCGTGCCCACCCTCGTTGACCTGGCCACGAGCGAGGACCAGCCCTCAGACGTGCGCCGCAAGGCCGCCTACGCTCTCAGCTCGGCCTGCCGCAACTACCAGCCGGCCATGGACGTCTTCTCCGAGGAGCTGACCAAGAAGGGTCAGCCCACTGGCAAGGTGGATGCTACGAGCATGGAGGCTGTTGACGAGGTAGTCAACGACCTGCGATCAAAGATCAAGTCGGAGTAAAAGAAGCCGGTTTTTTATACACACAAAGAAGAATCATTCGACGGAGTTGAGGCGTTGGGTATTCATGACGATAAATGATGCCTAGAAATCTGATACAAGGTACTATACATAGAAAGGTCAAGGGAAGGCTGTAGCCGCAGGATAGTATGATAGTTTTGAGTGGGCAGTGCACCCCTCGTTCAAATGCCCATTATGTTACAGATCTTGTACATGTACTATGCTACATTCAACCACATGCGTTTGGAGAACTTGTCGGTAGATTTCCAATTCCCTTCTTCATCTCTAGTGCTTGGCCTTGCCGTAGAAGGGGAAGCCAAGAGCCTCGAGCAGAAGACGTCCCTGTCGGTCCGAAGTTCCTGTCGTCTTGATAAAGATGTCGCATCCAGGCACCATCTTTGCGGGGTACATCTAAAAGACGGGGAGCATTAGCCAAGTTCAATCATCAATTGCTTCGGTGCAAAAACGTACATCGTAGTTGAACTCAATCTCGGGGAAGAGGATCATCCAAGCGGGGCGCATGCCGAACGCCAGGTTGCCGGAGCCGTCACCGGTCGAGGCCTGGATGCCAGGCCAGTCCTTGATCTTGGGTAGAACCAGGGTGATGAGCTTGTCCACAAACTCGTATGCGTCACGGCCCCGGAGCGTCACCTTGGCACCGGCCTTGTCGCCCTTTCTGATGCCCCACTGGACGACGCCGTGCTTGACGGTGGTGACGTCGGGGAAGGCACCGGAGATGGCCTGCACAACGGCACGGGCCACGTGCAGGTATTCCTTGTTGGACGAGGCGTCCGGCGCATAGGCGTTGATGGTGACAGCCTCAATCTCGGGGATGTTGTGCCATTCAATGTCGCGCTCGAGCAGACCCAGACGCGAAGAGCCGCCGCCACGGGGTCCTCGGCTTGGTCGGTTCTTGTGGTAGGGCGAGGAGCCATCCCATTGCCTTAGCGTTCCCTTGCTCGATTCGGGGGGTACCGTGCCCGGGGGCATGTGCTGGTACGTGAGCGTCATGAGATCGGGAGCCATGGTCGACTCGTACGTGTGCTTTAGTCGAGGAAAGTTGAACGGGCCGGGAACAAAGTCTCGGGCGGTCGGGTCGGAAGAAAGCGGCATCTGAACAGGATGGAGAGGGCCGCGGTAGTACTTGGGAGGATGGTACTGGTATCTGCGATGCCTTAGTTACGGTGCCTTTACCGTTGATTTATCAAGTGGCAAGCACTTACCGGTTACCAGGGAGCTTCAAGTCCCTTGAGCTACCTTTGCTCGCGTCATTAAAGGCGTCCAAGGACTTTTGCCCCGGGGGAGGCGTCGTAAAGGACGAGGTCTGGTCGAGATCGGCCAAGGCATCGGCCTTAGCAGCATCGCTCGAGGCGAATCTTCGCGCGCAGACGGGCGCAGTGCGCAGGGGAATCTGTCTGCGTCCCAATGCACTCGCCAGGCGAGCTCCTTCCCGAATCGTGGCCATGCTGTCGAGGATATGGGGTTGGATGACACGGAATTGGAGCTCTCCTCGTCGACGAAGATGGAGTGTCGCGTGGAATTGGAAATTTCCACCCTAGCGCTGCTAAGCCACGTGTGGCTGGGCAACTGGCTGGCTGCCTCGATATGTGGCTTGTGTCGGTGGCTTGTTGGGCACATCGTTGTGGCGCTACAGCTGGCCCTTCCTCCGGGGAGAAACGGCCAAGCCTCAAACTCGAAACTAAAGTCTCCTGCACGTTTGTGATTTATCAGATATCAACGAGTTGGTCTAGGTGTGCAATAGCCTTGAGTCTAGCATCTTTGAGCAAGCATCAAGAGCTACAGAAACCACAAGATATACTCCAGGCTACCTTACAGGCTATCTACAGTCTCCAGAACAGCGAATAGGTAGGTACGGAATACTCCGTTCATTCAGAGTCAAGAAGTGAATGACATGCACCGGTTGCTCGCGGGGATCGGAGCCCCGGGCAACGATTGGGTCCGAGGACACCACCTGTCGGACAGTTTTCGGATTGCTCCAACTGGCCGTTCTCCTCGGTTGCGATTAGCTCACAGCAGGATTGGTTAAGGTTGAGGCGAAGGTTCATGAGGGAGAGATGGACCGAGTTGTGCAGTGTTTGGCTGGTTGGGATGACAGGGGTGGCGGAGCGGGATACCGTCATAGCCTCAAGGCGCCGGCTAATACTGTCAAGACACCCAAGTAGTGGCTACAATAGCCTGTGGGCTCCCCAACCTCGTGATGAGGAGCACCACCACCCATATTGCCATATTGCCGAGTCAAAGAAACGTGACGTTGTTTTTTGGGCTCCGTCAGCCTGCAAATTGCCTTTGGATGACGAGGCTTTGAAACTCGGGCACGCCAGTCTCCCGAATAATGGGGCCGTGGTTGTGAGTTGGTGGTCCCGATTACGTGGTTCGGCCAGGTAACCACATTGTGACGGGATCACGCTGATCAGGCGCATGGCAGTAACCCGAGAGTAACAGTGGGCGCATGTCGTATCAAGTGCCTCAGGGAACGGCATGTCATGGCACGGGTACAATCTCTGTAGATCGGGACAGCAGGCTTCCATATGCGTCAAGGGGCTTCCAGAAGATGGGGGCACAACCAGCCAAGAAGCACCATGGTCGGGGCCGTGGGTAGCGGTCACACCTTGGACCTTGGCGATGCTGCCGCAGACTATTTACGGAGCAAAACACGGCGTCGACGTTGGACCCTTTGTGAGATGAGAGGGGTCATAGGGCTCTGGCCGCTTGGGCCCGTCGGACCGTCCGGTAGCCTTCAGCTCTGGAGATGACTGATGGCCATTCCATTGGAGAATGAATCCAGGGCAGCAAAGCAAAGCACCTGAGCAACATAATCGCCCAAGCAGACGGGAGAGTCTGACAGCGTGCACGTTGGCACTAGGCCTTGGGCAGGGCGGGCGCGTCGGACACCGATCTGCCCACTGATGCGGCCACTGACGGCTGTTATGGAAGGCTAGGTCCCCAGGGATGCGTTACGTGCTGAAGGGCCCACTGATTAGGCCTCCTGGTCGCTACAGGTCCCCTTAGAAGGCTAGAATGTACCCTGTACTGTACGGAGTAGGGGCTACGTTGAAGTAAACGCGCTGTGCCCATGAACCGGGCCCTCCAACAAACCCGCCCCACTGGCCCGCCCCCGCCACTGTGAGATGCTGCGGAACCTAACTGAGGGAAGGACCTACTGTATGGGACTTACTCTTTGAAGCTTGGCCTCCCGCCCTCGTCTCGTCTCGTCTCGTCTCGTCTCGTCTCGTCTCGTCTACTCCGTCCTCCTCCTCCTCCTCCCGACCCGACCTCCCTTGGCGGTTTCTTCCTCCAGACCGAGCCTTTTGCTGCCCAGCCTCCCTTGTCCCTTGTTCTGCTACAACACCACGCCTCGACGACGTATCTTATTCATCTTCGGCTTCCATCGTCACCAGATCCTGCCCTCGACCCGCCTCTCTGCCGACGCCTGTCGAGCCTTGGCTTTGTTGCGACAGACGCCCACTTCAACCTACCTTCTAACCCCCACCATTAGCCTTCAAGCGCCCCGAAACCATCTTCGATGATGAGGACGGAGAGGCAACTCCTACCTCGCTAAACGCTGCGAGCGCTCGTCTCTCTTAATACTCTTCTTCCTCCCACGAGCTCACATTCGCAATCCCCAACACCGCGACCATGAAGGAGTTTCCGAGGAAGTTCCTCAGCTTGCGCGACAAGAACAGCCCCAGCCGCCGTTCCAAGTCGGTTCCGCCCACCTCTTCCAACAGCAAGGTAAGGACCACATCGCGAGGTCACGTTGGCCAGAACCCAATCGAGCAAAGGCGCTGATGTCGGTCATTCTCTAGTCTCGACCATCCACCGAGAGCTTCATGGCCATGTTCAAGACGGACCAGAACAAGCAAAACTCCAAACTCAGCTCCGAGCAGGAAAGGGATGCTGCGCGAGTACGACGATACCCCCCTTTGCCCTTGACGTCCGGGCCAGAAGACAAGCACAGGAGTCCTGATTTTGTTACTTAGGTCGAGGAAGTTCTCCGGCGATTGAGTGAGCTCAACATCACGGATGTCACCACCGACCAAATCAAGGATATTATGGCGGCCGACTTCGCCAACGGCGACACCGACAAGACAGTCGAGTTCATCGACTTCCAGTCAAGGGCAGCTGGCGGCTTCATCATGCCCTACGACCCCAATGTTCACATGGTGGGCGCCGAGAATCGCGGAAATGTCACCTGTTATTTGGACACGTTGCTCTTCGCCATGTTCACCAGGCTCGACGCCTTTGAGTGTATGCTTAAAAATGACTTTCCCGAGGAAGACAATCGAAATAAGCTCGTCGTTCTGCTGCGCATGTGGGTCAACATGCTGAGGGCAGGCAAGCTTATACATACGGATCTGGTAATTAGGACCATTTTATCCCACCTCCCCCCCCCCCCCGGCCATGATCCTGTACTAACAATGACATAGACGAAACTGATCCAAGACGCCCTCGCCGACTGCGGGTGGTCTGATGCGCGCATGCTAGAGCAACAAGATACATCCGAGGCGTTTGCTTTCATCACTGAAACTCTACAGCTGCCTCTACTTTCCTTACAGGTCGACCTCTTTCACCAGGGCAAGAAGGACAAGGACGACCACAAAGTTGTATACGAACGCCTCCTAAACCTTGCTGTACCCCCTGACCCTGACGACAAGGGAGTTAAACTCGAAGACTGCCTCGAGGAATATTTCAATGCGCAAGTTGACGTCAAACGGGATAGTGAGGAGGCCAAAAAGTCGGGACATGGCTTCGACGAAAAGGACGCGAGTGACGTTCCCAGATTCGTCCATCGAGACACGGTTCGGCTGATTACCGAGGAAAGGGGCGAACCATCGTCGCCCACAACACCAATGCCCGCTTCCCCTTCTCAACAGACGGAAGGCGTGGATTATGGCATGACAGCGTCAAGCCTGGCCTCGACTCCCGAGGGCATTGAAGCGCATGAGCAGGAGCAAAAGCAAAACGGGCAGCCCATCCGTCCAAGCATATCTTCCGAACAGAAGCCGACATCACGGGCACGTTCAACTAGCGTCATTCAGCGTGTCGTGCTTGACGACCAGGGCCGCCCGTCCAGCACTGACAATGTCTCCATGTTACAGAAAGCTATGCGCAAAGGTTCAACCGTGGTCAAGGCTGTTACAATCCCAGCCTGGCAGTTTTTCAAGTTGATTCGTAAGTATGGATCTCATTGCGTATGGAGCTTCAATGCTAACAATTGTTCAAGCCTGGCAAGCACTTGCAAGCAACGAACCTCGTAGTGACATGGACGTTGCTATGAACTTTAGCCAGCGGCCAGTGGTGGGCATTTGCCTCAAGCGGTACGCCATGACCGAGTCTGGTCTTCCCAAGCGGCACAACACCTTTATCGACATTCCCGATAGTCTTAGGCTGCCACATTTCATGATGGCCGACGGGCCCAAGCAGGATGAAGAAGATGCAAATATCCTACACACCGAGTACAAGCTAGTCCTCCAGTCGGTCATCTGCCATCGAGGAGATTCGCTGCAGAGTGGGCACTATATCGCCTTCTCCCGAGTGGCCCCAAAACTTCTAAAGGACAACCGTCGACACAACTTTGACCCACCTCCAGACTACGAAGAGGCTCGGTGGGTTCGATTCGACGATCTCCAGCTCGAGAATCGAGTCACATACGTAGACGACATCAGGCAGGCCTTGAAGGACGAGATGCCATATCTCCTCTTTTACCAGATCGTCCCAATCGTCGATTTAACGGCGCCTTCAGCGGACGGAACCGCAACAGGGCCACCGTCGTATAACGAGTCTCGGACCAGTTTCGAACTACCGCCCACGCCGGTTCGGGTTGACATTAGCCAGCTTAGAGCCCTGGACCAGGACGGCTACTTCGACAATACCCCGACGGCTGAGACGACGCATCTGCAGCAGAGCAAGCCACCCAGTATTCGACTCTCGTTTGATGGGGATAGGCCCCCTCGACCCAGCAACGACTACGAATGGGAAAGGCCACCCCGGCGAAGTGGCGAGCAGGAGCTTACACCAATGTCCCTCGTGGCCGACTCACGTCGCACAAGCGTAAATTGGACCGAATCGACTTCGGGAACTCCAGCTCTTACCCCTAATACTCATTCTCCCGTGTTGACGCCCAACGACGAATCGACATCATCGAGGATGTCCCGGGCCGCATCGCGCTTCGCCAAGGGCAGTAGAAGCCGACAAGCCAGTCAGTCTGACGAAGGCCGGAAGAGTTTCTCCATGACCCGCATCAGCGGGCTCATGCGAACTAGCAAAGAGCCACTTGGAGACCTCAACAACCTAGCGGCCTCGTCAGCCAACTCTACGGGTCCTCTGGGGTTGGACACGCCCAGGCAGGAGAACGACTCACTTGTCGCCCTGCCCGAGGTTGACCAAGAAGAGCCTGTGCAGCAGACCAACCACCATCACAGGCGTGGACACAAGAGAGTCCGGTCCAAGGATAAGGATAAATCAAAGCACAAATCCGGCTCTCAACCAGAGCGAGAATGTACCGTCATGTAAACGCCGTTGCGTTTACCACCCAGCTCAAAAGGGAGCGAAGAGATGAGATACAAGAGCGTCTAATTACTCAATGAGGAGGAAGGCAGACAAAGACAAAGGACGGGGATAAACATGCATGTGGGTAGAAGATATCATTTAGTTGAGCACCGCCGCGCGAGCGTTGTGCTAACAAGACGGACGGAGGAATGGTGGGGAATAGGGGAAGGCTTGATGGAATGGTTGAAACAAGCATGCTTGTGACGCATTTTTACACACCATTGGCTTTGGATAGCAGACAGGACAGCATGGCGTTGCGGAGCGAAGTCGTCATCCAGACTGCTTTTTTGAGTCACGGCTCTATGGATGGCGAGTGAGTGTATCAAGGTTTACTTAGGTATACTGTTCCCGGTAATGAATTGATTGGTATGCTTGTTAGAGCATGTGGCAGGGCAAAGCGGTCAGCTGCTTGTTCTTTCATCTTTTCGACAGAGATTCTACCACACAAGAAAGCTACGTGATGGTCCCCATTCGTGTAGTTGTGAATTGGTACAGGTTCACCCATGTGGCACGACGAGTGTTTCATAAAGCTTCAACTTGTCTAATTTCCTTATACACAGTACATGACGAGGCCGTTGCGATAGCCTACAGAGATGCATCCCATCAACAAACCACATCCACCTCGTATTCGGTAGACCAGTTGCCCTGCATAGCCCCCGCACCGAATGTCAACAAACATGCTCTGATCGAGACCAGAAGGCGGCCTCGACGATAATATACACAAATGCCATGGGGCTTCAGCTCCAAAAGTCCCGCACGAAGCAGAGGGTTTTAGGACTGAAGCCGTGGCAGATAGGGAGAGGCCCAGAATCGCGTGTCGAAAAGCTAGATTCCGGGGAGGGAAGAGGGAGAGAGAGAGAGATGACCAAGGTTTCTTCACCCATCGAAGATACGTATGCTCAGGAAGGCCAACACGAGAAGGAACCGTGGCATCAATCGTAAAATAGAGTGAGAAAAGGACAAATAATAAGACATCGGGGGGAAAGGGGCTGAGGTCTGAGCTGTTCGCTGGCCAGCGTCGGGTTACATTATATTATTCCATCGGTGGAGAGCGGGATTGGGTTCTTTGCGCTGGGTTGATGGGGGTTAGATGCCGAGTCCCTAGTTTAAAAGGGGATGTTGGGAGGAGGCTGGGAGCCGAGAGCCTCCTGCTGGTCCTGGAGCTCCTCGGGGGCGGCCTCAATAGAGACACCCAGACCGATCTTGGCTTGATGCTATAGGAGAAAGCCGTTAGCGGGTGAAGATGAGGTGGCCTGGGGGTGGACAAACCGTAAAGTGGTCGATATCAGCAGCAAAGGTCATCATGACCGGGGGAGCAACACGCTTCTCCAGCACACAGCTCAGCTTGCCCTTGGAGTCGACCTGGGCGCGGAAAGTGGACATGCGGAAGTCGTACTTGGCACCAATGGTGGTGACACCCTCCTTCTGGAGACCGCCGCCCATCATGCCGCCGGGGGAGGGGACGAGACCGAGGCTCAGGTCAACACCGGCCTGGACCTTGTCGGACAGCCTCCTCCAGTAAGAGGTGTTGAGAGTGCCCATGGCAGTCTGGAGCTGAGCGGTGGCAACCCAGTCGGCGGACTTGTAGCGAGCGGCGTAGGAGACGACGCATTCGGGGCCCTGGGTAAGGGCAGGTCGCTGCCAGAGGGCCTCGAGACCGAGGGCCAGCTTGGGGGTGACGGACTGCAGGTAGCTTCCGATCATGATGCCGGTGAGGCCGCCCTCGAGGTAAGAGGGGTTGAGCATCTTGAGCGCGGCGCTGAAGTCGTTGCCGGTGTACTCGTGCTCGAACTGCGCCATATCCTGGCCGCCGGGGGAGATGGAAAGCTGCGACTTGGAGACGAGCTTGTCGGTCCATCGCCAGTTGAATCGGCCAGACAGAGTTCCCTCGTTATCGACGTTTCCCTGGCAGAAGACCTAGATGATGTATGGCGTCAGCACCCGAAGCGCGAGCAATTGGTATCGGGGACCCGGGGAGAGTGGCTACCTTTCCAGTGCCGTACATGGCAGCAAAGGTGTAGGGGTTGAGGCGGTCGCCCATGGCGAACTGGTGAGACACCTGGAAGAGAGGCGCCATGCTGAAGACCTTGGTCAGATCGGCGCGGATGCCGGTAAACATGTAGTTGTTGAGGAAGACATCGCGCTGGACCTCCTTGGACAAGCTCTCGATGGTTCCGGGGTTCGACAGGCCGAGCTTCGCTCTTCGCTCAGAGAAGGCATTGAGGGCATCAGTCAGCAGGTTGGCGACGGGGTTGGCGAGGAGGGCGGACTGGACGCCGTCCAGAACAGAAGAAGCCATGGCGAGATGGGGCGAAGGGCGCGTGAGCTACCAAAGTCGAGGACGTCGACGAGGTGTGGACAAAGGGGGAAGGACTCGGAAAGCCAAGGGAGAATCGGCGCAGGCTGGAGGACAAGAGGAGGATTGGGCAGGCGGTTGCAGTGGCCTTGAATCGCGACACTACGGTATGCCAGAGCCGATTGAATGCCTGTGAGATGGCGTTTGAGGTTGGTAATGGAGATGGAGAATAAAATTCAATCTGGACAGCTCCCTAGTAAGGCGCACGAGCCACCAATGATGCTGAGTCTTGCGCCTGGGTTGTGGCGGAGGACACAATATTCCGAGCCGCCTGAACAGCCGTCCGACGTTTAGCCACCGGCCTCTCGGTGATGCTCTACGGAGTATTAGTGCGCTGCAAGATGACCCCCCGGGTAGCCCAGACTTGGCATCAGGTACCGGTGACTTTACCAGGCCGGGATTGTAGAAGGCTGCCGCGAGTGAATAGCCGGGATTAGACAAATGACGTCTGGTAGCCAAAGTATAGATACACGAGCAGGCACCCCCGCGAGCACTCCATGTTCCGCTCACTTCGAATGTAACAGCGGGCGGTCGTTATAAAGTTCAACTCAACACCATCTCTTGCTATCACGGGCTTGCATTCCAGCACCACTGCTACTGCTCTGCTTGTTCCACTATCTCGCCCTGTACATTCTGGTCCGTCAACTACTACAGGGGACTTCATTATCTGCCCAAGTACCTATCTACTTATCCGACTCCTCAAGTTGAGGCACCCCTGCACCTGTGGCTAAGCGCATATGTAGGTTCCTAGCCGCTCAACCGGCAACACCCGGTCCCTCTATTTCCTCTTCTGCGCACTCCAGACATCGATCGGGGTTATTCGTTCTGTTTCACGACTAGACTCTTTGAGTCCCTATCTCAATACCGCAGACAATCTGGCTCCGAGTTTCCCTTGTTGCGTCAGTACTCATCTCGTGAACACTGGCTAGTCAACACTCCAAGCAAGTTCAAGCGGACAAACGGACGGTTGTTCCCTCTTAGCTAATCAAAGGCAAGAGGGGAATCGGGTATCTCCAGATAGCTCCCTCGAAACCGCATCCACTTGGCGCAGGCCATTCTTCAACATCTCAGTGTGTGGAAGCTCAACTGACCTGGTAGACGATTACCCCAGACTCATTCAGCCATGGATACTCTCCTGTACGTGGTTTCTCACTCTCTCTTTCTCTTATCCCTTTGCACTTGGAACCCTTCACCTCAGAAAACCCCGGCTCTTCCACCCCTGGTTGTCGAATATCCTTGCCATATTGACTACTTATGGTTACACTTTATTCTTGCGAACCTACCCACGCACTCACTACACATGGATGGGGACGGGCGTCCATAAAAGCCGAGGATATGTTTCCCAGACTCCTGGACATTGGTGTCCAATTTCATGATATAGCCAAGCATGTCACTGACACTGTTTCCAGTACCGCAGAGATCGCGGCCAATGCGCCTCGCTACCGCCGCAAGAGCTCAACCTTTATCGATGGCATTCATGACATAGCCCAGGAAGGCCAAGACATGGCTCCAGCCCAGCTATATAGCACAATGTCCGGTCGACTCTTCCACTCTGGGCGTATAGCCATCGCCATGGTTGGGCCTCCAGCCCGTGGCAAGACGTGAGTGGCTGATGAGCATCACCGATCGCTGGACGTTGCTGACGCTATCACGATGCAAGGCACATCTGCGTTTCCATGGCACGCTACCTCCAGTGGCTCGGTGTCAAAACCCGAATCTTCCATCTGGGTGATTATCGTCGTGCTACCGTTGGCCCTGATGGATCGATTCCTGATGACTACTTCTTCCCCAACGCCTCTCCAACCTCGATCATTCTGCGTCAGAAGATCCTCAAGAAGTGCAGAGAGGACATTTACGCTTGGCTCAACCATGAAAACGGCCAGGTCGCCATCTATGATGCCGTCAACCCGACGGCGAATGGGCGACGATCCCTAGCCAAGGAGTTTGCCAAACATGACGTGCAGGTCTGTCAAAGTCATTATGTGGTTGTCATACCGCGCTGACCTGTATCGCTGCAGACCCTCTTCATTGAGTCCTTTGTGGACGACGAGCGTATCCTGCGCGACAATGCTCGCAACGTCAAAATATCGTCCCCCGATGTAAGTCTCCTAATCACTGCGAGACTGTATAATCGCTAAGCAAGTTTCACAGTTTGCGGGCATGGACCCCGATGAGGCCGCCGAGCTGTATCTGAAGCGTATCGAGATGAGAATACCAGTGTTTGAGACCATGAATGAGAAGGAGCTCAACTACATCAAGATGATCAACGCGGGTGCCAAATTCTTCTACAACAACGTCAGCTTCAACTACCTCTCACACCGCATCGTCTTTTACCTCACCAACCTTCACATCAAGTCGAGGAAGACCTTTTTTGCCCGAGCCGGCACCACCACTGAGGAGGATTCGTACAAAGCGGACGCTGGGCTCTCGCCGGAAGGTCAGAAGTATGCCGAGCTAATGTCGGAGTCGCTCCTCAAGCACCGCGAGCAGGAACGACTGGCACAAAAGGAACGAGATGGCACTGAGCCAGCTCCCCGCGACATCACGGTCTGGACTTCGACCCGCCTGCGGACAGTGCAGACGGCCGACTATCTCAAGGACAAGGGCTTCAAGGTCCGCCAGCGTTCCCAGATGAGCCAGATCAACCCAGGTGTCTGTGAGAAGATGTCGGAGCGCATGATCCGCCAGATCTACCCGGACGAAGTAGAAAAGCATGAGCTTGACCCATACCACCACCGCTACCCCCGAGCTGAGGCAAGTATCCGATGCACCCCCCCCCCCCCCCCCTGGGTTCCCATGTTTTGTATCTAACAGCCCCTTCCAGTCTTACCACGATCTCGCCGTACGACTCGAGCCCATCATCCTGGAGCTGGAGCGCGAGCAGTCGGATCTTCTCATCATCGCCCACGAGTCGGTCCTTCGCGTCCTCTACGCCTACCTCATGCACTGCTCCACCATGGACATCCCCGTGCTCAGCTTCCCGCGCGACGAGATTATCGAGATCATCCCCGCGGCCTACCAGAATGAGGCAAAGCGCATCCACATCCCCGGACTCGACCCCAGCATAGTGCCCAGCTCGCCTCAGGACATTAAGATTCCCGTGCCCAGCAGCGGGATGCCAAGCGGCATCAACTCGCCGGTGCCTGGTGGTATCGGGAGCCCGGCCGAGCCTGTGGAGCGACCCCCCGAGATGGTCATCAACAAGGTCAAAAACATGGTTGCCGACAAGGTGGACGATGAGGATTGAAGCTCTTCTGGTCTAGGGGGCGTCTCGGATGGAGTTTTCGGTAGAGATGCCGGCAAGGAAATGGCGCAATACGAGGCGGCGGCGTGGCTCAGGACTAGGCAAGCAAGGAACCAGATTCATGAGTGATGGCACGTTATCAAACAATGGCTAGATTGGTAGCAATAACAGGATCTTAATGTCACGGATGCTTCCATGCTTGCGATATGATTTCAAGATACCCGGTGCACTACCACGTCCATCTTTTTCGCCATCTTGATCCAATGGCAGAATCATCATTACTTGCGACACTCCGAAACTCACGACTATGTAGCTTTATCAACCCTTGACAGCTCACCTCTCTACTCGCAGCTTACCCACCCCTCTATCCCTCGTTCTGCTAGAAGCCGCATCAGATCACTCTACGTTTATTCGAGGAGATACACTCGTCCACAAGGCCCAGCGTCCCAGTTCATTTGCGTACCGGTAGACACGATGCATACAAGTTGCATCCAGGCCCAGCCATACTCACTCCCCCAAGCCTGCTGTACCAGGGTGGCACGACTCGGCGAGCCGCTGCAGGGCTGGGCCCGTGTGCTCCATGGGCCTGCGATGCAAGTCGCCGGAAGGGGAAGCATGGTACAGGCAGGTATAGGGAGAATGTTACGAGTTCTCGGTGAGGAAGGCCTGGTGACGACGGCGTGTGTCGTTGGAACGAGTTTGATGCTCCCTCGCTCGTCCACATGCCCGGTACTCAGGGTCTCAATCCATGGAGCCAGCTCGCCAGACCTGTTCAAAGGGTTGTGGTCCCCCTGTCGAGCCGCTTCTAGGAACAGCTTTGGACAGACGCCAGACGTACCGTGCCCTCATTGGCGCAGCGAGGCAATAGACAAGCTGCAATAATCCCACGAGGCGTTAGCATCTTTCTTTCGATGGCAGACATCTCGTAACCAGCCGCCTGGGAATGCCGAGGGAAGGCCACACTCAGTCATGGAGCTGTGGCCCTCGAGCTTGCAAGATTGGCATGGGCTTGTCGAGTGGTAGTGGCCAGTAGCATTCCCCCATTGTGTCAGGGGCAGTTACCGCTCCGTGACCGTGGCCATCGTTGACCCGTCCACGTATGCTACGACGAACGAGGGTGCACATCTCCATCCACAGTCTGGCGGCACCCAGATCCGCGAGGGATGGCAATGGAACGGTCCCTTCCTGGAGGACCCTGACCACATTAGCGTGCTGTTGATATGGTTGCAAGCAGGCGGCAGAGAGAAAGAGAGATGAGCAAATGAGGCCTCAGGTACGACACTGGCGGAGAATAAGTCGCCTGCGTAGGTAGTTAGTCGTCGGGAAGTTGCAGGCTGCAGCTGTTCAAAGCCTTTGTTCATCAGTGCTGCCTTGGTCGTCAAGTCGTGTGTCGGGATACAGCAGGCTACCCTGTACTCCAGATGCTGTGGTTTATCCCAGTCCGTCTAGCCGCAGGCATCTTGAGCTTCAAGAGATGAGCAAAAGAAAACATGCCTAGTATCCAGATGGTCCCAGAATCCTGCAAGCACATTCGTGTGACGGGATCCTCATGGTGCTCGGCGAAATTGAGGCGTTGCATCAGCTCAAAGTGTCCAGATTGAGCCGGCTTTCGGCTAGCAATTGATTTCCATGTGCCATGCTACCATGCACAAGACTCCGTGTATGACGGATGACCATGGCGTATGCTTCATGTCGGCATAATATGCAAAAGTGGCCAATGAATCTCTCTGGAATGGCGTGTCACAGATCTCGAGGCCCCTGAAGGTTGTGGTATCATCTGGTCTGGTGCATGCCCTGTCTGTCACTTCCCACGAACCATGTTCCATGTCAGAGTGGCCGTCGGGCGACTGTATACTTTGTGTATACACGGTATATGTAGACTGAGACTGATGTGCTCCAGCTCAAAGTCACATATTGCAGCGTACAGAGGCGGTATATCATGCATGGGTGATGATGCTGGTTCCAAAGCATACATACTTTGTAGAGGCGATAGTACGATTCGTGTCATTCACAGCACGGCACGTCCATCACTCTGCCACGATGCTGATGTGCATTGCGCCCAGTAGTATTCAGGATGAATTGGCCGAGTCAAGTCTGGGCATGCAAACCTGGAATGGCCTCAAACGCCCATGATCAACGCGTAACTTGGTAGTTATTATACCAGGCCTTGCCCACCTGAGACGCAATCTGATAAGAACCCAGCCAATCCAACCACGACCATTGGTCCGTTTAATGGCTGCACTGGTCCCGTTGACTGAACAAGCTGCAGCATGCCGGTGCTTGACGACTGACTGGATGCATCAAGAGTGGCCGGCTCATGATGCCGCCATCGCCATGAGGTGACAGCCCGGGGCCGTCATTTCGTCATGATTGGGGACTAGACTACCTTAGTTGAGATAGGCTGCGTGCACAATAAGCATGGCCGTTTGATGCAAGAGCCAGCCCACAAACTTATAATGATGGTGTCGTAGTTGGCGCAAACTCACAACAAGGATGCGTGCGTACCTGCACACGGAGCACTTTGTCCTCCTGTGGCAGCTTCTAGGCCTAGCTCTAGCCACGAGGAGGATAAGGCAACAATTGGGTAACTGCCCGTGAATACCTCGAGCAGACCAACACGGGTGGTAGCATGTGAGAGCAGCAGGGCCTGGATGCTGTGCTGACAGCTGTTGATAGGGTGGCCCTTGGCAATGACAAAGCCAACCTTGCCCCCAAGCTCAGAAGCCAAAGGTCATGCTGGCACCGCCATGGCGTGAGACTTTGAGATGCAACGCAGCGGGTAGCGGGAGTTTGGTTTCGGCCAGCCAGTCGCCAGCTTGGCGTTGCAAGCCTTGTATATCGGAGAGTGAGCGAGGGAGCGAGTGATGGAGAGATGAGAGCCCGGATCAGCCAGTGGTCAAAGCAAAGCCCGCAACGGCTCCAACCATGGATCAGGGCTGGCATTGCCATCCATCTTTAGATGCCTCTGCTCACGTAGCATCCTGTATCGTATCCGCCCACAGACGGCGCAGAGCGGGACCCCTTGATTTCTTCCTGATCAGATGGGCCATGGGCCCTTGCTTTGCGAACCTAAAATCGGCCAGTGCTGCTAGCGTCGCATCCGACGTGGTCATGAGACCGGCGACGTGCATTCCGCCGTGTCCACTCTTTGTCGACATCGATCCTGTCGAGGTTTAGCTTGACAATTGGCGAGGGCAGCACTGGCAATGCATGGACTGCACTGCTGGACACAAGCCCAAGCAAGTCCAAGCCCAAGCCCAAACCCAAGCCCAAGAAGCAGCCCAAGCCCGAGCTTGCAAGCCTTCCCAACACCGGCCGCGATGCTGCGGCTCAAGCGACGGCCGGGACCACGATGACGCCAAACTAGCTACTCCGTACTTGAGAGTAGAAATCACCCCAGGTCCGCCGAGATTATGAACCATTGGATGTCGTCGGCTGCTTGCTCGGGCCAACGATAGAACTCGCTCGTAGGCTCGTAGCATCCGAGATGCACTTCACTTCGTTGGCCGGCACAATGACGTCCTCGCCATGACGTAGAGCCCCTCAGTGAACCACGAGCGGAGGTATGGACGGAGTAAACACCTGGACGCCTGCTTACCTCCGTAAGTACAGCGCAGTACCTAATTACAGAGTGCCCACCAGCAATATCTCGGCCCATGCCTCAACATGCTTGCTCTGCTCTGCAGTAGGTATTGCCAGGCATGTAAGCATCTGCACACAAACACCGCAGTGCACCCGGTGTTGAGGGCATCTCGCTTTGTGCATCGCCATGCCATGCCATAATACCATGCCATGTACCGGCGGCTGATTGGGGCCATTTTGGGGACTTGACCCGGGACTAGATGCATCCAACTTGACTGCAGTGACTGCAGTGACCGCAGTGACCGCCGTGACTTGTCCCAACCATCAAATGGCAACAGGGTCCAGTCTGCATCAAGAGCTCCCGTGACCCAGAAAGACAGGGGAGCAGGCGCTCATCCCGTCCGACCCACCTCATCGTGGTATCCAATGCACCAGGTATGAATGCCATGTTCTTTGTGGAGGCATAATTAGGGCACGAGGCCACAAGTCCGGCAACGGCAGCGGCAGCAGCAGCAGCAGCAGCAGCAGCAGCAGCAGCAGCAGGCCATCAGCAGCAGCAGCAGCCCGGCGAATTACCTCGTACCGTGGTACCGCTCCATCGGGGCCAAAGAGGGCCAAAGACGGGCTTTTGAGCTCGCCCAGAGTCCCTGCTGCTGGGATCCACCCCGTTTTCACCCTGCCAGACAAGCCAGGCCCCGCAGCGCATGTGCTTCAACGTCGAGTTGAGCGTCCATCGTCATCTCAACCTTGGGTGATGAGTGGGTTCGTGCCAGGGGCTGACGACTAGGCGGCTTCGGCTCAACGTAGCCGGCTCGTGCCCCTTGCCATGGACGTTGCGTTTTGATCGATAATTAGAGGCTGACCCCAGCACCTGCATTGTCATGTACTGCGTGCTCGGTACATGTACGCCAACAGAAGGCTCATTCGCCTCAACAAAGGTGGCCTGCAGTGCAATCGATTCGATTCGGGGGTTTCCCACCCCTTGGCAGCAAGCGTCCACGTGAAGGCACCGATCGTGTAAGGGTTGTGGATGCCTGCAAATGAACGAGGTTGGCCCCGGGAGACAGCAACGAATCGACACAATTATGATGACACCTGTTAGGTACTGTAGCTCCACGTGAGGACGCACACGCGGTGGCACTTGGGGCAGGTACGGGTAAAACAAGTCGAAGCAAGCCTGGGAAGGAAGCCCCCAAGCATTGACAATTGGAAACAGCCTAACAAGTTTGGTCCGTTGCGCTCATGAGTTTCAGCATCATAGCGTTTGCGTACCTTGGGCACTCTAGGTATTTCGGTCGTCTGAGAGGCAGACCTAACCCCCTACGGCTTCAGGATCTAGCATGTTTCTGGCCCATAGCTCTGTTCCAGTGCAATATCTCGCATCGGGAAAGCTCAAGGAGCTTTATGGAGCGGGTTGCTGACCAAAGTCGTTCCCACTGTTGGAGGACCTTTGGACAGCAAGTAGTACATACATGTACATGAGCACAGGACCGGCCTTGTTCTGTAAGACCTCCAGAACATGCGTCGTACTATGTAAGAGGTAAGCCCGTAAACACCTTGCTCAAGCAAGCCAAGTCAACACTTGAATTGGCTGCCTATCTAGGTTTCTACGTACTTTGCGTACGTACGTGTATACCATTGCCTCTATTTTGGTGGTGTTTTGTGTTTTCAGACCAAGTCAAATGGTATCCTCAACCGTTACCGCGCTCCGCCAGTAAGGATGCAGCTGCCGAAAAGTATCGGCGCCAGCGCTTCCAACTGAGCACATGAGCAAGCCCAACATGGTGTTGCGGGTCCCGGGACTTTTTCCGTCATCTCTCGTTCTTTGACCTCGTAATTAATGGTCAACAAAAACGATAGAGAGCGAGAAACCCCTGCTCGATACCTCATGTAGATGTGCAGTGAGTGCACTAATAATTGCACTGACGCGGACAGAGGGAGAGTTGTAAGCTCACTCATGGCCAGATACTTTGGTAAGCACGGTGTTATTTGCGTTTCTTTTGCAAAACACCCGACCTCTTGCTGACCCTCCGTTCTGCATATGCCGCCATTTCCGTAGTACATATCATGTCAATTACAAGTAATTATTCCATGTACCTTACCTATAACAGGACATACTGCAGGTATCTGCAAGCTGCCAATTAGCCCAGGCGAATATGTACGGTATCGTAAGTAGGTCTAGATCTTGTTTCTCATCATGATGCCCCATCGAGCTGGCCAATGCCACCCAGGTACCGCTTCGCTTGAGGGCTGAAGCCATGTTAGGTTGACGAGATGAAGCTCAACAGCCCGGACACAGACATGCTTGTACATGCGTGATGAGACATGCTACTGTTTCCGTACGTACTCGGTACAGACAGCGCACAATCTAGGTGCCAATGAAATTAACCCCTCATCCAAATAGCTCCCCATGACGAATGATCAACGGAGGCATGATCAAGATCGAGCCAAGGGAACCGTCTGCGATGGCCGGTATTTGGGGGTCGTCGTCCACTCCACAGTTGACGGTTGAACAAACAAGAGCTCCCAATGCCCTACGGGGACAGAGTGCCTCAAGTGCAGATGAAATTGAGCATGGATACGAAGCATTTAGCAAGCCCGGAGCCCTGCCGCAGGAGTGGTAAGCCCCGCATCGCAACGCATGGCATCTCTAACACGCAGCACAGCAGGCGATCCCAGCCAACGCTAGGAGGTACGAGCGAGTACTGCCGCTTCTGGGCGTAGTCCCAGGTCCCGCGCCCCTCCAGGAACTCCAGGGCCTCCGCCGCCGCCCACCACGTACAGGTACTTGGGGCCAAGTACATGCGCACCTCCAAGTGCCGGGTCAGGACGCCGTTGGAGCATTTGGAAATGTAACCCTCGGTACCTCGTGGCTCAGCCCAGCCCAGCCGGGCCTAGCTCGCCCAGTCCCAGCCCAGCTCATTCCTCTCCCAGATGCCAAACATTCCTCCTCCGCCAACAATTCTCTGGACCTTTCGTCGTCACTCACCCAAGCGAGCAACCAAGCAGTAATTAACCAAGCGACCGGACGAGCCAGTCAGTCAGTCAATCCGTCAATCAACAACCAGCCAACCGGCCCGCTAGACAGCCAGCTGTCTGTGCATCGGTTGCACCAAACCTCCCAAGCCTTGTCCTCGCCCTCGCCCTCGCCATCGCCCTGTCTTGACTGAGGTCGTGCCTGTTCTGTTTATCCCTGCGGCCCGTCCCCTTCTCCCAACTCGCGGTGCCGCTGTGTGCTGCACCACCATTGCCGCCTGACAAACGAACGCTCACAGCTTGCTGCCCCTTGCCTGTCTGCATCCCGCCAGTCTTGGTATTCTGTCAGCCATCCACTTGGATTCCCTACTGCCGTTGCAAGTAACGTGCCAACTCTCTTCATCGTCCATCACCGCCATCTATCCCATCACCTTTTACTGTAGCAACCGCCGCAGCAATATCAGCAGCACCACCTCCACCAGATAAAGTAAGTTTCATCTCCATCTCTTTGTCTTGCCTTGCCTTGCCTTGCATTGCCTGGCCTGGCCTGGCCTCTCTCCCGCCCAGCATCTATCCCATCCCAGCCCAGCTCAACCCGGTGTGTTCCTTTGCTCTTGCGCGGACCGACAAGTCCCAACGCTGTCACTGTCTCTGTCTCTACACATTGTGCTTCCCATCACCCCTCTTTGCTCTGCGGCGTCTCGTCTCTTTGTTGGACCTGTCACGAGCACGCTCCATTTGCACCCCGCCCTCTGGACCCGCCCGGCGCCAGCCTTCTTGGAGCCCACTATCCACTATCCCACTATCCACTACGTGCGCTGCTGCACTACACCGTCCACGAGAGCGCCTCCCCGAGTCCCCCCAGTGTCTGGCTGGGCTTACGTGCTGCTATTCCTACACCTATCGTACCCTTACCCTTACCTGCCGCTGGCCTCGAGAAGCGTACTGGAGCTTCCCTACGTCCCGTGAGCTGCTGTCAGGTCCCGTACCTTTCCACTGCCACTGCAACACTTTCTGGATCATATATTCGAGAAAGGTGGCAGAGCACGAGCTAGGCGAAGCAACCATAAAGGCAAGAAGGAGACGATTGCAGCTTGAGCAGAGCAAGAGGCGGAAAGAAGGAAGAAGAGAGAGCGAGAGCGAGAGAGAGACGACGCCAAGCTGCGAGGACGAGTGAAGGCGGACCACAAAAAGAGCTCACTCACTCAACCTCGCGCTGCCTGCTGCTGCGTCTGGCGCTTTGCATTGAACGAGCATGCACGCGCCCTGTTGTTCTCATTCTCTCAATCTCCCTCTGCCTCTGTCTCTGCGATAGCTGCCGTCTCTAGGTCTCTGGGTCTCGGCGTCTTTGGCCTGTCTTGTTGTTTCTGCTGCTCCAGTCTCGTGTCTTCCAGCTCCCAACTCCCAACGCACGCAGCCCAGCGCAGCCTGAGGCTGGTCCCATCGCCTGAGTCCCCGTCGCCACCCTCTGCCCCTCACCCGCCCGTTGCTGTCGTCAAGTCAATCCAGCATCTTTTTATACCCCGTCGTCCCCTGCCCATTCTCTCGCACCGTTCCCTTCCCTCCCCTTCCCCTCCGCTCCGCCCCGCCCCCCTCTAGCTTGCTTGCCTGTACCGCCAAAAACACCACCAGCTCGCCCCTCGGTTTTCTCTTTGTTTCCCCATATACCCGCCCACCTCGACGCCCTCGGCTCACCTGCTCTACCTTAGCCTGCCTAGCTGCGAATCGCCCAGCCCAGCTCAGCCCAGCCCAGCTCAGCTCAGCCCAGCTCTGCTCTCGTGCATCAGACCTGCCTGTGCATCCCCCCGAAATACCTCGACCGAGACGCATCGCTCGCCAGTCTGTCTGTCCTGCAGCCACCGTCTCGAGCCCGATTCTAGTGCTACGTCGACACCAGAACTCGCCCAAGACCCTCACCCGCGCCGTCGGCAGCGACTCAATCCACTCCCGCCATTGGCCCCGTCCAGTCGCCCACCACGGCCCCCGCCAGTGCAGCTACATTAATTCCCCTCACCTGGTGACCTCCCCCCCCGTGCATTTCTACCATCAACACCGGTCGCGCCCCACGCTTTGATCTCGACCAAGACCTGTAAAAATGTCGGCTCACCGGCCAAACGCCTTCAATAGCCTGCGGATGGGAGGTGAGTCGTGCTAATGCTCTTTGCACCATCCGTGTCCCAGCCTGCGCCAAGCTGACAATTTGCTCAGAGGTGATTCGCGAGAAAGTCCAGGATGGTATCACCGGCGAGACTCGGGACCTGCAGTACACCCAATGCAAGATTGTTGGAAATGGTTCCTTTGGCGTCGTCTTCCAGACCAAGCTTTCCCCTTCTGGCGAGGACGCTGCCATCAAGCGTGTCCTGCAGGACAAGCGATTCAAGGTAGCTGCGCCCTACTACAGTCTGCTGACGTGGGGAGTGAGACGACTGACTGGCCTCTAGAACCGTGAACTGCAAATCATGCGCATTGTCCGACACCCAAACATTGTCCAGCTCAAGGCCTTCTACTACTCCAACGGTGAACGCGTGAGGACAACTCCACACCCCACCATGCCTTGCCATCGCTAACGTCCCCGTAGAAGGATGAGGTCTATCTCAATCTCGTCCAGGAATTCGTCCCCGAGACCGTCTACCGAGCCTCTCGATTTTTCAACAAGATGAAGACGACGATGCCGATTCTTGAAGTCAAGCTGTACATCTACCAGCTCTTCAGGGCCCTCGCCTACATCCACTCGCAAGGCATTTGCCATCGAGACATCAAGCCTCAGAACCTCCTTCTCGATCCCAGCACCGGCATTCTCAAGCTCTGCGACTTCGGAAGCGCTAAGATCCTGGTGGAGAATGAGCCCAATGTTTCGTACATCTGCTCCCGATACTATCGCGCTCCGGAACTCATTTTCGGTGCTACCAACTACAGCACCAAGATTGGTAGGGCCCCCAATGCAGCTCACCGCCTCTCCCCATCACTAGTGACTCGTTGCTAATCTACCTGTTTTCAAGATGTCTGGTCGACGGGCTGTGTTATGGCCGAGCTCATGCTCGGACAGCCCCTGTTCCCTGGCGAGTCTGGAATCGACCAGCTAGTCGAAATCATCAAGGTTCTGGGAACTCCTACTCGCGAACAGATTCGAACCATGAACCCCAACTACATGGAGCACAAGTTCCCTCAGATCAAGCCTCATCCCTTCAACAAGGTTTTCCGCAAGGCCGACGCAAACGCCATCGACCTTATTGGGCGTTTGCTAGAGTACACCCCCACCGAGCGCCAGGGAGCCATTGATGCCATGGTTCATCCCTTCTTCGATGAGCTCCGAGACCCCAACACGAAACTCCCCGACTCGAGACACGGCACTGGCCAACTTCGTGACCTGCCGGCTCTATTCGACTTCACCCGCCATGGTGAGAACAAATCTCCTCCCCCTGGTATAACATGCTTGAGGAACCCGTTTGGCTAACCATTGTCTCCTCCAGAGCTTTCCATCGCGCCCCAACTGAACCAGAAGCTGGTGCCTCCGCATGTGCGACCTACGCTAGCCTCCCAGGGGCTTGACCTCGACAACTTCACACCGTTGACGAAGCAGGAGATGATTGCAAAGTTGGATTGAGAAAGTCCCATTCTGTGAGATGGGGTCGTTGGGCTTTGTGCTTCTCACTCGAAGCACTTCGCGCCCATGCAAGATATTTTCATCCTCCACTCTCAGCATTCAGCTGATGATCAGTGGCTGGGAGTAACCACAATTGAGCCAAAGCCGGGTCTAGGGACGGGCAAGCGCAGATATGGTCCCGAGCGGACGGCGGCAGTTGGAGGAAGGGCGCATGCTGGACACACCAACGGCCAAAATGAGATGACATGATTGTGTTATGGGGAGCGTTGGAGTCTTTTCCCGTCTTGGAGGGAAATGGGCGTTATGTGGCTCCCGAAGAAGTCACTTTTCGGCGTGCTGGGAGCTGAGCAACCACGAGGGATGGCTGCGCTGATGCATATCCACATCCAGGGAATCACGTTTTTAGACCACGTTTCGATGCATGACAACAGGTGATGGGTGCTGCCTTTTTTCTTTGCTGATTCCGTCTCGAGGGCATGGGGGCTGACGCAGGCGTGGGTTCACTATCTATTCTGGATTGTGTTCCAGGGCTGCCATGACTGTCATGTGTTTCTCGTCGCTGGATCTGTCGAAAGTCGCTGGAGGGATGGCAATGGTGCGAGGCTTGGCCTAGTCCGCTGGAGGGGGAAAGTTTTATGCCGCGATCAATTGTCATTGGAACCAGGCCATGGACGGCCTGGTGGCATGTTTGTTTGGTTTTGAGAAAAAGAAAAGAGATTTCGGCTTGTCTTCGTCAGACGATTCCTACAGAAAGAAAAGAACCGGCAAGGACTTTGGCTATTGATTGTGTGTGCGCGCTTATCTTGTTCTCTTGCTGGGTGACGAAGAGATGCAAGTGACTATCGCTTTCGTAAAATGTAGATGAAGAACCCAAAGAACTAATCACCTAGGTACCTAACTGAATATCAAGAGCAGTTGACCCGCCTCCGGCAGCTGTCTTGACGTTGCATAGGTACGGTACGGTACGGTAATGGGTATCTCAGTAGGTAACTAGGTATGAAGCAGTCGTCCGTCAGCTAGTTACATGAGGCATTCCATGCCTGGTTTGGCCAGTTGTGGCCTCAGGCAGCAGGCGCTTACACTCAAGGCGCACGCCCTGGCGCGTAGTAACAAGGCCAAGCAAGGCCAGGGCGATTGAGCGCATGCAGACCAACGCGCAGCTTTTCCTGAGCTTAAGCAACAACCGCGAGCACCATCAACACCAACATCGCCATTCCCATCGCCATCACATATACACACGCAACGCTGAAAAAGCCTGCGCTTGCGCAACCGGAACTCCCAATTGGCCATCTCGAGACTTCGCAATCCACCTGCTGAAGTCAAGGCGTGCACCATGGCCGACTACGACAGAAGACAGGGCGGCGGCGGCCACCACAACCGCAAACGCAGATACAGAGGTGAGCACGCCGCGATAGTAGCCCCAAAGCCAACCCAACGATGGGAGCCTTGCTGACACGTTTGGCTTCTTCTTCTGCCTAGATGATGACGACCACTACGATCGCCGACACCAGAACCAGCGAAGGCGCACGGATTCGGCGCCCCTCCCCGTGCGAGTTCGCCGGCAGCTTCTGAGCATTGCTGATTCGCCGCTGCGACGATGGTCCGAGGAGGTGCAGTCCATTGCCCAGATGGTGGCTGAGAACTACGAGGATGAGAACTTGCGCAACACCTTTATCGACCTCGCCATGCAAATCATGGTCGAGCAGCCTCTGAAGACGCCCTTCGTGGCCGCCGTCGTCCTTGTCATCAATACCCAGAAGCCCGAACTTGTCGACGAGGTTCTGTCACGCCTGGCGCACGCAACCGAAACCAAGATCAGCCAGGGCGAGTGGAGGGATGTCAAACTCCATCTCAAGTTCCTAGCCTGCCTACAGGCCTGCCTGGAAGGCGACGGCATCTTTCCTTTGCTCGAGGACCTCTTCAGCCGTGCTGCCGACCTCCAGACAGCGAGCTCCGACGACACCATTGGAACCGAGCTCGTCAAGATCATTCTGCTGACCATTCCCTACATTATGGCCACCTCTCCGGATAAGTTCCGGCAGAAGGCGGCTGACTTGATGGAGAAGACGGACATTATCGCCTCTGAGCCCCATAGTTTGCAGGCTCTGGTTGATCCCTATCATCCCGAGGGCAAGGAGGAAAGCCCAGGAGCATCGCTGAGCGTGTGCATGCTGCTCCAGAAGCAGTTGCAAGCCGAGGCTGCCAATAACTGGGAGCTTGCCTGCCTACCCCGACCTTGGCAGATGCCCCTGGAGGATGTTGAGACTCAGGACAAACTCGCAAACGCGCCAAAGCACGCTCTTCCAACAATTTCCATCCCCGAGACCGTACTACGTGGCCCTCACTCCCTGTTCCCCGAGATCTACTTTTCAGTCTACAACGATCAAGAAGTACCGTCCGTCCCGGCGGTAACAGACATTGCCGCTTCCCTGATTAGAGATGGCATGGTTGACACGGTCAACATTTTGAGTTTCAACCGAAATGTCACAGCACGCTATCTAATGGATATAGACTGCTATTTCGCCGAAGGAACCTTTGTCAAACGTGCGACGCCCTTTGACGAGCTCCGAAACATTCCCTCTGGACGATCAACCTGGAAGCCCGAGGATGTCGCCGTCGATACAGTCTTCTCCCAGCTTTTCCAATTGCCGACCCCCGAGTGCAAGCTGATCTACTATCACTCTGTGCTGACAGAGGCTTGCAAGCTGGCACCCGCAGCCATCGCCCCAAGTCTTGGCAGGGCCATTCGATACCTGTACCGGAACAGCGCCCGCATGGACCTGGAGCTGAGCTATCGCTTCCTGGACTGGTTTTCGCACCACCTGAGCAACTTTGGTTTCACCTGGAAGTGGGCTGAATGGGCCGAGGATACCGAACTGCCCGACATGCACCCCTGCAAGTGGTTCCTCAAGGGTGCTTTGGACAAGGAGGTGCGGTTGAGCTTTGCGCAGCGTATTCAGAAGACGGTGCCAGAATCATATCTTCCCCTGATCGGTACTGAAAAGGAGAAGGATGTGCCAGACTTCAAGTTCAACAACCCAGGTAAGGGATGCCCACTGACATGTGTTTTTGTGAGACGATGAAGCTGACCAGTATGGCTAGACACGCCATTCTCAAAGGAAGGTCAGGAGATTGGGGCCCTCTTGCGGCGCAAAGCTCCCGATGAGGAGTTTCTGCCGATTATCGATAGCATCCAGGCTCAGGCCAGCGAGCTCGCTCTGGACCCGCTCGTTGCAAGCACAGATGTCTTCGTGACGGCCGTGTGCTGGGTTGGCTCCAAATCGCTGAGCCACGTCCTGGCATGCATTGACCGCACCAAGGGCCGGCTACTCGACGCTGGCTTGGCCTCGGAGGCAGCGCGGGCTCAGATCATCTCGGCTGTCATGGCCTACTGGAACGCCCACCCGGGTGTTGCCATTACCATTGTCGAGAAGCTCCTCAACTACTCCATCCTCACGCCCTACTCCGTCATCGACTGGGCCCTCGTGGCCAGCACACCGGCCAGCGGCACCCAGGGTGGCGAGTCCCTCGCCGAGCCCCACGTCTTTGAGCTCGTCTCCAGCACCATTGCCAAGGTCACCACGCGGGCCCGGCAGGTCCTCGTCTCGCCCGAGTCGGACGAGGAGACGCGCGCCAAGGAGGCCAAGTCGGTCCAGGACCTCTTCCGCGCCATGAATGACGCCCTCGTCAGCTGGGCCGAGGGCAGCAAGGACGAGCTCATGGAGGAGGGCGACGGCTCGAGCAGCCGCGAGGCCCTCATCCGCCGGTGGGGCCAGCGCTGGCTGCGCGTCTACAAGCGCATGGGTGCCATTGAGGAGGCGTTTGCGCTCGAGGCGGCAAAGGAGCGCACAGCCGTCGTGGACGGTGCCGAGGCCAACTAGGACTGCTCGTTTGGAGAGTGAGTAGATGGCGGGAAAAAGAGGAGGCTCAGTGTAAAAGTAAACCATGTATGATTTACCTAGCGAGTGACCAGGGGACGTTTCCATGGAATGAGGGATGCTCATGTCTCGCGCGTTCATTCATGGGATACGAGGGAATCGGACTGGGGTTCGTGGAAAACACCTAGGTAGTGACAATGGCCTTGGGGATGCCATTGTTCAGAGGATCAAGGCAAGTCAATTGGGACACATTTGCTTTTGAACAAGTCTTGGTCATCATGTCTATTAAGCCAAATCGTTGGCACAGTAAAAGAGACGCACACGTGGCGTAGACGGCCAATTCCATCATCAGGCTATAAGCTATACTAGCCATTTCTACTCTCGAGTTGCAACCAGCCATGGATCGTTGAGCAAGCCAAGCCAGGAGCAACCGTAGCCATACGTGCCATTCGTTGCCAATGGATATCCATCCATGGCGTCCCACCAACGCCGAAGCAATGCGCAGAAGCAGCGGGTATCATTTCCAGAGGCCCAAAAAGGAGAAAAACAAAAAGAGGACAAAGAGCCAAGTCGAGGCGTATCAAGGGAGGTTGAACATTCGCGGCCTAGACTATCAAGCTGCTGCGCTTAATGGGTCGCGGGAGCGGAACGCCGTTGAGGGTGAGCTGTTGGTCAGCCTGCGCCTTGTCGCCCAGCTTCTTGATCTTGTCGATGAGGTGACTGCGGGGGAGCGTTAGAATGTTAACTTGCCAATGACGTCTGATACGGGTCGCGGACGTCTGCGGAACTGGCCGACATGGCTGCGGAAGCTTGCTTGAGGGATCCCACTGGGATGTCGAGACGCGCTACTGGCGGGAGTTGGGGGTGCAGTGGAAGCGTGGAGGGGAGTAGTTGGATAAAGGGAGGGATCGGAGGGAGGAGGAGGAGGAGGAGGAGGGGGTTGAAAGTGAACGAGGATGAGAAAAGGGGGAAAGTATGCGTACTTGATGGGTAAATGGCCACGGCTCTCTGTCATGGCGAGGTTGACCTTGTCCATTTGTTCCTTGTGCTCGTCAAAGTGTTGCCGAATGCGCTCCTGGCACTGCTGCTCGTCGGCGCCTCGGACAATGTAGTCGCAGTCGTCCTGATCGCAAACCCAGGTACCGTCATGTCCGTGAGGTGTCGTGGAGGGAATCTTGTCTGCTCGAATGACGATTTTGATGGGCTCTTGTCTGATGCCATGGTCGTTCTCGTCTGACGAAGAGGCTGCATCCTCGGCCCCATCCACGTCGGTCTCACCGTCGAAGAAGTAGTGCGACCTCTTTGGTACCGCCTCTTCATCCTCCGAGTCAGGCTCAATCTCCGAATGGGGTCGTTTGTTGGACGATGTAGCCAAACGAAGAGCCGACTTCTTTCCAGGAGGGCGTCCTAGTCGCTTACCTCCTCGAGATGGGAAGCCAGCACTATTCTGCGGAGGCCCTTCACTACCGCTATCAAGAGACGCGCCCCCTGCTTGAGCCGTTGGCGTAGCGGTGCTGCTCACCTTGCTCCCGACTCGGGGCCGTGAGCCGCGTGTCACAAGACGGTACGGGTGGTCGGCGAGTTTAATGGCAACTGGAGCAAACGGCCTGTTGGCAGCTTCTTGGAGCCACGTATAAAACTCTTCTTGTCCGTATAAATCTTTGTCTAGAACATTCAGGAGGGCCGCGGCGTGGTAATGAAGAACTTCTTCGACGGGGATCCTATGGCAGGCGACTTGGCCGTTCTTGAAGCTGGGAAATCTGTATACGGGATAGAGCTTGTTGATCACTCGCCCAATAGACAATCCGCGAGTTTTCGAGTTTTTGATTTGCTTAAATGCCCACTCAAGAGCATTGAGAAGCGATTCAAACGGCGTTTCGTCTTCTTCGTCGGGACTCAATCGCTGAACGTTGCTAGAAGCCACGGGTGGGGTCGGTGCCAACGGTGTATCCATCTTGGGCGCTGTAGTCTCAAGCTCCTCTTCCTTGAGTGTGAAAGAACGTGACCTTGTTGATCGAGTCCGTGTGGGGGAGTCTTGATGGGCAATCTCGAGGTGGTGGTTGCGAAGTCCCGGGGTGGCAGAAGAAGTTCGACTTCCTGAAGGCAGAGTACTTGGTAGGGCGGAGGGGGTTCGAGCATCAGCAGAGGGAGACCGCGGAAGGGCTGGTGGGTTCCTTAGAAGCTCTTGGGCTTTCTCGAGGAGTTTCTTGTACGAGTTAGTTATGCGGTTAACGGAGATGGGGCCAACAAAGATCGTACAGCGTGATTGGAAGTCATCCACTTGTAGAAGGTAGTGTGAGTCCAGTCAAACTGTTCTGGGTCTTCTTGTGTAAACTGAGAGATCAAGAAAGGCGCATGCTCGATGCACCGGTCGATGACTTCCTGTAAAGTTGTGCCATCGCCAATGCTAGCCGCGTACTGGTAACAGTCAGTGAGTCAGTACTGGTGGTGTATGTATACTCTGGGGGCAAGGGCTGGATTACCTGATGGAAGACATTGGCTAGACTGGCCATATGGCCATGTTTCCCACCTTTTTTGCTCTTCTTGGGCTTCTTCCCCGTCCTGTAAATATCCATGATGCGATAGTACAACGTGGCAGCCTCGCACATCTTGTTGTATATGGGGCGGTAGGCAGGCGACGGGTTCAGCTCGTACCAGCCGCCCTTGCCGGAGACCCAGACCAAAGGCTGGCCTCCATCCGCCTCGCCGATTGAATATGAAATGCATTGTCGAATCTCGATGGGCACCGACGATCGAACTCTCATGATGACTAGAAATGGGCGTTAGAGGGGCCAGCTGTGGCGATTGACGAGGGCGACAACGTACGATGTTGTTTCTGGGAGGGTTCGTCGATGATGAGGTTGCCCCGAATGATGAAGGGGCCTTTGGTGCCAACATTGAGGGCATTCTCGAGCGTTTCGCCGTCTTTATTCAGGACGATGGCGTCGTCGAGTTCGAAAATGGGCCAGTCGTTGTTGTTGCTCTGCTTGGGGACCGATCTCACAACCGAGGTTTCCTGTCGCCAGAAGATCTGGCCCTCGTCGACCGTTTCCACGCTCGACGTAGAAGCCCGACGGCTGCGCCCAGTCATGATGAAGGCGCGGGATACGAGATCATGGACCAGCACCAACACCAACACCCGCGAGAAGAGGTGTTGAAGTGGGCAACTGGTTGCGCTGCGGTGGTGTTGTTGAAGGTGTTGACAGCGGTGAAAGCTTAAGGGTTTAAAGCAGACTGGATCGCAAGAGCTAAGAAGATAGTTGAAAGCTATATGCAGGCTGGGGCCGAGATGTCGAGGTTTGGCCGTCGTAAGGTTGGTGTGAATGTGCGAGATTGGAATCAGAGTTGGGGTTGCGACTGAGACGCGGCTGGTCGCGATCTCAACCCAAGCACTTAACACGCTTTTTGCCTGTAGCGGGTTGATACAGCGATGGAGCGCTGAAAGGCCCCTCCCACAGTGGCTTCAGCAGGCTTCACAGGTATCCATATGGACTGCTACGCGCCCAGGCACCCACTGTAGCCACTGTAACCTCGGCCCCTCGGCGCGCCCTTCAGTGGGCTCTGCTCCCAAGTCTCGGCCAATGGCTGCCCACCAAGATAAGATGTGCCGGCGTCTTTAGTGTCCGCCGGGCCCCATTTATATTTTTTCCTTTGCAACGACTGCACAGAGTCTCTTCTGTTAGTGGGCTTGAGTCGAAGTCTCTGCTACACTTCGCTCCACCCCCAGCCTAAGTATTCCTCTTCGCTTCTACTTGGACATCTTCCCTTGACTTTGTGGGATTGACCGTATGCGATATCCCGGGAAGATACTCAAGATGGCTACGGACACAGTCCGCGAGGGCGTCTTCGGTAAGTCTGCCCGTGCCCACATGCATCGCAGCTTCGCATGCCTCTTCCATCTTCTCTTCCCTGGCTGACCGTGACATCTTCCCGTGGCAGCTATCCACAAGCCCTGTGGACAGAGCTCGGCGCAGGTTATTCGCGAGTGCCAAAAGGTCTTCAACCCGTCCAACTTCTTCAAGCCCGTCCTCGATGCCGAGGTGGCCAAGCGACTCAATGAGGGCAACGCCCAATTCGTCCGGCGCAAGCAGATTAAGAAGGCTTCCCAGGTCAAGATCGGCCACGGCGGCACCCTCGATCCCCTCGCCACCGGCGTCCTCATCCTCGGCCTGGGCTCCGGTACCAAGGCGCTCCCTCAGTTCCTCGAGTGTACCAAGACGTACGAGACGACCATCCTCTTTGGCGCAAGCACCGACACCTACGACCGCGTGGGTCGCATCCTTTCCAAGCGGCCCTACGACCACATTACGCGCGAAAAGGTCGAAAAGGCGATTGCCACCTTCAAGGGACGCCAGGTCCAGATCCCGCCCTTGTACTCGGCACTCAAGATGAACGGAAAGCCGCTGTACGAGTACGCGCGCGAGGGCAAGCCTATCCCGCGCGAGATTGAGGGCCGCGAGGTCGAAGTCACAGACATTGAGCTGGTGGAGTGGTACGAACCCGGCAAGCACGAGCACCGGTGGCCGACCGAGGAGGCCGAGGCGGCGGAGCGCAACCTGGCTGAACAGGTCTGGCGCGTCAAGAAGCAGCAGGAGACCAACAATGGCAAGCAGCTGAGCCCGGAAGAGAAGCAGGAGGACGACCAGGCGGTGGCGGCGCACGAGACGTTTAAGAAGAAGTTTGAGGAAAGGCAGGACCAGCTCATCAGGGATGCGCCATCCAAGCGATCCCGACAGGCCAAGGAGCCGCCCTTGATGTCTGGCGCCCTGGGCCAGCTCCCCCAGCCCACGTATTCGAATAAGGGATCGAATCTGGTGCCCGACACGCCCGACAAGAACACGCCGCCGCCCTGGAGCGACGAGGGACCACCGGCCGTCAAGGTGCGCCTGACGGTGACGTCGGGCTTTTACGTGCGCAGCTTCTGCCACGACCTCGGCGCCAAGCTCGACTCGGCAGCTCTCATGTCGGAGCTGTGCCGTTCGCGACAGAGTGACTTTACCGTTGGCGGCGAGGACTGCCTCGAGTTTGAGGACCTTGCCAAGGGAGAGGACGTTTGGGGGCCCAAGGTTGGTGGCATGCTCTCTCGATGGGCCAGCAAGCCGGAAAAGTCTGTCGCGCCGTCTGGCAAGCAGAACAAGAAGAAGCACGGCCAACGAAACGACAACAATGCCATGCTGCCGCCAAGCAAGCCAGAGAAGCGCAAGCGATCCGCCTCCCCAAGCGGCGCAAACTCACCACCGCGCAAGGCCGCCAAGGAAGAGCCCAAGCCCAGCAGCCAGGGCCGGTCCGACGATGAAAAGTCGTGGAACGGGATTGAGGATTGAGGATTGAGCGACTGTGGGACGTCGTACACATGGCCCCGAATAGCGAGCACTGGCTCGTGTGTCGTCTGTAGGCGTTTTTGTCGTGATTACACTACACTGGGAGTTGGAGTCTGGCGATGAGCTCGGTATGCCTCGTCAAGAAGAAAGGCTCCTCGGCTGGATAATGGCAAGCTCGAGTTTCTGGCTGTACCCACCCCATCTCCACCATGATTGTCTGCATCATCCATCGAGCGGGATGTGCAATAGAGCTTTAGAGGAACTCGAGGGATGGTATTTTGTGGAGATGTTGTGCTTTTCATCTCCGGAAATAAATAAATAAAACAAAAAGACGACTTGACGCTGCCATTCAATTCGACGATGCTCTATATCCCTTTTTAGACGTTTCAATTTCCAGCCGTTGATCATGTCTTCCGCATGTCGTAAATACCCAAAAAAAAAAGCCCATAGACTCCCACCGTCTCTTTTCTCCAGAGAGAACCATAACTTACACACATCACTCGACCCAGACAGCAACTGTCCACCTATAGATGGAGAAAAGACGAGACTTGGTCATCGTCCAAGTTCGTCCTTGTTCCAAGTAACATGCTCACGCCCTAGGACTGCAAGTTTGCGCCGTCCGTCTTTGGACGACTGTTGTCTTCGGCCGGCTGCTGTCCCTCACCGTTGCGAGTCTGTTCCAGTTCGTGCTTGGGCTTGACTGGTTGTGTATCCGCGCTCTCATCCTCAGAGTCCTTATCCCCAGCCACGTCCTCGTCGTCGTCGTCAGCGTCCGAGGCCGGCGTCTCCTCTTCGGTCTCGGCCAGCAACTGCCTGACCCTCTCGATGCGCACCATGGCGCCCTCGAGCCGCTCCAGCCTCTGGCGCTTCTCCATGTCGCGGCGCTCGAGCTCGCCGACGCGCTCCTCGAGCTTGGCGCGGGCGCGGCGCTCCTCGGCGACCATCTCGTTGGCCTGCTCAAAGAGCGCGGCGCTCAGCTCCTCAACCTCCTTGCTCGTGGCGGCAACGCGGCCCTCGGCCTCCTTGCGCAGGCTCTGCTCGCGGGTCAGGGCCTCGAGCAGGTCCTCGGCCGAGGGCGAGCGCGGCGGCGGGTGGTGCAAGTCCGAGGCCGATTTGCGCGGCGACAGCAGGGCCGAGAGGCGGCGGGTGCCGTTCTGGAAGAGGGAGCCCTGGGTCGGGGGCGGCGTGAGGGGCTCGTTGGAGGGCTGGGGCGGCAGCGGCTTGCGGCTGTTGTTGTTGGGCGTCGTGGCTCGCGAGGCCGAGGCCGAGGCCGAGGCCGTCACGGGGAGTTGGGCGCGCAGCTTGGTGAGCTCGTCTTCGTAGTCGGCCCATCGGTCGACGGCCGCCGTGGCCTTTTCGTTGAGCATGCGCACCTGGGTGTCGAGCTGGGCGATGCGGGCGTGGGCTTCTCGGAGCTCGGCTTGGGCCTGGTCGATGGGCGTGAGCTGGATGCCGCAGCCGGGGCAGCATGAAGTCTCCATGGCTGGTAGATTGGTCGTCATTGCGGGCATTGTCATGACTACAGTACTAGACATGATGGGGCAACTATTCAGAGCAGGGCAGCAAGAGGAAAAGGAAAGCGGGATTGCGCAGTACAAATAAAAACAAGAGTGCGCCCGTCCTAGGCGAGCCCTCTGTGCGACGTTTCAAGGGGTTAATGTAAGGGAGCCTCCAAGAGCCCGAGGGAGCCGTGTGTTGTATTTGATTCAAGGAGGTGGACGGACTGCTTTGCTTTGCTTTGCTTTGCCTGCTTTGCCTGCTTTGCCTTGGCTGCTTTGCTGGTGGCCCCGCCATGACCGAATTATTTCTATTCAGGGAACTTGTGTGGAGATCCGAGGTTCCAAAATGCCATTGATTCTCTCGGTCGCGCTGCAACTGAAGCCCCATGACTGCCAAATCTTCATCTTCCATCTACTTATTCCAGCACAATTCCAGCACGCCCAGGCCATCCCCAGATCATGCTCGTCTTTTGCCTACTGTACTATGTATGTACCCGGCAATCCCTGATCCAGGGAGATAAAAGGGATGAAACATGTTCAGCCACGGCATAACAGTGGACGGCGGGACAAAACAAGCGCAAAGGCGGCAAGAGAGCCGTGGTGGCGTGTGTTCTGTTAGCTGTAGAATGTTTCAGGCCACAACTGTCACATGCGCATAGCCACAACTACTCGAGATGCCCAGCTGTAAAGCTGTTTATGCCTTCCCTCGGCCACTCGATGCGCTACGTGGGCCTGTTCGGATCCTAGGGACCGGCCATGCAAGTATCAGCTCCAATTGTGGGGGCTTCAACTCGTATTTGGGCAAAGTGAAATGGTATCTCATAACCCCATCTTTGTTTTGACGTATTGGATATATTTTCCCCAAGGAGTTCTCTGATATGTAGTACAAGCCTGGTAAGGCTTATAACTGGAAGATCTGCCAAGTCGAGATGATAATTGAGCCCCATCCCGCTCTGCTCTGCGGTGTGTTGGATAGCCACGCCTGTTGCATAGCTGGTCCCATGTTCTGGATCCAGGCGAAACCATCGTGACAATCTAACCAACCCCGAGCTCCCGCTTACACGAGACGCTCTGGCATGCACGGTCTATGGCCAGGGCGTTCTGTCTTGCTTGGATCTGGGAGATGCCCAATTCCCGCCTGCCCTTCCTAGCCAACACACACGAGGTTGTTGAAGCTACTCCGTGGCCGCCCCCGTCGTCTTTGCGCGAGTCGTTGTCGCATTGGTCAAGGCTACGTTTCGGGGAATCGACAATGTATAATGATGGCTCAAAGTCGCAATTCAAGTCGGCTTCGCAACCTTTCGCAGCTCGCCAATGCCTGTTTCGGAGTCCTTGTATTCTTTCCAACTGACGGGCACCATGTCGTTTCCTGCTTCGCTAGTCGCCATGATGACGCCCAGCTCATTCGACGCCGTGGATAGGTAGTAGTTGGCTTGGTCGCCAAGGGAGATCTGTGCGCAGCTTGTTAGTCGAGTTCTGCGCTCCTCTACTGCGGAGGAAAAAATAAATAAAGGGCAATATCTTACCACTTGGGCGCGCACAATGTCGCCAGGCTTGAACGACTCGTGAATCTTGACCTTGTCCTTTTCCGTTGCTCTCACATCCTGCACCCGGATAAGGCCCTGCCACTCAGTCTGCAGAACCGTGTCGCCGACCTGCTGGATGACGACAATGGCCTGTTTGGGCATTAAGCGCACGACACGCGCAAGAACCACATTATCCACGTCGGGCAGGACCTCACGCTTGTGGCCGTGGCGGGCAACAGAGACGGTGGCTAGTTCCTCGACGGCTCCGCCGGTGATCTTATTCAGACGCTTCGCAGGGCCAGGCGCCTTTGCCGGCTGAGCGATGGTGACCCGGCCCATGAGAGACGAGACTACGTTGCCCTCGAAAACGTGGGTGCCGGGACCGGGCGCATATTTGGAGGAGGGCCCTAGGACATTGCCGGGCAGGGCAATGGAGGGAACGCCGTCAACAGCTGCGGCCATGACTGAGACGGGAGTGTCGTAAATCTCAGTGTCGATATCTGATATTGATGGGATGGAGCTCGAATTCCGAGATTTCGTCGTTATCAGCTGGATGGGGCAGGTCGATGAACGGGTCGAGGGAAGCAGGCGGTATCACAGCAATCGATTGGCGGGCAATGGTTCCATGTCCTGGAAGATTGCTAGCTGACCAGGTACTGTTATCGAAAGTCTCGAGTGTAGGTGGGATTGTCGAAAGCTTGCAGCTCTGCGCCGCGCAGCCTGCGCAGCCTGCACTAGACAGGGCTGCTGCAGAATTGGAGGAGGGCACGTGACCACGGTGGATGGGCTTAAATCCTGCCGACTAACTCCGTGCCCCACCCACTCACCAACTGCTTTGGGTTTGGAGAAGTGTCACTTGACAAGCTACGACTGCAACTTATCCAAACTGTGAACAGACCTGTGGGCTGTGGCTTCAAATCCATGGAGTCGAACCGGGCTGACAAATATCGAGCAACGCGTCTTATTAGTGTCGCGAACTCGCGCGCGGCTAAGGCCGAGTCCTTTGGGTCTTACGGCTAATGAGCGACTGAGGAATTCGACATGGCAGTGTCGCGCCAGCAGCGAAGCCATCGGTGACGCTGACCGCTTGACAAAAGTGCAGCGGATGCTGTCGTCATAGACCGTTGGGAATACCACCCTTGATGGACGGGATTCGGAAAAGAGGCCTCTCCATGCCCGATATGCTGGTAATGGAGCTGGCAATGCAGCTGGCAATGAAGCCATGATTTACGTTTAGCCATCTGTTGGTGCCTCATCTACCAATCCCATTGGCCTCTGCCAGTTGGCTGGATGGGTAATCCACCAACTGGACGTCTGATGCAAGCAGGCAGAAGAGCAGACGAACGAGATGCTCTGCACGGACGCCAAGTGCAAAGATTGCTTATTCTCCGGGTGGACCGTGCCATCCAGCACCCTGGTCATGGAAGCGATAATTGCTCACTCAGCAACGGCTGATGAGCGACGCTACGGGCCTCGGTCGAGTTACCAGTGCGCCACATGGGCTTGGATTGGGCATTTTCGGATTCGGTCAGCTTCAAACTAGCCCGAACTCCGATCCATTCGTTTCGGGGCCGTTGAAGGCAAACTCGTCCAAGTGCTAGGATGGGACAGGCAGGCCCTTCTACGTTATCTATCTGCCTTGGGCCTACATAGTCGACCTGCGACGACCCAACTTCTCTTGTCGCCTGGTTCCATTCGCTCGTAGCTCCATTTATATCATCGCATCGCATCGCCCTTTGTCTTGGCTCTGCCCCTTGTGTCGATCCTCGCCAACTCCAACTCACAACGACTCTCACCACCAAGCTTTGGACCGGGATTCGCACGCACTCTTGTGAGGCCAACACTTCACGCCGTCATTTGCCTCGACAGACAGACTACTCCGCAATTTCGCCTCGGTGCTTTGTCATCCCTGTTTGCGATCTCGACACTGTCGCCCCCGTCAGAGCATCTGATCCTTCACTTCCTTTCAGCCAAGGATCCTGCGTTGCTCGGTTGTTGAGCAGTTCCCGCTCCCACGCATTGTCCCAGGAGGATATAAACCAGAGGCCGGACGGATCTTTTTCTGAACAAGTCTCCACCAAGACGATCATCACGACGCTTACTTCGACCACCTGATCATTGTGAGAGTGTGAAACATTACTCAAGCGTCAGACACGGCACCCGCTCTTCTGGCCTTGTCTCGGCCGACTATGACGGGTCCTCAAGATGAGGAGCTCAGGGCCCCAGACCTTCAAGCAAGTGCCATAAGGCCTACCACTGAAGATCAGTCAACCGAGTCCGAAGACGACCGTGTTGAAAATATCAGCAAGAATGATAGCGACCAGGCCAGCCCCATCAAAGAAACTGAGGATGAGAAAGTCTCCGGCTTAAACCGGTCGAAGACCGCTGACTCGGCGTCGACAACCACGACACGCGCTGCCACGTCGACAACAGCTTCCGCAAAGAAGCCATGGTACAAGAAGGTCAACCCTCTTCGATGGGGCGCACCTCCCCCTGTGCCTACGGAGAGGATCGTGAGCAGAGAAAAGCAAGCGGGCTTCTTTAGCTTACTGACCTTTGCATGGATGGCACCTCTCATGACTGCAGGCTACAGACGGCCTCTGGATATGAACGACATATGGACCGTCAACCCAGACAGGGCGGCTGAAACCATGACTGCTACACTAAAGAAGTCGTTTAGAGAGCGAGCCGATCGGGGAGACAAGAACCCTCTCTTTTGGGCCGCGCATGAAACCTTCAAGTCTGAATTCTGGTTCGGCGGAGCCTGTGCCCTCCTTTCCTCATTACTACAAGTCTTTAGCCCTTTTGTTCTGAGATATCTCATCCAGTTCGCCAACGATGCCTTTACTGCACAACGTACCGGCGGACCAGCTCCGGCCATTGGCAGGGGTCTTGGGCTGGCCTTTGGCGTCACGTTTATGCAGGTATTCCAGAGTCTCGGCACGAACCACTTCATCTATCGTGGCACGACAGTCGGTGGCCAGACTCGCGCTGTCCTAATCGGTCTCATCTACGAAAAGTCCATGGTCATTTCCGGCAGAGCGAGGGCTGGCATCACCAAGGGGACCACCGAGAACGGAGCGGAGACGGAGAAGAAGCATGCTTCTGGAAAAGAAAAGAAGGAGAAGAAGAAGGATCAAAAGAAGGGGACTGGCAAGAACTCTGGCCAAGAGGAATCAACGGGTTGGGGCAACGGCCGCGTTGTCAACCTGATGAGTGTTGACACTTACCGCGTTGATCAATCCCAGGCCCTTTTCCACATGATCTGGACGTCGCCAATTGTCATTGTTGTCACTCTTGCGCTTCTAATCGTCAACTTGACGTACAGCGCACTTGCTGGCTTCGCTCTCCTCGTCATTGGCATGCCTCTCCTGCTCAAAGCCGTCAAGAGTCTCTTCAGACGCCGCAGGAACATCAATAAGATCACGGATCAACGAGTTTCACTTACACAAGAGATCTTGCAGTCTGTCCGATTTGTCAAATACTTTGGCTGGGAGCAGGCCTTCCTGAAGCGTCTGGGAGAGTTCCGAGCCACGGAAATCCGCGCCATCCAGATTTTGTTGACGATTCGAAACGCAGTCAACGCCGTGGGCATGTCGCTCCCCATTTTTGCCTCGATGCTTGCGTTTATCACCTTTGCGCTGACTCATGACAACCTGAACCCTGCCGAGATCTTTTCGTCTCTTGCCTTATTCAACGGCCTGAGGCTTCCCCTCAATCTCATGCCCCTCGTTCTGGGCCAGGCCGTTGATGCTTGGTCTTCTTTGAAACGAATTGAAGAGTACTTGCTCGAGGAGGAGCGAGAAGAAGACATGACATACGATCCATCAAGCGAGGATGCTGTCCGATTCGAAAACGCCTCCTTTACCTGGGAGAAGACTCAATCTCAGGAAGCTGAAAAGAGTGCTGGCGACAAGGACGCAAAGCATGGAAAGAAGGATCACAGCTCTGGCAGTGAGCTGGCATCGCCAGATACCGCCAGCACGTTGGTAGAGGAGCAGCAGCCTTTCCATCTACAGGATATGAACTTCAGTGTCAAGCGCAACGAGCTGATTGCTGTCATTGGCTCTGTGGGAAGCGGCAAAAGCTCGTTGCTTTCCGCCCTGGCAGGCGATATGCGCAAAACGGATGGCGAAGTGGTGTTTGGTGCTCGAAGAGCCTTCTGCCCCCAGTATGCCTGGATTCAAAACACCACGTTGCGGAACAATATCATCTTTGGCAAGGATATGGACAAGCCTTGGTACAAGGAGGTAATCGAAGCGTAAGTTTTGCAACGCCTCACTCCAGATTCATCAAGGACCCCACTGACCCGTGTACAGATGCGCCCTACAGGCCGACATTGACATGCTGCCAAGCGGCGACAAGACGGAAATTGGAGAGCGTGGCATCACCATCTCGGGTGGGCAGAAGCAACGTCTCAACATTGCCCGAGCCATCTACTTTGACGCCGATATTGTATTGATGGACGATCCCCTGAGTGCTGTGGATGCCCATGTCGGACGACACATCTTTGATAACGCGATCCTGGGACTACTCAAGGATAAGTGCCGCATCCTCGCGACGCATCAGCTCTGGGTCCTGAGTCGCTGCGATCGGATCATCTGGATGGAGAATGGCAAAGTCCAGGCCGTTGATACCTTTGAGAATCTCATGAACGATCACACGGGTTTCCAGACGCTGATGGAAACGACGGCAACGGAGAAGAAGGAAGAAAAGGTCGACAAGCCAGTAGACGAGGCAGTGCCCGAAGACAAGGAGAAGCAGAAGAAGACTAAGAAGAAGGGTACCGCCTTGATGCAAGAGGAGGAGCGAGCGACCTCGAGCGTCCCATGGTCCGTGTATGGAGCCTACATCAAGTCTTCGGGAACGTTGCTCAACGCTCCTGTTGTCATCGCCGTCCTCCTACTGTCGCAGGGAGCCAACATCATGACCAGTCTGTGGCTGTCATATTGGACCTCGAACAAGTTCAACCTCTCAATGGGCGCCTACATTGGCATCTACGCTGGTCTCGGCTTTCTCCAAGCATTCCTCATGTTCGTCTTCTCCCTGCTGCTGTCCATCCTGGGCACCAACTCGAGTAAGGTGATGCTTCGACAGGCCGTCACCCGTGTGCTGCGCGCGCCCATGTCCTTTTTCGACACGACGCCGCTGGGCCGCATCACGAACCGCTTCTCGCGCGACGTCGATGTCATGGACAATAACCTGACGGATGCGATCCGCATGTTCTTCTTCACCGTCGTCATGATCACCTCCGTCTTCATTCTCATCATCGCCTACTTCCACTACTTTGCCATTGCCCTGGTGCCGCTCTACATCATCTTCATCCTCGCGGCGTCGTACTACCGCTCGTCGGCCCGTGAGGTCAAGCGTTATGAATCCGTTCTTCGCTCCACGGTCTTTGCCAAGTTTGGCGAGGGCCTCAGCGGCGTGGCTTCGATCCGTGCCTACGGCCTCCAAGAGCGATTTATCAAGGAGCTCCGAGACTCTATTGATCACATGAATAGCGCATATTACATCACCTTTGCCAACCAGCGATGGCTGTCGATCCGTATTGACATGGTCGGAGTTCTCCTCGTCTTCACAGTGGCCATTCTCGTCGTCACCTCCCGCTTCAGCGTCAACCCCTCTATTGGCGGCCTTGTCCTCAGTTACATCCTGTCCATTGTCGGCATGATGCAGTTCTCGGTGCGGCAGCTAGCCGAGGTCGAGAATGCCATGAATGCCGTCGAGCGGCTGCACTACTACGGCACCCAACTCGAAGAGGAGGCGCCCCTTCACACAGTCGACGTGCGCAAGTCGTGGCCCGAAAAGGGCGAGATCATCTTCGACAACGTCCAGATGCAGTACCGCGAGAACCTGCCCCTCGTGCTGCAGGGTCTTACCATGCATGTCCGGGGCGGCGAGCGCATCGGCATCGTCGGCCGGACCGGCGCGGGCAAGAGTTCCATCATGAGCACTCTGTTCCGCCTCGTCGAGATCTCGGGCGGCTCCATCACCATTGACGGCCTCAACATCTCCACCATTGGCCTACACGATCTACGCTCCAGGCTGGCCATTATCCCACAGGATCCGGCCCTGTTCCGCGGAACCGTCCGCAGCAACCTGGACCCGTTCCAAGAGCACAACGACCTCGAGCTATGGTCGGCCCTCCGCCAAGCCGACCTCGTCCCGGCCGACGCCAACATGGACGACGCCCGCCGTGGCGGCGACGCCTCGCGGATCCACCTCGACAGCGTCGTCGACGAGGAAGGCCTCAACTTCTCCCTCGGCCAGCGACAGCTCATGGCCCTCGCGCGGGCGCTGGTGCGCGGATCCCAAATCATCGTGTGCGACGAGGCCACGTCGTCGGTCGACATGGAGACGGACGACAAGATCCAAAACACAATCGCCACGGCCTTTCGCGGCAAGACGCTCCTCTGCATCGCCCACCGCCTGCGCACAATCATCGGCTACGACCGCATCTGCCTTATGGACGCCGGCCGCATCGCAGAGCTCGACACGCCCCTCGAGCTCTGGAAGCGCGGCGGCATCTTCCGCAGCATGTGCGACCGCAGCGGCATCCGCATGGAGGACATTCACGGCGCGCGCGAGGAGCTCGCCATTGCCCAGCAGTGCGGCCAGGGCAGTGGCGGATAGGAAAAAAGGTGGATGGTGAGCTGGCAGACTCCAGAGTTCGAGTATATAGCAGCATTGTAAGGGCTCACTGCGCATATGCATTGATGCCGAAACTGAACATGGAATGAATACATGTCTTGTTACACTTGTTTGCTCTATTATGATTGTGAAGAAGCCAGTCATTTAATGAAGAAGAGCCGCGTGGCCGTGTCGTACCTGGGATAGGGAGTATCCCAACATCGCATCGCCGTGGAGCGTAGAGAAGCTGTTTCATAAGCCTCATATGCTCCCCGCACGTTCACCTGGGCAGCAGACATAATCGGGAGGTGCCGCAATGTCATGCGCGTATGCGATGCAGACCCTCACATGTTCGGAAGTGTCTCACGATGCAGTGTAACAAGCCCAGCGTATGCAACCACAGTGTCGCTTGTGTGGCATGGAAGATACATCCAATTGGATCACAAAGTATATACGGTAAGAAGTTACAAATCCAAAAGCTGAGACACCCTCAAGTGCTTGTCCATCCAACGAGGAGCCGTAGTCTCCCGCTCACGACCCATACCCGCTATGACAACTCCTCATCAAACGATTGAGCTGCACTGGATCTTTCAGTCCAGCTCTATTAATAATATTGTAAGAAAAGACCTGTTGAACAGATCAGGGTAACCATTGCAGTAAGCTCCCAAACAAGGATTTGTCGTAAACAGCACTCGTACCAACACAAGAATAACTGCCCCTAAACGCCAGACACTTTTTCAGCCCCAATACCGACGCTCGAGATTGAGAGCACCAATGTGTACAAGAAAAAGTAGTCTGCATGTACTTGAGTCGCAAACAGTCAGCGTAGACTCCCTCAGAAGCGGTTCTGGGGACCAGGAGAGCCGTGCCCCGAGGACCGTCGGGTCCCGGCTGTGGCAGGCATCTGTGGAGGAGGGAAAGCTGAAGGATCATCGGTGAGCAGATCGTCGAGGAATGCGCTGGGGGCTCGCTGGCTGGAGGGACGAGGGAGGTTAAGTGAACTGGCGCTGAAGTCGCGGCGACCGTTGAACGACGGCGACTCGGGAGGTGTGAGGTTCAGGTTGTGTCGTGAGCCATTGGCGGGTGCGTACGAGTCAGGACGCAAGTTGCTCATACCAATCGACTGCTCAGGGATCCCGCCCGTTGAGCCGTTGCCAGCAGCATAGAAGCCAGAGGGCAAGAAGGCCGAGGCGCGGTTACTACCAACATTGCCAGACGCAGCGGCGGTTGGCGAGAAAAACAGGTTAGACTGACTAGGGGTAGACGAGAGAGCCGGGCCCCGGGTTGTGCGTCGTACGCCACGGCCAGCGGAGAGAGACATGGCCGAGGCGTTGTCGGTGTACTTGTAAAAGGGCGCGGGAGGGGCAGGGAAGCCAGTCTTGACATTGGTATCATGCTGTTCGCGGGCAGCTCGTTCGACTGAACGGTGGAGGAGGAATCCGACAATGACTCGGTAGAGAAGGATGGCAATGCCAAAGGCGCCGAGGATGGCACCGACAGCAATAAAGACGGTGCCATCGGGCGCGGTCGAGTGCTGCATAAAGGGAGCATTCTTCGTGGGAGGAACCGTGGGAGCTGGATAGTTTGGAATGGCTCCAATCAAGGTGGGCATGTCGGTAGGACGGGTTCTGGCCGATTCGCCAATGGGCGGCGGCAAGGAAGTCTTGACATTGCTGACGGTGGATGTAGGCTCCTCTTCCTCCTCAGTCGTCTCTGGTTCGGGCTCTTCAGTCGTCTCTGGTTCCTCCGTCGTCTTTGGCTTTGCCGTCGTCTTTGGCTCCTCAGTCGTCTCTGGCTCTTCGGTTGTCTCTGGCTCCTTCTCTTCGGTGGCACTGGTTTTTGCGGGTTCCGCAGAGGCGGACGTTGGCTCGTCGTCCTTGTCCTCAGTAGAAGCGGGAGCTGGAGCGGGAGCAGCCGGAGCAGGAGCAGGGGCAGGGGCTGGAGCAGGTTTGTCGTTGTTGTTGTCGCCTTGACGCTGGGCGAGGACAGGGAGGCCGTAGAGCGAGATGGAGGTCAGGGAGGAGAGGAGAAGCGCAGGCTTCGGAAGGTAGTTGGAGGGTCTCATGGTGAAGGGTTGCGCTATGCTTGAGAAGTGATGCGAGGAAGGCGAGTGATGATTGAAAGGATGAAGCGCAGAGTTGCAATTGTACAAGTAAGCGATGGTGCTGTCGGGAGTTGGTCGTGGGACGAGTGGCGACACAGGGAGCAAGGGAGAGCGATATTGCGCTGAGTGTGCCGAGTACTGAACAGAGTACAGAGTACAGAGGGCACCGGTTCGGTTGGGTTCGGAGCCCGCTGACGGGCAAGACACTCGGAGGAGCGAGCGTGAGGCGGCGGCGATGCCACGCGCGTCTAGCGATGACGAGAATGCGGGAGTCGCAGGGCCGAAGCTGAAGCTGAAGCTGAAGCTGGAGACGAAGCTGAAGTTGACGTTGTTATTAGGGAGGAAGAAACACTCTAGAGAAGGTAGATCAGATCACGCGCAAACGAAGGATATCGGGCGTGGGGTGGGGCTCTTGCGCCAATAGCAGCTGCAAGGGGCCTTTATTATGGGTTGGGATCCAGGCAAGAATGGAGAAGGAGAGAATCTGGAGAAATTGCCTACATTGGCGGAGGTCAGTTTCCACTGCGGCCCAGTGGCTGTCCAGTGGCTGTCCAGTAAAACCGTCCCCTAATCGTCCACTAATCGTCCACTAACCGTCCACTAGCTGTCAACCTCTAGCGCAGCACGCGCAGCACGCGCAGGTCTATCATCATCCATGTACATGTACCTCCTGCAAGCATGCACAGCCGCCCTACGCACGACAACGTCGCACGTGCCACTTGTTTGAGTGGAGGTGATGCGAGAGCCACTGGAAAAAGGGGTCTTTTCCATGTACCTCACGAGTACCTTGTCGCGGTTAGGTACCTCTCCTCACATCCATCCGAGCTGAAGCTCGCCAACACTACCAGAACTACATATCTCATCAGGGGCATATTCTCCAATACCTTAGTTAATCCCTTCACCCCCAATCCCTTCGATTCGAGCCTGGATCAGATGCCAGCAATGGCTAGCCCTGCACCCAACATGCTCAGCCCGCCCTCTACTGTGCCCCAGCCATCTTCCGTCCCCTCGAGCTGGAGGTAGTTCCAGATAACATACGTTACTGCAGACCAACTGGCGAGAATCTCTGCTATCAGCTCTGACGGCAAGCTCCCATACAGCCTCAGTTGGAGCGCATTGTCCTCTTTGCCTACTGGACACATCATCCCGACCAGTCTGTCGTACGCATCCATCAAGACGATGCGCCGCGAAAGCTCCAACTCTCCATCACGCACGTTCCGGACGATCCAGGCCAGAGGGCCGGCGCAACTGTTCCAGACCATGAAGCCAGATTTGGGCGATACTTTGCCTGGCGTCCCGCTTCGTCGCGATGCATAGACAATGGTGCCATCAGGGCCCTGGCGAGGCGTGTGAATGATGTAGTCTCTTGAAGTCGAGAAGACTTGGGCCGTGGAAAGCTCACGGCCGTTTTCAGGGCCGTCCGCAGCCGACACGCGAATGTGCGGAGTCGACTCGTGAGGGTTCCATGCAGCCATCGACTTGGACAAGTTGGGTTTTGGCGCTGCGGCCGTCATGGGCTCTGCCGAAGTGTACTCCATGGGCGATTTGCCGGCTGCCAGTCCTGGCCAGGTAATGTCAAAGACCCTTTTCGAGCCGGACAGATCCATGACGGCGGATGGAAAGTTGCCAGCAGCATTGAGCTGGATCTCAAGGATGAGCGACGGGGTCCAAGTGGCAAACCGTTGGGCAAAGTTTCGTAACGTGGCTTCGTCCAACGCCTCGGGTGGTCCAAGAGGAGACGGCGCAACTCTTGAGCCAGGATTTGCACCATCGACAAGAGAAGCACGGTCGAGGTGAAGGATGGGATCGTGATACCACGGGACCACGACAAAGCGGATGCCGCACCGCGAACAATAGTGAGAGAGGAAGTAGTACGTCGGAGCCGTTATGTAGTCGCAGTTGCATGCCAGGCAGGCCAGAAAGCCCATTGCCGCAGATCCCGCCGCCCTGAGGAAGATGAGTGCCGATACAACTGGGTTGGAAGAAGTGAGCTCCTACTTTGCGTCTGATATACCTTCCATTACTCTTACAGACTTTCCAACGTGACGACATGCCGGGCACTTGACTGTCTCGGGCTCGAGATTCAGTTGACTTATGGGGATTGGTTGTGTCGCCATGGTTGGCAGTTCCGAATTGAATCGACACTGCAAGACAGAGATATCCGAGGAACCGACGACAGGCAGCGCGTCTAATCAGAGAAGATCCAATGAGGTTCAGTCACGGTCAAGTCACGACAAACAACCAAGGCATCTGTTGTGCTATATACTTTCAGTTTGTCATGTGGGGGACACGGGGAATGGAAAAGATGGTCTGCCAAGCCCGAATACGCCTTGCACGAGCCGCATCCATTCACACGCATCACCAGCTCGAGATGACTGGAGAGTATGGCAACTGTCTCCCTGGATATGCATGGTGATCACGGTAGCGCTCCCGCTTTGGCGAAATCTAAGCATAAACCTCGCCCAACTCGACGTGGAATCTCCCCCTTTGAGCCAAGACACGCCCTCTTAAAAGCGGCAACGAGCCAGTGCCGAGTGGTTTGGCATCTGCGTGCTTGTTTGACAGCATGGCATTGGGCCCTTGCTTCTGGGCAGCTGAAAGAGCTGAGACAGGGATCACCGGCTTGTTGTCCTCATGATTTCCATTTCCATCAACGAGGGTGTTAATTCGAGTATCCCTAGCAGAAGTGATCATGAACATGGTCTTGAGCATGTACGATAGTTGAGCGAATGTATATCATCAGAGGTAAGACGCCAAGTCTCTTTGCCCGTCTCATCCTTGAATCCCATCTTTCCCAACTTCTGCCTCATCATCTCTTCGCCAAGCCAAGCCAGGCCAGGCCAAGCCGCCATCGTCAGCCATGGGCTCAGCGCATCCACAGAGCTCGTTCACTCGCCATACGTCTAGCCCCAACTTCACGCCGTCCAGCACCGGCCTGCTGCTCTTCAAGTTCTGCTTGCGAGTTCTATCTTGTGTCGCCAGCATTGCCCTCTTTGGCATCATCGTCCACCTTTGGCGGAGCAACTAGAGTATACTACCTCTCTACAGTTTCGTATTTTCCCTGTACGTAGAGCTGCAGACCATTTCGCACTGCCCCCAAATACTAGATAATCTGCCCAGTGCTGCTGGTATGCTTTCTTTTGGAGTCTTGGCGCCTGCTCTGTCTTCTACTCCGTACATATACTACCGACGATTCAAGTCCACGAAAGGGAATTTAATGTTGCCAGCTTACTGGCATCTGATGACCTCTTGCGACTCATTCACTATGTTGTACTTGGAACGAGTCAGCATAGTTGTCCGATGACAGTGCTTACACACGAAGCAATAGGTAGGGGTCCATGTCCTAGTATTAATACTCCAAGTAATGGAAGAACGCTCTGGGGTTTTACCCATTCAGATGTACATCTAACTACCCAGCGGCATCATTATAGGGGTTCATTATAATAGATTCAGATCAGCCAACAAATCTCTACAAGGTATATCGGAACCCTTCGACCTCTTCTATGATAATCTTGCCTTGGTCGGCAAGCCTATTCGCAATGGAGAAATAAAGCGAAAAGGCAAGCACGAAGCCAATCATCAACAAGTGCGAGCCAATGGAAACCCAGACAGCCGTGGTATAGTCTGGCGCCTCGACCGACCGGACAATGAAGCTCCCTGCTATCCCGCCGGCGCCGTTCATTGCCGTAACGGCTGCGGCCGTGTACGCTCGCTTCCACTGTCCCGTGATGTTGTTCGCCTGGTATGTACTCAGCGCTGCCCAGTTGCTAATGTAGGCGCCCGTGGCAAGAAATGTCCCTGCGTAACGAACAGCAACCTGGTCTGCGAAGCCGAGCATGCAGAAGCCGACTATCAAGCAGATGCTGTTGAAGATGATGGTGGGCCCCCTAAGCCTAAACTTGTCGCCAACAACCGATGAGAGCACCACGGGGATGACGGCGTAGTAGTACGGCGGAGCCGCCAGAAGGATCGACTTGTTCTCGCTGAACCCCATGCCGCCTTGCAGAATGATGGGGAGGAAAAAGGACAGCGACGTAGACACGAGGTTGAGCAGGAAGAACATGCAGGCAAAGCCATAGACCTTGGGGTCCTTGGCGTGCGTGAAGATCTTACCCCAAGCAAAAGGTCCCGGCTCGACATCCTCGCGATCCTTGTGTATCCTCGACACGGCGAGCTCCTGCTCAGCCTTTGTGAGGAACCACAGCGACTGCTGCGCCTGGTCGGGGAAATCCACCATCCAAAAGTAGGTGACGAAGCCGATGAAGATGGTGATGATGCCCTGGACAAAGTACATGGCCCTCCAGCCGACGATGCCCCGCGTGCCGTCGAGCTGGTTCAGCCCAAAGTTGACGATGCCGCCGGTGGCGAGAACAATGACCTCGCCGCTCTGCAAAAAGGCGAACCGGGTCTGCTGCTCCCGCCGCGGGTACCACGCCGAGATCAGGTAGGTCAGGCCGGGATAGATGCCGCTCATGGAGAAGCCGAGGAGGACCCTCAGGGCAATCATCTGCTTCCAGTTCTGCACAAAGGCGGTGCACATGGTGATGAGGCCGAAGCAAGTCGTGATGATGGAGAACCAGATCCGGGGGCCGAATGTGCGGACGGCAATGGTCGAAGGCAGCTGGAACGCGATGCTGGCAATGATGAAGATGAAGATGCTGACGCTGTATCGCATGCCCGTCAGGCCCAGGTCCGCGGGCATCGACGTCACCGACGCCGAGCTGATGATGCCCGAGTCGAGGAGGTTTAGCGAACAGAGCAACCCTGCGATGGTGCACAGCCGCAGATCGACCTTGAGTCGCAGCTGGCGTTCGGAGGCGCTGCTGGCTTCTGTCGCATTCGGATTGAAGAGAGCATCGCTTTCGTGGGTTTCCCGCGTGGAAGCGCCGCCATCTTGGACATCGCTCTCTGGCGAGCACGATGCGGTGATTAACGTGCGGCCCATGTCGAGATCTGCAAGAGTGGGGAGGGAACCTTGAATGACTCTGCGTGAAATGCGAAATCTGCTCTCGAGAACAGGTATAAAAACCCTTCCGGGAAGAAGATACGAGGAGACAGTGTCGAAGAATGGAAGCGCTTCGAGAATGACAACCGCAGCGGGATTTGACATCACCAAAGGCAGCGGATACTCGTACAGTAGATTCGCCATGTTGCGATACTGTACGTCCCTGACGTTGACGATTGCGTCCCATTGGATCTACTATCGATATTTCTGAGACATACATTCTCATGTTTTGTCCTGTTGCCGAATTCACCATCACTTCAGCAACCTCAATCTGCGAATGGGGACACAAGCTCCATGTCTTACTCGCGCAAGTCACCCTCACACGCTTTCTCGCTATCATTCAAGCACTGTGTCCCAGACCATGCCCTGATTCTTTGAACAAAGTCTCGAGGGAGCACATGGCATGGTCAAAATTGCAGTTTCACAACCTTAAAAAGAGTCTTCTTCAGGTGCCACGCCTCGGCATTTGCCGCAAGGCTGGTGGTCACAAAGGCGGCTTGTGCTGCTCCGAGCTTCATCAAGCGCAGACTTGGGCACCCAAATTCCTGTAGATGGTGGTGAACATCTGCCAAGCAGACGGAAACAAAGGCGAGCGTAAACTTTACAAGATATTATTGAATTCGGTCGTTGCTATCGTTCAAACTGTTGGCTGCACTGGAGGAGCGTACGGCACGTACATCCAACCAGCGGTTGAGTTTCTGATGCAACACGTGCGGTAAAGTATTCACGGCTGATGCTTCGCACTTAAACTCGCCTTTCTAGGCTTTTCCTTTGAAAAGAATACACCTTTTCGAAAAGCCAAATCACCGAGCCGACCTTCGTTTGACCGGCTCCCCAACGCCTGCTTCAGCAGATGTCGCTGGGGCTGAGAACACTTGAGTATACCACCGTGTAAGCCGTGATCCCACATCATTAGCCAACTGGACTGTTCCGAAGGGGAGGACTCAACCAAGGAAGTATCTGGTAAAGGTCAATCGTTCTCACCATCGGACTTTGGGTCCTCGTGCTCTTGAGTTGGGATCCCACATGCCCTTGTGTCTCTCCCAGGGGGCCTCAGATTTTCTTCCAGGCCCATGCAATACTTGTCGCGAGCTTCTTTCTCAGACTTCCCCCGGGCATGCTCAAACTTTGTTGGGCCAGCAGAGAACTGCTCAAAGGAAGATATGCATGCAAGACACCTTCAAGACGTCGAAAGGCATGAATGGAACAGGTGGGCCATAAGGTTAGGATACGGGGGATGTGTCATGACTGAGGCGGAAGCACGAAGAGAATAAAAAGCCAGGAGGGCACTCTGTCATCTTCTCCGGCGAAGCATTTTCCTCTTTTCTCCCAGAGCTATTCGCAGTCGCCCAGCGTCTACAAATAGCCCAGAACACCACGCAGTTGCTCCAAGCAACCAGCCACCCAACGTCCATCTTTGTCCGAGAATCAAGTCTTTAGACAGTGGGTTTCTTGCTTCCAGTTGATCTTCATATGCTGACCCTCTCCTTTAGACGAATCCATCTACCATGAAGTCTTGGGCTCTTTTTTTCGCTCTCCCAGTTCTGGGCCAGCTTCAGAATGTCAACCAGACCGATTTCAACCAGACCAATCTGGGCCAATTGAACGAGGTCAACGGGACCAACTTCAACTACACTAGTCTGGCCGACTTGAAGAACGTAAATGCGACCAGCTTCAACCAGACCGGTTTCAACCAAACCGGCTTGGAATATCTGGAGGACATCGACCAGGATGACCTCGACTACAGCGTTGAGGCCCAGTTGCTCGAGGCCGAGGACACCGATCTCGACCAGCTCGATTTCAACAAGACCTCTGTTGCCCAGTTCCACCCCGCCAACCTGACCGACGCGGAGAAGTCGTCCCGACAGTATGCGGGGCCGCGCCGCGTGGGCCCCAACCTGAGAGCGAGGAAGCTCAAGGACAAGGAGATGGACTTTGGCAACCGGTGCCGCGGGGGTTTCGCGCTCTACACTGGCGGGCCAACTGCCTACTGCTGTGGCTACGCCCACGGTAGACTCGGCGAGCTCTACCGGTGCCACAAGCTCCACCGAACGGACCAGAGGGACAAGTGCGCCCTGTTCCATCATTGCTGCAGGATCAAGTTCTGGTCGAGGAACGATGAGCGAGTCGACAAGTGCATCTAAAGCATCAGCAGGCTCTTGGCACCTTGCCAGCCATCATGGCTGCCTTGTCGCTGGGAGTGAACATTTGTTTGTGGGCAGATGAGGCATGGTTTCCAGGTCAAAGAGACCATCTTCGATGAGGCGCTTCAGCTCGGATACATTGGGATCATAACGTAGTAGGATCAGGTAGTAAAATATCTGTCCCCTTAAATTGAGAGAGCTCCCTATAATGGCTTCTCATGACTTTCCTTGCGATGGCCGTTGTCACTCATTGCCAAAACCAAAAAGGGCCATTCGGTAACGGTGCACATTTGCCTAGATGAGCTGTCCCCTTAGGCCGTCGGATAGACCACTGGGGACATACCGTTGTAGTACATCTGTTCTTCTGAGGTAAAAACTAAAATTCCGAAGAAAAGACGCAGAATGGCTGTCGTCCTCCAGCCCGAGTTGCAATTGCAATCAGGCGCCTTGGTGTAGTTGAAGCTTTGGTCCACGTGACCTGCCACGCCGCGTCAAAGATCTGCCAGCCTCTCTCTGTACCTTGGTACATGCCGTCGCAAGCGTTGCATTTGCGGAGCCTCGTCATCCGTCATCAGCCGCCCAGCTTTCCCATCTTCAACAACCTCGCCTGCGAACAGCCGTCTCCCTCTCCAAGGCCTCGCGAACCCTCCTCAACTACCGAACCCTGCACTAGATCCTTAACCATGGAGGAGGAGCGTCTCTGGAAGTTTGGCCGGCCCGCCTGGCTCAACAGTGTTTGGGCCCGCAACACCGGCGTCTACGCTGCTGGAGCTCTGGTATGCATCGCACCCTGCTTCTGCGCGACCTAGCATGTCCTCCAAGCGACTGTCCTTCTCGCTGCTTGCAGCAAGAGGTGGATGTCTGGGGGCTCTGCGATCGTTGTGGCCGTGGCTCAATTGAGAGCATGACTTACTAACCCACGCGTGTGCCTACAGTTCTCGCTCGCCTTCTATGTCATGCTCGATTCCGCAGTCTGGTCCAAATCCCCTCACAACGGCTCCGACATCCACGTCAAATTCGTCGACTGGCTACCCCTCATCTTCTCGAGTCTCGGCATGCTCATCATCAACTCGGTCGAGAAGCAGCGCCTCAGCGCCGACTCTTTTAGCTACAGCGGGTCCGGTGTCGCGTGGAAGGCCCGTGTGGTCCTGTTTCTTGGCTTCGCCGCCCTTGCCGGCGGCATGGCCGGAGGTGTCACCGTTTTTGTGCTCAAGTTTGTTGTCCCCGGCGTGCAGATGCCGGCGCTGAGAATGGGCATTGAAAACGTCGTGAGCAACGCCCTGGTTGGCTTTAGGTACGTGACAGGTGGACTATGGCGCCAGCGAGCCTGCTTGAAGCTAACATTGCCATTAGCTCTGTTGTTCTCTGGATCAGCCAGAACATGGAGGACGAGTATGCGTACAACCTCTCCCTGTAAGGGAGGAGTGGCAGATTGGACGACGGAGATGGCTGGGGATGTCAGATTGCACCCCTGAAAAGCGGTAGTTGAAGACATTCGAGACGCTCAAGTGTGTAAAATACAGTAAGCCGACGAGTATGTGAGAGTAGGAGGCGCGAAGCACTTGCGATTCATGTTTGTCAAGACTGCGTTCCGCTCTGAGCTTTACTTTGCAGTCTTCTGCCCAACACTCGTAGTTGGACAACTTGTCAGCATTAGCCAGTACAGGTGTCATTTGCTTAAGCGTGGCTGTTTACTTTGGTTAGAATGGGATACCTGGGTAGGTTAGGGTCAAGTAGTTGATATCATATGAAGTTACCATCAGCAGCCGCCGTACGATTCACGAGATGGATCCATGTTGATACTATATAATACAATGCCATGGACTTTGAAGAATACTGGCCATTGCTTTTATTGTTTCTCCGTAGTTGATCGCATCCCCAAGATATTGTCTTGTTTGGCGACCATGGCAGACGCCAGCTTCTCGCTGCCCCTCCATGACAAGCGCCCCACCAAACGTCAACAACCACCTCCAACCTCCAACTCGCCTCCCTCCTACACCTACTCTCACATTCCCAGTCTCTACAACGCCCGCTTGATCTCTCAACAAATGGCTGATCGAACCCGTGGCGCCCCCGTGCGCCCCCGCACCACCGCCGCACCCCCCTCGGGCGCACCCAACGGCGCAGGCTCCGGCGTCCGCCGCAACTTGTTCCAGGGCCAGTTGACGCGGCGACCGACGGCCACGACCACGTCGTCTTCGACGTCTGTTGAGACGCTGCGTGTCGATGTGGATGTGCTGTCCGACACGTCTGACATCGTGGTGCGCGACGTGCATGGCGAGATTGAGCTGGGCGATCCGCCGACGCCGGCGCTGGAGGATGAGGATGAGCTGCCGCTGGATCCAATGCAGGAGAACGAGAGTGCGTCTTTGACCGTGTTCGGCGAATATTGGGGTGGGATGCAAAGAGGCTGACTTGTATACAGAAGAAAGACAGCGTCTAGCCGATGCGGTCAAAGAACACCAGGTCAATCACAGTGCTGTTCCAGATCAGCCAGAGGGTAAGCCTCAGCCAACAACACCCACTCCGCGACGTCCGGCCAACTAACTCGATGCTCCAGAGCTTCTCGAGGCCGTCCGAGCAAGTCTTCGAGCCAAAGTGGCGGCTTTAGCCGAGGACAACTGGATGTTTGAATCAGAAGAGCACCCACGTGGGTAGCTTATAAGCATCATGTCGTCATGCCACGCCTTGTATTTTTTTGTATTCCCTGTTACGACCTTATGATACATGGATATCACGACTACCCGAACACCACGCTCCGGCATAATCATCTATCATCTAATCCAGGCCCTCTGGCGCAGGGGCATCTATCCGTCGCGAGGCTGGGCGTCGCGACTGCGGCGGCGCTCCCCCACCGGCACCGCCACCAAAGAGGCCGCTCATCATGTCCATCAGAGGGTTGTTCTGTCGGGGCTTGGTGATGCCAAAGTACATTTCGCCAATCATCTCGAGCGCCTCAGCCCACGACTCGGCTTCGTTGATTTGTGAAGCATACTTGGACACGAGGCCCTTGAACAGCTCGGGAGCTCCGCGCTGGACAGCGAGGAGCAGGAAACCGAGGAAGTTGAGCAGTGGCAGGCTGGGGAAGACACGAATGTCTCCACTGGGGGCGGACACGTCCTGCACGCCCATGCCCAAGTTGTCGTTGCTCAGGGAGCTGGAGAAGAGGCGGTAGCAGGTGTTGGCGGCGCGCACGTTGCCGATGAGGAGGTAAGGGAGCACGGCGCGGCCAGCAAAGAAGGCTGCGGTGTGAGGGTCGCCCTCCCTGTACCAGGCGTACTCCATCTTTGTCAGAATCTCGGGAGAATCCTTTGTGCCCAGAATCAGGTGTCGCTCCGCTTCGTATGTCTCGTGTTCTTCGGCGTAGAGTGAGCCCGCAACGTGATGCAGCTCAGGATCGCCGGCAGGGAACTCGCCAAACTTGGCAGACCATCTAGACTTTAGTCAGTACCAGCTCAGCAAATCCAAGATCCGCTACAGGATCGCTCGACTCCATGTCGCACGAATCACTCACCCGATGATCTCGCCAACAAACTTCTTCCTCGTAGGCTCCTCCGAGTCAAACAGACGTAGACAGGTCAAGAGGCGACCCTTGGAGGCAGCGTCAGGCTTGAGCTCGGCCTGCTGATAAATGCCCATCATCATGATGCACAAGTCGCCGCCAGAGCCGCCCTGGCCGGCGCGCAGCAGCGCCTGGGAGACGCTGGCGAGGATATCGATTGCGGCAGGCCAGTTCTTGGTCTTGATGTAGCGCGACGCGGCGACTCGGGTCTGTTGCTGGGCCTCATAGTAGTCGCCCTCGGTGATTTTGAGCTGCAGCCGCTCGACGATGCGGTCTACTTTGCTGGCCATGGCGGGCGATTTGTCAAACTGGCGACGGCTGAGCGAGCGAGAGGGAAGGGGAGGGAGCGAGGAGACTGAGGTGGAGGTGTAGACGTGGTTGTAGATGAGAAGCTGGAGGTGGTGACGTAGACGTGGAAGAAGTGAAGGGTGGTGATAGCTACAGTGCCGTGGAGCTTCGAGGTTCTTCCAGCGTTGGAGGGGTTCCCCACTGGCAGGTGTGTGCGTGCTGTGCTGGCTTTGTAGGTGCCTATATAAAGATGCCTATCTTCCCCGCTTACCAAAACAAGCATGGTCGCGTTGCCAACAGCGCGAATGGTTTAAGGGTAAAATGCGGGCTTCCCATGTTAAAAATGAATTGCCTGTGCTCCGGGTTCGAGTCCCGGTTCGCGCATGATTTTTTTGAATTTTTTTGCGACTCGGAGCATGTCGTGGTTGTCTGCTTGTTGCGCTGCTGTTGGTGATGGTGTCGTCAGATATCGACGGTTGTGGTACGGAGCACGGAGCATGGATACACTTGGCTTAAATGTGGAGTGAGGTGGAGTTGGCCGAAGCTCCACCAGGAATGCCTTGGGTCAAGGTACAGTAGCGTTGCAAAATAAACGACACAAGGCATATACTATGTACATGTACCTACCTAGATATCAGGTAATATGATGGGCTACCTGCAGAGTTGAGAATGAAGACTTGGGCTTGACACTCATAAGCACTACCGGAATGGAAGCTAATGGTCTCATAAAAGGGCTGCTTGGTATCAAAGATGCAGCATTTATCAGATAGGTAGTTCGGGATGATGGATACGAAGACGACAAAGGAAGCTTGTATTGGCTAAAGAAAAGGAAAAGAAAGAACCTACAGTATTATACAATGAAAACCATTGACTTGAGGGCATTTCTGTTCAGCAGACGCAAGAAGATACCATCCAAGTTGTTCTCAGTGAATACCGAGGCAAGGCCCTAGCAGAGCAAAAGCTCGAGTGCACAGTCTGCAATTTGACCTTGCAAAACAAGGCAAAACTGCTTGAGCACGAGAGTCATTCTGTCTATGCTAACCGTGCTTGGGGGGGCTCATGACCTATGGACGGCACAAGGGTGTTGTGCTGCGTATGCTATCCCGTTTGCCGCAGACAAGCCCGGCACTGCTTCGTATCATCAAACATACTGTGTGCCATGATGACAAGTTTGGCTAGTCAAACCAAGCTCCATGTGCTTGCTAGAGCAACGGGATGCTCATGACAGATTCCCCATTCTATGTCTCCCACACATATCCTTGCTCTATATGGGGAATTAGCGGCCGCAATGCCATCCCGTAATCTCCCCGGTTGGGCGTTCGAAGCAATGTATGAATATGAAACTTTGCCGGCTCCGAATTCGTCAAGAAGACGCCCGAGTGGTGATCAAACTCGGCAATAATCACAGGGCTTTGTATGCGGTAGTAGAAGGGATCGTGGTCTTCGAACCCGCCAATCCAGCACCAATACGTCTCGTGAAACCATTCGCGAACCTGCTTGAGCCGAAGCTGGCGCGCCCGCCCAGGAAGGTATATCAAGAACTCGTCGCAGATGGCAGCGACAAGGTCTTGCTGGTGGGAAGAGAGTTCGGACACCAGGATGCCTTCATACGGGACGATGCGGTTGTCGCGGTAGGCACCACAGAGATGGCGTTGGTCATCGTGGTTCCAGCGGCCCCGAGGCATTTCGGGGTCTTTCATCAGTTTGTAGATCTGGGCCTTTTCTTGCTGGTCCCATGGCAAACTCTGCATGATATTGAGACCGAGAGCCTCTTTCTTTTCGAGAATGCGAGTACCCTTGTATGGGCCACCATCGATGTAGTTTGGCTCTGCCCCCGTAAAGCACGGTGATACGACAACCTGCCTTTGATATAGGAAGATGTTCAGACACAAATGGTGTCCGTAAAAGGAAAACCCCCACGGTCTTGTGGTCGATGGCTCCCCGAAGAAAGCCATGTTGTACGAGTGCTCGTTCATGATGGCAGGGGCTTGTACAAGCTCGCCCAAGAAGTGATTGATGCGCATGGCACCAAGAGCCTGTTGGTACCCCTCATGGGATAATGTTACTTCGAGGACTCTAAGCGCTGCGTTTCGTTGGTTTTCCGTGACTTCATCGAGCCGGATGCCCTTGTTGCTGAGCAAGAACTCGGGGTTTGACCATGTGCGCCACTCAGGTGAATCAATGTGGAAGCATGTTCTTTCTCGCTGATCTTTGTCGAGCGTCTTCAAAAGCTCGTTGGCAACCTCAACATTACGCTCTACAAGTCTACCCTCGTCTTGGAGCTCGAAGAGACCGTCCTTGACTTTTCCTATAGGGTGTTAGCCGGCTCAGCCCAGTTAGATCACATAAGGATGTATTGCTTGCCATCGTTTGTTATCCCAGTGTAAGGCTCCTTTAGTAGTTCAAGCCAGTGGAGATAGAGGCCATGAAGCCATGGGGGTTGGCCTGATTGCTTAAATGACTCTGCGTGTTCATGAGCATCTCGCCTGTGCATAGCGGTGAAGCGCGGTGAAGTGAGATCGGGGAGGAATTGGCGAAAGGCATTGCCAGTATGATCTTCGGAAGTCATGTTTACTGTTGTTTATGCTGTGGGGGTGATAGTGACGATGACAATGCGAAGATGATTTCGTTGAGATTACTGAAGCTTACGACAAAGGGGAGAAGTCAGACCATGATGGTATAGGTTGGACAAACTGCACACCCAGGTAAATCACATTTCACCAACCAAGGGCCTTGATAATTTACCTGCATTTTACCATATTTCTAGAAGATATATCATAGTAAAGATAAAAAGCCAAACGCATCAATAGCAGCTTCAAATGTCGGCTTTCAAGCCCGAACCCCCAGATCGCTGGGCCCGCCCCCGCATTCGGCCCCGCTTCCATGGGATGCCGCCATCCCGAAACCCGATGACGACCGCACAAAGCCCTCGAATCCCAAGAAGAAACGTCTGCTTCTAGACGGAACGCGGTGGCTTGACGTACAATCTCATACATACCAACTACTCCCTTCAGCTCTTCTTCAGACCTCAAAATGGCTGTTGCGGCGACTCTTCAGCGTACGTTTACACCAGTATCAGAACTGGTCCCCCCCTTCTGAGCCACGACTCAGTTGCTTCATCATACATGATGAGAATTATAGAACCCCATGCTTACGAATCAAGCCAGGCCTTGTGCGCTTCGTGCCCAGGTCGAACCCTTCCAAGGTTCTCATCGGCCAGCCTACAGATCTCAATGTCGACGTTGGACAAGCACTCCGCAAGGGACACGATGTCCTCGTCAACGTGCTGTCAGGCTCTTCGGTTTTGTCTCCCGGTACAGAGACTGGCCATTCCGAGACAATTGAGCGTGTCCTGTCGCCACTGCAGCAGAACGAGGTCGGCACGGTTCGGTGTATTGGGTTGAACGTAAGTGCTGGCGTCCAAGTATTGAAACATCGTCAGTAACCAACTCCTTCGGAACAGTACAAGAAGCATGCGGCCGAGGTCAACATTGAAATCCCCGAGCTTCCTACCATTTTCATGTATGTGGTACCTTTGGCAACGCAAAACCCACAGAAGTCGTCACTAACTTGACTGTTCAGGAAACCCAGCACATCTCTCAACGACCCCTGGCCGGCCCCAGTAGTCGTCCCCAAGATATCTCAGGAAACTGACGGCGGCGACTGTGAAGCCGAGCTAGCCATCATCATCGGCAAGGCAGCCAAAAATGTCAGCGAGGCCGATGCCCTGGATTACGTCCTGGGCTACACGGCCTGCAACGATGTGTCGAGTCGGGTTGTCCAGCTGAGCACCTCTCAGTGGAGTTTCTCAAAGAGCTTTGACGGAGCCTGTCCCCTTGGTGAGTTTTCTGCTTGTTTACGAGGAGGCCGGTACTGACCCGGGTAGGCCCGACAATCGCGCTCAAGTCTATTGTTCCCGACCCAAGCAAGTTTAGGATCCGGGGTCTCAAGAACGGCAACGTCTGGCAAGACAGCGACACCGAGTAAGCAACTCTGCGCCTTGGACAAAAGCTCGGACGGCTAATCCTTTTGATGTAGCGACTTGATCTTCACGGTCCCCCAGCTCATCAGCTACCTCTCGCAGAGCACTACGCTGCCCCCTGGAACAATCATCATCACTGGAACCCCTGCCGGCATCGGTTTCGGCAAGGACCCCAAGGATATGCTCCGCGACGGAGATGAGTATGCTGTAGAGCTACTACCTCACATTGGAACCCTTTACAACGTGTTTGAGCATGAAAAGTAGAGCATGCTCACAAAGCGGACCAGCATGGCTATAGAGGGTTCAAGGGCGTTGCAGGGTACTTCCATAGAGTATCTGTACTATTGTAGAACAGAACTGAGGTTAGGGATTGGATTCCAAGTTCTGAACAAAATACACGAATTTATTCACAGGTACTATTGGTGGATTAGATGGTATCGATACACATCGCCCTCAGCCGCAAGGACGTCAATGCGACTGGCGGTAATCGGAGCCTCAAGCCTCGTGAGCAAGTGTCAAACCCCTGGTGTAGCTAGAAGATACACCCTCTTGGCCGTCTGTCTCGATCTAATTCAAACGAGCAGTTCCAGAGGATCGTCTTCCTCTCTCGTACAACCATTTGCTGTTCAACCCGACACTTGTTCGCTTCCCACTCGTAGGGCTGGGCGTGCCAGGGTCCGAAAACAGGTTTGTCGAAGAGCTTGCACCAAAAGGGCTGGCAGATCCAATAGACGACCTCCGTCCGTTTCCAAAACCACCAACATTCTTATTGAAGAGTGGACTTCCGATGGGCGAGCCTGAATTGCTCTGGACAAGCGGGCTCCCTCTGCCAGAGAGCGGCGAACTGGCATAGCTCCCCCTGCTACCAACAGAGCCTGCTATCGAGGGTGTTCGCGAGTATCGAGGAGGAGTGCTGAACTTGGCGTCGGGGGTCGGCACAGCCGATGCAGGAGGCAGACCCAGGAGCTTTCGCTGGGCGGCAGTCAAAGGGATGTCGGAGAGGTCGTCCTTGGGTCGGATCAGGGGCAAACAGGCGATGCCAATGTTTACCAGCGGGATGAGCTGAAGAATGAGCCACGCCCAGCTCAGATAGATCCTAAAGGAAGTAGGGACACTTGAAGCGCGTTGTCAGCTACGGACCAGATCCTCCCGTGTGAGGGCGGCCAACACTAACATCTGGGATTTGACATTGAGTCTGGCGAGAAGCTGGGCAGACCAGAAGCCCAGCAAAGCAACGACATTGTATGCTATTTGGCGGACATTCTTCTCGGAGAAGGTGGTGGCGTTGCGCCGGCGGGTAATCTCATTCAGTCGCGGGTGCCGCCATGTCCCAGGGCTATCGGTCTCGGGCGCTGGAGTGCTCTTGACAGGCGTCGACGTGATGAGGGTCGACATGATGAAGGACGGGATGATTCTAGCAAGAACAAAAGGTAGGCCTGTCTTGTTGTCCGCTAGATAGCTATGGCAGTAGCTTTGCCGTGGGAGAAGAGGGACAACGGAGCTTCTTCGGGGTTCTCGACAAGACGACTGTAGGTCTTTTGCTCAAAACAAGTGTCGAGAGCACTCCTGGGCTAATTCTGCTGTTGGTTAGTAAATTCTGAAAGGGCTCGAAGCCGCGAGGAGAACGGTTGCTCCCGTCGTGGATTTTGTTGATGTTTCCAGATGGAGGCTGATGCACGAAAACAGAGGCCCGCCGGTGGTTGCAACGACGGGCACGGGCCACAGTGCGCAGTAGCCTTGCGCTGTAGCCACACTTTCAGCCACAGGGGTGACAAGGCCAAGCCACAGTGAGGCTCAGGATTGAGGCTTGAGGCGAGCGCATCCGACTGACGCGCCGGAAAGCGCACGCCCAAAGTGTTCCTGTTCTGCTGGTGAGGCTGCGCCGCTGGCAACTTCCAAAGCGTGCTCGCCAAAACCTTGCTCAAACATCATCACCAACGGCGCCACGCCCGGCTGCCCAATTCCAATCGCTGCATCGACCAGGAACACTCATTTCTTCGATATGGACACGGTCGTGCGCCGATAAATCCAACTCGACCACCGTTGACTCCCACCCATCCACGATCGATTCCCGTCCTCACTCCCTTTCTCCCACGGCGGCTCGACTCAATTCGACTTACGTTCACCCACCTCCGTCTCCCTCACCATGACCGCATCACCCAACTCACCCTCCGCTACGTCGGACATCGAGCCTCCCAGCTCCCCCATCCAGAATGAGGGAAAGTCGTTTGTCTCTCAAGCTATGACTGAGGATGACGACACGCGCATGGACGATGCGACGCCCGAAGCCGCAGAGAAGCAGAGCCGCAAGTCCAAGGCATCACAGGCCAAGGACACGAGCGGACAACCACAGATTGGAAAGATTCGCCATCTAAAGAAGGAAGATGGTGAGCCTCTCTGGCGAGAGGACATCCAGTACGACTTTCTCAAGGCCATCTTCGACAATGAGGAGCTCGTCTTCACCAATTCCTATGAGACCGAACGGGTGGGCAAACAAAACTTTGCAGATCTCTACATCGATACCATGTCACGCAGCACCAAGACGAGCAAAGTCCTGAGGGACAAGCTGCTGAGCGACAGAGAGGCAGCCAAAGGGATGGCCATGGTGTGTCTCCTGGTCAACATGGGCCGCATGAACACTACCCTCAACTGTAAGCGGATATACTGACATCATCTGTACTACCGCGGTGCTAATAGTGTGCATAGTTTTCCCCGAGATGCGTGCGCAGCTGCGAACGTATCATGCGATTCCTTCTCTCCAGGCTCACCAAGATGCCCACGCCTACAAGCAATTGCAAGATGCTCCTCGTCTCAAGTCCATTCTCAAGGGCGGTGCCGAAGATCGGGATGAGCCCAACTCGCTTGACAAGATCAAGCAGGAGGATGTTCCCCGAACGAATCCAGTCAACCTCATCTTTGTCATGTGCAACACGGCTCAGAAGGTTGCCGAACTACACTTCCCTCGCAACCGGGAGTTTCACGACCTCATCATGAAGACACAATACAGCAGCCAGTCCCGAGCACGAGCCTTTCTCTGGCTCATGTGGTTCTATCTGGAATCCGATTTTACGGAAGAAGGATGCGATGAGAACCCCTTTGGTCCAGGTGTCGACTACGGCCTAGATGTCGCCAACCAGGGTGTTCCTAAACTAGAGGAGATGAGCGAGGAGGAAAAGGTTCGGGAAAACGTGGACACGGAGGAGGAGATTGAGTTTGGCAGAGCCAAGCAGAAGACGCGAGCCAAGATCCTGGAGGCGGACCAAGCATACCTCAACGATCGAGAGACCAAACGTGGCAAGATGCGCCAGTCCATGACTGACGATGGACCCGCCATCCTCCCCCGAATCAGACCTTCCAAGCACGAGTCTGACATGGATAGCACACGATCAACCCCCCCACCTCGAGCCCTCGGAAGAGGGTTGGGATCAGCCCGCAGGGGCGCACCACTCAAGTACCAGATCTTTGAAGGGTCTTCACCGGCTCATCATGCGGTTGAGGGTGTGGTTGCACGAAAGCCTCGCCCGCCTACTGCGCATCAGCTGGCTGTGGAGCGAAACCGGACCCAGAGGGTTGAATACATCCTAGACCGTGGTTTACGACGACAGCATCACAAGAGCCGCAAGGTCCGACGGCAAGACGGCGCCATTTTTCGGGCCTACAGGCGACTTCAAACGCAAGCAGATCCTTTCGAGGACAGCGATGACGAGGTCTCGGCCCCACGAAACCTAGCCTTTGGCGGTGAAAAGGGGTCCGGCGGGTTCCGAGAAAAGGGCGTCGGGGGTCTTTGCCTTCTCGCAACCGAGGCCGATGACTTTGGCGAAGAAGTGAGCTCCTACGCCGCAGCTGTCCGGCGCTCAGCCCGACGTTTGTCACGCTGGGGAAATCTCGGAGAGGATGTCGGTGTAATCCCACCGGTCAAGAAGCCCAAGCCAAAGAAGACTGAAGCAGAGGTTGAGGCCGAGGCGGCAGCAGAAGCCGAGGCCGAAGCCGAAGCCGAAGCAGAGGCCGAGGCCGAGGCAGAGGCGGACAGACTTGACGAAGCAGATGAGGACGAGTTGGCCGAAGCAGAAGATATGAAGCGTAGGTCACGTGCAAAACTCAATGGCAAGGTCAATGGTGAAGCGGACGGCGATGTCACGATGGGGGATATTACCATGGATGATCTGGAAGCGGATGAGGCCGATCAAACAGTACTTAATGAGGACGACGAACGAGCCGAGGAGGATCTCGACGATGCCGATCGGACAGAGGTGATGGGCGACTCGGACAGCGACTAGTGGCAGCTCTCATAAGGGGTTGAGGATTTGGGCTCGAGTTGGGTTCTATGTAAAGCTATAGCGACTTTCCATTGGCGATGGCGACGTAGGGAAAACGGTGCAGCGCGCACGGGCAGGAATCAGGAGTTTTACTATTCGACTGCATTGAACTTGACAATTGCAGCATTTGGTCTGTTGGACAGATTCATGAGATGCGGAGAGGCGAGCCTAAGCTGATTAGGGTATTTGCCAGGGTTAATAAGGGGCGGAACTGTTGGTGATCCCACTCTAACATCTGTCTTGGGTTGAATACTCTAACCTAGGTTATGTTACGGAGTAGGGATAGATACTCGGTAGGGATTGTATTCATGCGATCCAGTGTTTACACGTAAGCAAAGTCTATTTGACCATGTATGCCTGCTTCGTCGTGTCTGTATCCGTATTTGCTTCGGATCATGCCAAGAAAGGCCAGGAAGGGCGGAAATTGCCATGGTTGTTTGACAGGACATGGCATCATCTCGGATGACCCTATTCCGAGCGGTGAGGACTGGCAATTCGGCCTCCAGGCGACCCTTTGACTTAAATTACCCTCTCCACCGGCGGAACCGCGAAACAATCTCAACAATCGTCTCAGTCAATTGCCAACTGCCACTTGTTTGGATTCTCTTCCCGACAAGTACGACACCATGGCCAAGAACAAGAGCTCCAAATCCGGCTCTTCCGGCGCAGCGCGCAGCAATGGCGGAGGCATTGGCCGCCTCCTCGCCGTGCTGGGCCTCCTGACGGCCATCCTGGGCTCTCTCGTCTACTTTGTCGAGCAGAACATGGAGCGCTTCACCATCTTTGAGCTGGACCATCTCGACGACCTGACGAAGCGGGCCATTGCAAAGTACGGCGACGACACGCGCGCCGGTGTCGAGTACATTGTCGCCGAGCTCAACGAGAAGATGCCCGGCCACATCAACCTCGAGGAGAAGTGGGTGTTTAACAATGCCGGCGGCGCCATGGGTGCCATGTGGATCCTCCACGCCAGTGAGTTTGCCCTTCGATCCGGAGTCTGGATGATTGCGACACTTTGCTAACCTTTGCGCCAGGCATCACCGAGTACCTCATCGTCTTTGGTTCGAACCCCTGAATCCCGGTCTTGACGGACAACGACCGTATACAAGAACATGCAGCTAACAATCCTGACAGGCACCGCGCTCGGCACCGAGGGTTCCACCGGCCGCCACACGGCCGACGACTACTTCTACATCCTGACGGGTGAGGAGTGGGCCTACGTGCCCGGCGAGTACGAGCCCGAGGTGTACCCTCCCGGCTCGATGCACCACCTGCGCCGCGGCAGCGTCAAGCAGTACAAGATGCCCGAGCGCTGCTTCGCCATCGAGTACGCGCGCGGATGGATCCCGCCCATGCTCTTCTTTGGCTTCGCCGACACCTGGTCCAGCACGCTCGACTTCCCCACCTTTTTCGAGACGGCGCGCATCACCGCCCGCGAGATGATCTACGAGCTGCTCAAGGGCAAGCTCTGAGTGCGCATTGGGGCGTGATGAGGAGAGACTCGACAAGACCTTTTAGGGTTGAGTGAAAAGGGGGGGGGTTGACGGTGGTTTGATGACATTGAGCTTATAATAGACGGGAGTCAATAGAGGGGTGATAGATACCTACCATAGAGAGCAGGGACCATGTACATTTACAGATGGGCACGTGCCCTGCTGAAGCAGTTAGAATAGCTGCGAGTCTCTGGGTTATCCCAGATTTGGCATCAATTCAAAGAATTCTTGTCAATACTGTGTACGTGCATGATTGGCTTAGCCGTCGTTTAGCAATTCATCGGCCGTACTATCCGAACTGAGGTCATGTTAAGACGTCAAGGCGAGGGAGCGAAGGTGAGTGTATTCGCGCAGGCGAACGCCATGTCTCAGAGCTCTCTTACACACAATCCTCCCGCACCTCACTGACCTGGTACCTGGGAACCCCGTATTCTTCAATGAACTGACCCTTGTCGGCGCCATCTGGGCATGTCTGGCATCAATGGCATCTCCAATCGCATATGCCACGTCTGGGGTGACGCTGCCCTCAAAAACGCCGGATCTCTCCTCCTGTTCATCCAGCAGGCGCCTTTGGCGTCTGATCCTCTTCCGTCCCTCACTACTAGAGGATAGCTCAACTCGAGGCGCAGACATTGACCAGAACTACCGCCGTTCGGCTTCCAGCGGTACAACTGCCATATGCCAAGCACGATTGAGGGCGTGCAGACCTGGGTTCGGCAACGATGCATTTTGGCTCAGCCTCCGCCAAGCCAGCGTGCGAGATACGACTGCGTCAGCTGCAAATTGCCAATGCTGGACCATGCCCAACGGGGCAGCTGCGAAGCCGAAGCAGTCTTTATCTGGAAGGTTGATGTGATGCATTCATGTCTGCACAAAGTCTTTATACTCACATGATGAGATACCAAGACAGCAGTGCAAAGGCTAAGTGACAGCGGCCCAATCGCTGCCAGCTCATTAGGAGGCAGTATTGTTCTCTGAGAGTCGGCGGAAACAACCCCTGTCGTCGGAAGATTGTCACCCCTGTCATCGAGGATTCAAGCTTAAAAAGAGGAGATGTCTAGGTTGGTTGGTGCGGGTGGCGGAGTTTTTGACAGGACGGGGCACTAAGTTGGTGACGATATCTCTTGTCTGCCATCTTGCCTGCCATACGTAGTAGCTTCGCATCGAGTTGATGTGTATACCGTCAATTCCAATTTGTTGCTTATCAGACAATCTCATCAGTTACAGGGAGTACTTGAAGAATCAGTCGACACCTGGCGCCAGCTGCGTACGGCCGCGGCACGTGTCTACAGCTGCCTCTGTGTCTTTATCAGCTACACAGGACAACCACTTCCAGCAACTCAATCCTACATCTCGGCCTCTCTCTCGGTGATATTGACACATCCCAGTCGCGGCATCGTTTCCTTATCATGTAAGCCCGCATGCGAGTCCCTTTCCCAGATCGCCTGGCGTACAAAGAACGGGCCTTGGCTTGCCCTCCGCCATCTCGCAGGCCTCCTCGACAGGCTGTTGGCTCAAAGCTGTCTTGGCTTCTCAACAGCGTAACTTTGTCTGGCAACGATCGCCTACCCTTTGTCCGGGGTCACTTGCTCGCCTCTCTAGATAAGCCCGCCAAGAGCTTCGAGAATATTGCCAAGTCGCTTTCCTTACTTGGCGGCCTCGCTCCTGAATGTCCCCGGAAAAGACCATTGATACCTAGGGGTGGAAGTGGTGCAGAGGGTTCAAGGAGAGCAAGACGTTGGCTTCAGCGATGGTCTGGAGTCTTGTCTTCGACTCACTCCAGGTGCTCCTTGTCATCCATGTACTATACCATAACTATGCCAACAGTTCTTCAATCTTTCTCAAACCTATTGATGCGCATCTCGTCTAGCTCGAATACCATTTGGTCAAAGACAGCCACCCCCGGCAGCAACCACCAGCTCTCACCGCAACCTCTACGTTAGCGCCGTGTTATTGGACTTCTTCTCTGATACCATCCCTGTCCTCGACGATATACTTTGATACCCAGTCGAATCTTCTTTACCCGCTAGGTCCTAGGCGACTGGTCCCATGCCACTGAGATCCCCTATAAGAGGCCCTGCCACTCATATCCCCTACTGCTCTGGTTCTCCTCTGGGTTTTTCCTTGCCAAAAGCCAGTGCTTTGGTACTAACCTTTGGCATCGTTTCATCATTCCCCGAGTCCAGGTAGACTGAAGCTCCGTCGGCGAGTAACAGTCCCTCACAATGGCACCTACTGGGGACAACATGGAAGTTCTGCCTCGTGCAGAGCTACGAGCCGAAGTCATAGACGAGAAGAGAGCCTCGCTCGCCGTCAACCCTCAGAACTCGCTAGGTCTCCCGGTCAATCCCACGGGCAATCAAGACTTCCCGACGCCGCAAGAGCTTGCCACGTTGAGACGTGTATCCAACAAAATCCCCCTCAAGCTTTTCTCCATTGCCTTCATCGAGCTCTGCGAGCGTTTCTCTTACTATGGAACTACCGTTGTTTGTGAGTCAACCAGGACCCCTGTTAGCTCTCACCAGCTTCAGTCGCTAACCAGATGACTTCGTCCAATCCAGTCACCAACTTCATCCAGCAGAGGCTTCCCCCGGGCTCCACCACCGGTGCCGACAAGGACCAGCCTGGAGCCCTGGGCATGGGTCAACGAGCATCTACAGGCATCACAACCTTTAATCAGTTCTGGCAGTACTGCATGCCTCTGCTCGGTGCTTATATTGCTGATCAATACCTTGGCCGCTTCAAAACCATCTTCTACGCCCTGGGGATCGACATCCTTGGGCATGTCATTCTCATCATTGCGGCCATTCCTCCCGTCATTAGCAACAAGGGCGGCTCCCTAGCCTGCCTGATCATCGGAATCATCATCATTGGCTTTGGCACCGGTGGCTTTAAGCCCAACGTCAGCCCGCTCATTGTCGAGCAGCTTGGCGAGCAGCACATGCATGTCAAAACGCTCCCGTCAGGCGAACGCGTTATTGTCGACCCGGCGGTCACCATTGAGCGCGTCTACAACTGGTTCTACTTTGCCATCAACGTGGGTGCCCTCATTGGCCAGGTCACCATGGTGTACGCCGAAAAGGAGGTTGGCTTCTACCTATCGTTTGTCCTCCCAACCGTCATGCTCTGTATGTGCCCGGCCGTTATGTGGTGGGGCCGTAAAAAGTACGCTCGCCGTCCTCCCGGCGGCTCAGTTCTGGGTCCGGCGTTGAAGACGTGGTTCCTTGCTCAAAAGGGCCGTTGGTCCATCAACCCCTTCCAGACCTGGCGTAACATGCACGACGGCACGTTCTGGGACAAGGTGAAGCCGTCTAGCTTCACCGACGAGACCCGGCCCGTATGGATGACGTTTGACGATGCTTGGGTTGACGAGCTGCGCCGTGGCTTTGCTGCCTGCGCCGTCTTCTGCTGGTATCCCCTCTTCTGGCTCTGCTACAATCAAGGTAGGCTTCCCAATGTCTCTTTGTACCATACATCTGCATCAGAAACTAACTGCTCTCTTAGTCAACAACAATCTCGTCTCGCAAGCGGCCGTGATGCAGCGTCACGGCGTGCCCAATGACATTCTGTCCAACCTCAACCCCTTTGCTCTCCTCATCTTCATCGTCCTCAACGACGCCTTCATCTATCCGGCACTCCGCAAGGCCCGCATCCGCTTCACCCCAATCAAGAAGATCACGGCTGGCTTCATGGCAGGCTGCGGTGCAATGATTTGGTCGGCCGTGGTCCAGCACTACATCTACGAGAGGTCCGAGTGCGGCAAGTACGCCGCGGGCTTCCTCGACGAGGCCAACGAGATCAAGTGCCCCGAGTCCCGGATCAACGTCTGGGCCCAGACGGGCTCGTACGTGCTAATCGCCCTCGCCGAGGTCTTTGCCTCCATCACGTCGCTCGAGTACGCCTTCTCCAAGGCGCCCGCCAACATGCGCTCCATGGTCCAGGCCGTCGCCCTCTTCATGACGGCGTTTTCCGCCGCCATCGGCCAGGCCCTCACCGCCCTCTCCACAGACCCCTTGCTCGTCTGGAACTATACGCTCGTGGCGATTCTGGCCTTCATTGGCGGCATGTGCTTTTACTTTCAATTCCGCCATCTCGACGACATTGAGGACGACCTCAATGCTCTGCCCGAGGGTCACGCCGGCCGGACAGCCTATGACGATGAGAAGCTGCAGCCGGCGGATAAGGGAGCGGCAAACTAGAGCAAGGGTCTTTTCTTGCATAATTGGGCAAGGATTGAATAAGGTCAAAGTCGGTTCGTGTGCGTAGATTGTGTCTATGGCAGGTTATGCGTAGCTACCGTTGGCTGCACAATGCCAGGTAGTGTCCGTTGATGACACAAACGATACTGTTTGTGATACAAGTCGGCAGTTCGATTCTATACCATACTGGTATATGAGCTGGTCTCAACAAGCCGCAGTTACTATCAATGAGTATTTGAAACATTCAAGCTACAAGTCATGGGCGAGTGCGAAGATGTCAGTACAAAAGACGTAGGGGTAGCAAGCGTGACGAGGCAGCATGGCTCGTCCATATTCGCAATCACGACAAGGACAAATCCATGTTCCTACTTTATAACCACTCTTGTAAAGGCTTCCATCTATGCGACCAAGGAAGCCACTCCTATACAGTCTCGGGCGGGTTCTCCCCTCAAACGAGCAAGCATAAAGAACAACACCATCTCTACACCCAGATCCCGGCTCGCAGCCGTGGCCAAGACCACCTCATCATCTCATTACACGCTCCGCAGCATCCAATCCTGCCCTGCCTCTGCCTCGAGCGACATGGGGGGGGGGGGGGGGGCCATCATCCTTGACCTCGCTGAGACGCGGCCCGCCTCGTTTGGGGTGAGCCTTGCCGAGTCGCCACACGGGTATCATTCCTGCTTTTCGATAACGTCTCATGCCATTCTGCTGAGAAACAAGATAGTTACGCCCGCTGGACGCTGACGCGCCCCCACGTTGAGCTGGGTTGTGTCCCCCACTCGAGCAGGAAGAGGGAACAGCAAGGGGCAAGAGATAAAGGTATAAGAAGAGCCAGCGATAACCTCCCTCCTCGCCCATCATATCCCGTCGTCTCGCTGCCGCTGTGGCGTCGTGGCAGACAAAAGCTCCGTCGAGTTGTCATGTGACGCTCTGCGGATGCGCGCCATGGCTCGAGTGCAGGTGGTGATGGCATCTTCTATTCCGACGAGGCCATGGTAACCATTCTTCCATCGCCAGCTTCATCCGTTGTCGTCGTCTCGTCGTTGCCGCCGCAGCTGCCAGCAGACATTATACATTACAACCCAGACAAGCCACTGCACCAAGCACCACGCGATGCATTCTCAAAAAGAAAAACACTCTAAACTCGGCCAAGCAACAAACAAGGGCGGCGGCAGCAGTCAAAACATGTGCAACAGGTGGTAATTCTTTTACTTTTTTTGCTTTAACGGTGTCGTCGGCTGACCCAGCCGCGATTGGATTCCTTGGTCGGCTCTCCTCCCACCCATTTTGACGCCTCTTTGGAAAACCCCAGAAATAAAACAAAGCCAGGAACCCCTTTGTCCGAAAACCCAGCAATAAGATCTGCTCCGCCCAAATGCAATAGCCGCAGCTTTCGTCCGCGCACAAGCCAGGTTCTGGTGTTTTCTTCAGCTGCCGCTGCTTTTCCTCCTGAGCGTGACCCCGTTGAGCCTCGATTCTTTTCGTCTTGTCCGTCTTGCTCCCTTTTCTTGCTCCTTTTTTATTTTCGTCTTCCATCAGTCTCTGCTGCTGCTGCTGCTGCGTGTTTGGGACTGGCCTCCAAGTGGCAGGGTTCCCTATGCTAACCACTCTTCCTCATCCCTCTTGCGCGGACGCATAACGAGCCCTTCGTCGTTGTCGTCGTCGCTGTCCTCGTCGGCGTCGTTGATGCGTAGTTGCTCGACCGACGTCGTCGTAGCGTGTAGGTCGTCGTCGTTGTTGTTTCCGTTGTGGTACCCGTCTTCTTCGTATTCCTCGTCATCGTCGTCGTCGTCGTCGAGCATCCACGTCAGGCCATTCGCCTCTTCCTCGAGTGGGAACATTTCCCGCGCATACTCCTCCATGCCTCGCGGGCCTTCCCACAGCTCGAGTGCCTCGCTCGGGCAGCTAATCTCCACCTTGGGGTCGCCAAAGTAGGGGGGCTGCTTGCGCGCAAGCTTTTCGTGTGGGCTAAACAGCTTTTCGAGTCCGACAAGCTGTTCTCGGTAGCCCGTGGGGATGCGCACCTTGATCTCGATGGGGCCTCTGACATAGCGGACCGGCCGGCCGACGCCTCGGGAGAAGAGCCTGCAGACTTCCCTGGGGGTTAGGTACTCGTATGCGAGTGCGATACGCTCGCCGTGCCACTTGGAGGGTCCGTCCTTGAATATTTGCAAGACGGCGGGACCGACGTCGTGCTCGGCGTCTAGCCAGGGCAGCTTGGCATCCTCGTGAAAGGGGGCTTTCCACTCAAAGGAACCGTCCTTTTGGAGCTCCATGCAGAAGAGCGGGTAGCGGAGAGAGGTAAAGTTATTATTGTAGATTCCCGTGTACACATAGGTGGCGGGCATGCCCAGCTCGCGGACATACTGCTCGACCTCGTGCTTGGCGGCCCAGAGCGGCAGAGATGGCCACTGGGAGTTGTAGGCGCCGTGGTCGGGCATGGACGAGTAGACATAGTGCTGGACGCCAGCGCGCTTGGCGGCGTCGGCCAGTGCCTTTCCGATTTGGATCTCGTCGCCGTAAAAGGTTGTGTTGATAAAGGCAAGCTGGGCGCCTCGGAACAGATTCGCAATCAGGTCATAGTTGACGCCGACGCCGGCAAGAGGGCCGTGTCGAGTCACGTCACGGTTGGCGTCGGTGACGTTGTGGCGGGTGTAGAGCTCGCCGACAAGGACGGTGACGTTTGGATTTGAAGAGACCTCGGTGGCCACGACGCCCTCGAGGTTCCTCAGCTGGGCGCGCACATGGTAGCCGACGGCGGTGGCGACGCGGATGACAGAGGCGGCCTGCCGTCCACTGGCATTGATGACGGCGATGGTCTTGTCGGGGTTGGACATGAGCCTCTTGGGTGGGCGGAAGGTGAGGGAGTTGTTGCGGGAGCTGGCCAGCGGAGAAGACTCGGAGTAGGAGGAGCGCGAATGCTTGTGATGCTTGCGCAGCCCGTTTGGCTGGTCGGTGGGTAATCGGATGGGGATGCTGGCCGTCATGGACCCGTTTAGTTGTGCCGGCATGACGCTGTCTGGAAGCGCAGTCGCAGTCGCAGTCGCAGTCGCGGTCGCGGTCGCCGTTGGAGTCGCAGTCGCCGTTGTTGTCGCTATAGAAGAAGAAGAAGAGGAGGAGGAGGAGGAGGATAGAGGGGAGAGGGGAGAGAGAAGAGAGGCGGGGGGTGCTATATTAGGTAGGTTGGGTATTTCTAAATGTGTCTGATGCAGAGTCGGAACAAGAATGAGGAATGCAGGCTCAGCTCAGCTCAAGCTAGACAAGAAGCCAGGCAAAATGCACACACAAAGCCAGGAGGATTGGGCTGGCGGAGGATGAAGATGCAGGACGGAGAATGCAGAATGCAGAGAATCGGCCGCCACGGTTCATGGAGCACCACCCGCAGAGGCCGTCGTCGTACGTAAGACAAACGTTTTGATGGTGGATCGCAGCGCGCGTGTTGCAGTAGCGCAGAGTACGGGCTGGAAATAGTTGGAGTGGTAGCGACAACAAGTACAGCCACGACAAGATGAAGAAACCAGGCCCAGACAGAGCGAGGGGGATATGAGGGAGGGGGGTTGGGTGGGGGGGGGAAAGCCCACGATGCTTCGTCGCAACGGGTTTTTTTTTACTTGGTAGCGGGTGATGCAAGTAGTAGTGGGATCAGACGGATCCTGGCTGCCGAGTAGCGCTGCAATGCAGACAAGGAAGCAAAGACGGTAGTTGAAGTGTCGACGTGATGGGAGGATGGAGTTGAGAACAGAGCAGAGCAGAAAAGGCGAGCAACGTTTCCCGGATTCCCGGGTTGGGCTTGGGCTTGGGCCTGTCTTGTTCTATCTATCTGGACAAGCCAGCCAGCCAGCCAGCAGCCAGCCAGCCAGCCATTGCAAGGCCAGCCAAGGCAAGATAAAAGAAGGGTAAGGATGAGTCGGTGTGTGCTGGTGGGCAAGGCGTGTGCGGCCGGATATCGGGGGGTCTGGATAGTAATGGCAGATATCCGCAGCCGCCTAGCGTTGAGCAGTGTAGTGTCTAGCAAGGTATGTTCCAGATCTGAGCATGATGAAGGGTACTTTTTGGCCAGATCGTGAGGGCACGCCCAAGTCAACTCGCAGACATGACTACCTACCTATGTGCTATGTATGACTGGGCAACGACGTGATGCGCGATGCTCTCTCTATTTGGCGGATGCATGGCCAGGCAGGGTCCAGCCGCTAGGTCTCTTTTCCCAGGTGGATCGAGACAGCAACACTCTCTCTCCCTCTCTAATACTGACTTGGCCCTGGACAAAAGAGGGCGTGCGTCATCTGGCAAAGGCTGCTGTCAGAATGAGGCCTGCTTCACGGCCTGGCGGTTTAGCCTGATACAAGACAGAAAAAGGGCCAAACCAAGAGATTTCGGTGGCGCGTGGATGGGAAAGTGACCTACAGGCCAGCCAGTAACACCCCCGGGCACCCAGTCACGCAGCAATCAATCAGCCAGCACGCCAAACCTCTCCCATCACAGACCACAGACCACAGACCACAGACCACAGACGGACGGACAGACAGATTACTTACAGGCAGCCAGCCTAGTGCCGGTCGGGAGAGGAGCCGACCGACTAAGCCAAACGACGAGGCAGCTGACCTGGCCCGTCCGAATTGGGTGCCGACCAGGCCAGATAACGACACAGCGACGTCTTTTTGTCTAAAACACATGGCCCCATGGATGGCCATACGTAACTACCGTACCGAACCGTACCTGTCTCGGCCACTGGCGCCTGTCCACCCACACACGTTGTCGTTATCAGTACGTACTTGACTTGTGGCATCCAGTCCATCACGCCAAGCTACCTACCTAGGTACCGAGAATACATGCTCAAACGTGGACGAGGCAAGGGGAAAAGGTGCTCTGCGCAAATCCCCAATCACCCAGCGCTGCTTGCGCCATCCCCTTCAAGTTCCCAGTTCTTATACCAACCCATTAGGTAAAGCAGCCAGTGCCTGAGAGCCCTGTGTTTGCTCATTCTGCAGCGTAGCATTGCTCCCCCGCGGCCAATCGGGACAGGCGCTGTCCGCGCGTGGTTTGGGGTTTGGGGTTTGGGGTGCGGCTCGCAGGGTGAGGTGACGGCATGCTGGGCAAGTCTACAGTGTCGCAATGCCATGGATGGATGGATGACAATGCAATGTACCGAGTATGGGTAGAGGATAGAACATGTATGGCCACTCTGCAGTTCAGTTGCTAGTGAGCAGCCTCTCTTGGAAAGTCCGGGGATGGCCCATCCAGCAAGGTACCGCTGGCCCTGCTGGGCGTGTCCCGAATCGGCCACGACTGACGCCCCCGGCGGTATCGCCATCGCCATCGGTATCGGCATTGGCATTGGCATTGGCATTGGAATCATCATCAGACTCGCCCGGCCCCGGAGTGGATTCGTCATCCCAAGAGCCAAATTCCATATCTCCAATGGTCATCTCCAATGGTCCATGCCCATCACCCATTCCGAAATTCCGACGGCCGACAACTTCTGGGCCATTGCATCACGTCCCGCGAGTGTCAGTGGCCGTCGCCTGCAGGCCACAGCCTTGTTCCGGCTTCGGCGCCGGGCATCCAACGACCTCATTCGCTGGCCGACTTCCATTACCTAGTCGTTACTTGATTCCTCTTAGTTATTACCATATTGTATTCCCGCAGCGTCTTCTCTCTTGTTTCCAATTGTTCCTGTTCAACATGTCTGCCGTTACTAGACTGGCCCCCTCGTGTCCGCCGACACCTTGTCTCCGGCGTTGAATGGACACTCTCCGAGTCTCCGGGCTTTTCCTCGTGGACAGCCAAGATAACCAGGCCCCAGGGAACAGACCAAATCCTGGCCTCAATCGTCGCACATCTGGCCATTCCACGCCGGTCGGTGCTCATCGCGGATCCATCCCGAATCAAGCTCCGGCGCGTACCCGCCGTCACCGTCGCCGTCCTCCGGCTCCTGCCACTCCCCCGTCCGTGCCGGCCACTCTCCAGTAAACCACACCATGTCAAAGGGGAAACAAAGCCTGGTCCCCTCTCCTCCCCCCTCCCCCGCCTAAAAAAATTAAATAGCGTTGGGATTAGGTAAAAGTTTCCGTGCACCTCTCCAGTCAAAGGGAAAAAAAATTTGCTGCCAATTCCATTTCTCATCGAGTTACCTACGCGCTCGTCGCCCATTTGCTCCAGGGGGTCAGAGGGGGTCGGATTGATACGCACGAGCCAGTCATTCAATTGCGTTGCCGGCCCATGATGGATCCAAGAAGATGGAGACGCACAAACGGTCACCCGACGTGAAAAGAAAACGAGGGGGGGGGATTTAACTCTACATACGCCCCGCGGCCAGGCCAGTGCTTCCGCTTTCAAAAGGATACAAGGGCGAATAGGGGGTTATCTATCTGTCCCTGGCCTATTGCATTACACGTGGCAGCATTGTAGGTTGTGCGGCGCTTGCAACTCTGCGCCACGACTCGAGGAAGCGCGAATACCTGCGTCATTCACAACTTGCAGGTTGGCAGTTGGTGTCTGGCATCCAGCAGCGTTGTTCAATGTTGCCACGATGGAAGGATGCAACAACATGGCCGGCCCCTATGCTCTCCGTTTCCAAAGGCTGGTTTAGCTAAACCCATGGCTAGGACACGGCCTGGTCACAATGTTTAGCCAAAACGGGCTGTTCGTATGGTCATTCCATGCCTGTGCACCATCCTAGCCACTGAGCCCAATCGCACAATGGAGGGACGGGGAGATTGAGGCGCAGATTGGTGATGGGATGAGGTAAGTTTTTACGGTAGGCGGCCATGGGAACAAAGGTAATCTCATTCCTGGCCCATTGAGATCGTGTCGGCGGCGGTAGGGCTAGGCTTGGGAAGAAGCCAGTGACCACTGGGACAATTAATTACGGGGTTGCTCGTCGTTCTAGAACATTGGAAACCTGGGGAACCAAGTCGGCCCTCGGCGATCTCAGCCCCAGCCCCAGGCCCAGCTGCAGCGATAAGCTGTTGAGAGATGGCATGCCATGCTGCGATGCTATGGTTGGAATAAGCGGTATCCAGCTGGTATCCAGCTTGCCAGCTTATCGACCAATTGCCCCTCTGGCGGTCACGGTCCAAGGAAAAGGCACTTGTCGTCTGAGCAGTCGAGAACAGGGATCGACGCATCTCCGCGGAGGTGCGAGCGCAGGTACGTACCGCGTCCAGTCCTTGGCTTTTGATTCTTTCAACATGTCATATGATTGTGTCCATTCGACAGCTGCAATCTGCCATGTTGCAGCGCGACGTCACCGCGAGCAAGCATCTTCAGCCGCCTGGACGATGGGACGTGTCGATGACTTCCTCGACGGGCGTCAGGTGGTCGCTTAGCAAGCACGAAGGTGAAGGCTTGTCTCATTTTCCTTGTGCGACGCCAAGGACCGACGCATCGCATTGCATCGCGACAGGGCCGAGGCACTCGAGGAATGGCAGAGAGAGAGAGGGCCGTGGCATGCCGACGCAAAGCGGCTTGTTGCAGTGGCCAGATGATGAGGCCATTCATTGCATTGGTAGATGGCATCAAGACGACACTCAGCCTCTTGAGCAGCACACCACCAAAGTGCAATCTGACGATGGTGAGATGCCGAGATGAGATGCTGAGACGAGATGCTGAGATGCTCGAGACATTGACTAGGCGTGCGGGGTTGCCGATTCCCCATACTCTCTCCCTCTCTGCATGTCCCAATTCCCCTCAATTCCATCCATCACTTGCACCCCTTCCCCAGATTGCAGCTGCGTGTCCCTCGCGGCCCAAACTCCGATAAGCCGGGACGCCCAGCCTTGGCTGTACTGTACACGGAGTACAGTACGGAGTAGAGAGGCGCTATCATAGGTATCTACGGATACTAGGTATGCATCTCGTATCACTTATCATCTTTCCCCCCCAAAGCCCATCGTCCATTCGCCCCAATTCTCCGTTCCATCCTCGAACCTTAATCCCCCGTAACTCTCTACTCATGCTATCAAGCTATCAAGCTATCTCGGACCTCTTCACCCAGACGTCACCGCCCCCAATCGGGCAAAACACACGAGTCAATCCCGCACCCGGGCTGCTTCTTATCAAGCTTCTTATCAAGCTTCACCTCCATCTCAGCCTGCCTCACTTTCACTCTACAGTCCGTCAGCCATCATATCCATGTCCTCGAGCGGCAGACGCTCCAACCACGTCTGCCCCGTGTCCTCGTTGCGCCCTGCGTTGTGGCTGTGTGCGAGCGAAATGTCGAGATAACGCTGTGAGACAAAGTCGTCCTGTCAGCAAGGGGGCGTCGATAGTCGAGGCAATCACCTACCCAATCCATGCCCGCAGCCGCCTCCTCGATCCACGAGGGATCAAACTGTAGCCTCTCCCCGCCACTCGCCAGCTCGTCTGCTGGGCCGCCCAGAGATAAGCATGTCTCATCGGCCCCGGACCACAGGCCTGCCAATCGGTTAGCCCCAAACGGACCCTGCCACATGCCGTGATATGCGATGCCATGCTCACCAACAGCTCCAGCTCCAGCTCCAACTCCCCGCGTCGACTCCGACTCCGCCCGGAGCGAACTCGCATCCATCGACGGCGCGCCCAATGACGACGACGTCGTGCAGCCCGAGCCCGTGGATGTCTGCGTGTTATATGCCCTCGACTCCCGCACGTCTGCCGGGCTCTCGAGTCGCGCCAGCACAATGGCCAGCGTGTCAGCCGTCCTCCTCAGTTCATACACCTCGCTCGACAGAGCCAGCCAGATGCGGTGCGACCGCCTAATCATGTCCGTGAGCTCCGCCTTGCTCGCTGCGGGCTGCTGCCCCGTCGCCCAATGGCACCCGCCGCCGCCAGCTTCCGGGTACTCCTCATTCCTAATGGTCAAGTAGAGAATCGTCGCCGCCAGCAAAAAGTCGTGCACCGAGAGCCAGGACACGAACCACCCGTTCTGCCCGAGGACGTGGCCGGGCTGGCACGCCTCGTAGATGACGCTCTGGTAGTTGAGGAGGTCCCGCGCACCCTCCAGACACTGCCTCCGCGAGTAGTCGTGTTCGCGCCGGGGCACGGCCTCGGAGAGGTACCGCCGGTGGAGCACGCAGCGGCACTTGTTGTAGAGGGCCGCGAGGCCGAAGCGCTGGATGAGCAGGCTGGGAGGGTCGCCGACGCACTCTGCCAGCGGCCGCACCTTTATCAGCGACGGCACGGCCTTCCACGTATCCTGTAGCAGAGCATCGAGCCTCAGCACGTCGGCGTAGCTCGGCGGCGTCAGCGCATGCGCCTGGCGGGCAATCTGCCCAAATACCTGTAGAATCTGTGTCTTGTGAACGGGATATGTCATCGTCGTCCAGTCCGTCGACGGTCGACCTGGCGGGAGCTCGGCCGAGTCCTGATCAAAGTCGTCGTCTTGCAGGTTTCGCGGCACAGCCGTGTCCGTCTCGATCCCCTGGAGCATGCTCGGCAGACCCATGTGAAACGACACGAGCAGCTCGACCTGGATGGCCATGTTCCACATCCTGCGCCGCATCTCGCCCTCGAATGGGGAAATGTTGGCCAGCTTGCTTGGGTCCCGGTGCAGGCCCATCTTGAGCATCAGGCGCATGCAGACGCCCGACAGCACGTAGCAGTTCATCTGGGATCCGCGGCAAAAGAGGAAATCCGATTCCGTGTAGAGGAGAAAGGCCGGGAGCGTCGCCGCGGTGGGCTGCATATACTTGCCCATCATCAGTGCCCACCCGGCGCAGGATTTGTAGTGCCGCACTCTGTCCTGGGCCGGCACCGGCGAGTCGCCTTCGACCTCGCTCGAGTTGATGTGCTTGTTGAAGAAGACGCCCAGAGCGAGCATCATGAAGAGCTGTGCTATCCAGTGAAGGGACGCCGTGTCGGCATCTTGCAAGAACTTGGCGTACTGTAACCTGGTAAGCCATCTCTTCCGCCGACAAGCGAGGGCAAACGACTTACAGCTCGTGCAAACGATGGTCGATGAAGAACGTCTGTAAATCTGTAAGCGCGTTGAATACCAGATATTCATGTCATGGCACATACGTTGGGAAGGGCTCATTGACGCAAAGTACCGCGTGATGAGGCGGTCCGCGACCTTTCGCTCTGGTAAATGGTTGAGCAGTTCCTCGCGGGTTTTGGGGCCACTTCTCGTCGTAAGAAGAATCTCTGAAGAATCCAGCTCGTCTGGCGGAGTGCCTGTCTCTTCTTCCTCTTCCGGGTCCTCGAAATAGCTCTTCAAGTCTCCAATCTAGCCAAGCATCAGCATGCAGATATTCGACTGTAACCAACACTTACATCCTCAAGCATGGCCATCCAGTGCGTGGCGCCCACGTACGTCGTTGCATTCTCTCCGTGAACGACATGGCCCTGCACCTCCGGCCCGGCGACGGTATCGGCCACGGCCACGGCCTCCCGGGCCTTGTCCGTTCCTTCGGCGTCCATCATCTCGCGCACCATGCCCTCGAGCCGCTTCAGCCGCGTCGACATGGCCTTTGGGGGCCGTTTCCTCTCGGGCTTGGGCGCGTAGACGCACAGCTCCTCGCGGTCCTTTTTGGTGCACTGCGTACATGGCTGGCCACGGTCGCACTTGAGCTTGGAGTTGCGGCAGGGCGCGCACGATAGGACAGCGCGTGAGCGCTTCTCATACGGAGGCTGCGGCTCGCTGGACGAGTTGTCGCTGGGCCTCGGATCAGGATCCATGAGGCGACTCGGAGGGATGTCCTGGATGATAAGCGGTAAGCGGTAAGCGATGATGGAACCCTTGGTGACGTAGTAAACAGACCACTCCCTTTAGCATCAACTATACTGATCGCTTCAGTTTTCCAAGATTGAGCTCTGTCAGATTCACAAGCAGCACGCGGGGCTACGAGACAAACTCTCCACTAAACCCCGACTGGGCTTGGGCGGTGTCATCGCGAAGGATTCAGAGTTGGATATAACCTGTCCAAGCCTGCCCGCCCACACAGCGCATTCCAATTTGTCGTCAAAAGGGGTTATCAATTCATTAAAAAGCACCTCTGTCTATGAATCCGGTGCTCCAGGCAGTCTCTCAATCACATACTTGCCCCGCGCCACGCTCAGCAGCGGCACACCGGGAATCTTCCTTAGACGCTGCTTGAGCGCCTTGTCGTTGGTCCCCACAATGTATATCCTGTTCTTGGACACGCGGTCGACGAGGCAGTCATCGGCGTAGATGCCCTTGTGGTCGCACTCGACCCGCTGCCATCGCTCGTCCCTGGCCACGCGCAACGCCAACCGGTACTTGGGCCCCAGCTTCTCCAGCTCGGCCATGACACACGACGTGATGATGGGGTTGCACTTGGCGTACAGGCAGTCCATCATCGACTCTAATAGCGATAGCTTGCGCTGGACCGTGTGACTGAGGAAGTTGGTGTCGACGAGGACGTTGTAGGGCGGCACCAGGGCCGTGTTGTGCTGGAAGAACATGTTGCTGGGCATCTGCGGCGCCTCGCGCACCACCTCGCCGTTGATTGTCTTCTTGGCCTTTTCTTTGGCCGCCAGCTCCTCCTTGAGCTTGTTCTCCTTTAGCCGCGCATCCTTGTGTCCGATGACTCGCTTGACCTGGTTCGAGGAGCGCAATGTTAGCATTGTTCAAATTTCGCCTTTGCGCACGCCGCTTATCGATAAGGCCAACCCACCTGTCCGAATTTTCTTGTCTTCTTCGCGACACCCATGGTTGCGGTTTCTCTGGTACAATAAAGGCGGTTTGGTTCTTTTGCTGCAAGTCTCGTCTTCAGATCTCGAGTCGGCGGCTTCTCGTGCGTTGGTGCTGCTGGGGTATCTCTGGTCGCGCTCGTTGGCTTGGATCGCAAAAAAGTTGTTTGCAGCAGGGAAATTTTGCCATGGCGAGCACAAGGCGGTGGCCGGTGTGGGGCAGTCGAGTCTTTGCGCACGGACCCTTTGTCATGGAGTCGCTCAGACAAGCATCCACGACGCGTCGCTCTCTGCTAGATCGCGTTAAGTGATACTCTCTCATCCTGACAATCTCCAGCATCAACTCAACCTCCAACCACAATGACGGCCAAAAAAGCAGAGGAAAGGGGCGAGTCGTCAACTTCTGCCTCCAAGGCAGCTTTGGCCTCGTCTTCTAATGGAAACCAGACCTACGAGCTTCCCTGGTGCGACACCTCTCCCTATTCAACGTTCCTGGCCTCGTCGCTAACGATTCTGTTCTCAGGGTGGAAAAGTACCGACCTGTGTTCCTCGACGATGTGGTGGGCAACACGGAGACGATTGAGCGGCTAAAGATTATTGCCAAGGAGGGAAACATGCCCCATGTCATCATCTCGGGAATGCCAGGCATTGGAAAGACGACAAGCGTGCTGTGTTTGGCACGACAATTACTTGGGGACTCGTACAAGGAGGCCGTTCTGGAACTCAATGCCAGTGACGAACGAGGTACAAAGCACTGACAAAAGAAACTGTTTTTCATCAATGCTAACCTCGGGACAAGGTATCGACGTCGTGCGCAACCGAATCAAGGGTTTTGCCCAGAAAAAGGTCACCCTGCCACCCGGCCGACAAAAGCTGGTCATACTCGACGAAGCCGACAGTATGACTTCGGGTGCGCAGCAAGCACTTCGAAGAACAATGGAAATCTACTCCAACACGACTCGATTCGCGTTTGCCTGCAACCAGTCCAACAAGATCATTGAGCCGCTCCAGTCGCGTTGCGCCATCCTCCGATACTCGAAATTGACCGACGCCCAGGTCGTCAAGCGATTGATGCAGATTATCGAGGCCGAAAAGGTCGAGTACAGTGATGAGGGCCTAGCAGCTCTGGTATTCAGTGCAGAGGGCGACATGCGACAGGCCATCAACAACCTCCAATCTACCTTTGCCGGCTTCGGCTTCGTCTCTGGAGACAACGTGTTCAAGGTGGTTGACTCTCCTCACCCGATCAAGGTGCAGGCCATGCTCAAGGCATGCTACGAGGGCAAGGTCGACTCGGCACTGGACACGTTGAGAGAGCTGTGGGACCTCGGCTACTCTAGCCATGATATTATTAGCACCATGTTCAAGGTGACCAAGACGATTCCCACACTGAGCGAACACTCAAAGCTCGAGTTCATCAAGGAGATTGGCTTCACGCACATGAAGGTTCTCGAAGGAGTTCAGACGCTCCTCCAGCTCAGCGGTTGCGTTGTGCGGCTGTGCAAGATCAACATGGATCCGAAGCGGTTCCAGGTTGCCTCAAAGTAAAGGATTGATATACGCATCTTGGCGGCTGCATGGGTTTGGCGTTGGAGTTGGAAAGGAATTGGTCAATATGAGTTTGAGAGAAGGAAAACGAGGGCTGTCCTTGACTTGAGCGACTTGGTTGCCAGTCTCTCCGTGATATATACCCTAGAATGAAGATGCTTGGCACTCCATGCTTGCTTATTTCTGATTTGCCCTGCTGATGAGTTCCTGCTCGTACTGCTCCCACTTGAGCTTTTCTCTTTGCACTCTCTTTTGCATTCTAATCTGCTGTTCGTATTGCCGCAGCCTCCAGTCTGCCTCGAGCATGCTTCCCGCTACCATGCCGGACATTTGCAGGTACCTGAGTCGCGTGAGCACCGTGTACCGAGACACGAGAGTCGGTTATCAACGTACACTTTGAATTGGATCGTCGTTCCGCGGTAGAGCGGTGACCAGACATAGCCAATGCCGCCGAGAATAGCTGCGCCAGCTCCCCACTTGGCAGCTCCCGCGAGAGCTCCTTTGGTAGCTTCCCAAGCGGCATCATTGGCCTCCTCGCTCTTCATCATGTCTGTTGATCGCATTTTCAGCTGTGGTGCGAACAGCTCGCGATGGCTGTCCTCAATGTATAACCGGATTGGTGTGAAGAAGTTGTGGAATGAAGAGAGCCACGGATTGTCAGGCCATACGTCGTTGTGTTTTGTCAATTGAGCTTAGCATCTTAGCACCACCGAGTAATCCGCATCCATGACACAACAGGCGCAGTTCTCGCAATGCACAGTGAAATCCTACCGTGTGTATATATGCGCTACTGTACCCATCCCCACCGCGCCCCGCTAAGGAGCTTCGTTCGCCCTATATGAATCTGCCAGCTTCCACATTCTTCCTCCAACTTTTCCTCTTCACATTCTTGCAAAAAATGACACGCAACCAACAACGATGAGCATGTTGTCCTTGTTGCCTGGTGCCACCCTGCCCAGTAATCTGTCTTCTTCATAACACCCGCTGAAGCTGCAGCACTCTGTCCCGGAAGACCTGACATCTTTCATCTTGCTACCTTTTTCATCTTCCCGTCCCAATTGAGCAAAGTTGCCCAATATGTCTTCCCAGATCATGGACGCCTACTGGCAGGCGCCCGCCATTGCCAGGTAAGATTACTTCTCCCGAGCTCTCCATGCCCGTCGACTATTTGCTAACTTGTTTCGTTTTCAGGACTTTGGCGACTGTTACCTTCCTTCTCTCCGTCAGCTGTCATATGCGCGTTCTGCCCATGGCGTGGTTCATCCATCATCCGATGTACCTGTTCAAGATGTTCCCGGAGCCCTGGCGCCTCGTGACAAACTTCCTCATCACAATGCCCAGCCTGGGGATGTTGTTTGACACCTACTTCCTCTACAGCTACATGAGCAAACTGGAAGTGGGAAACCCGCGTTTCGCACGCAAGGCAGACTTTGTCTGGTACTTGATGTTTGTCGGCGGAACCATTTTGGTAAGCTCTTGTCTGATTTCCGTGTGCTGTTCCTGTTCCTCCCGTGCCTTGCCCAAACCCAAACACACCTCATAATATCTGCCCGGATAGCGAAGTCCCTACTGCTATCACGGTTCCTGGAAATGAGGAAGAGTACTCCTGCACTTCGGGCGGCCCATCATTCGCAAACTAGGGCTTGTTCTGCGGTGCAGGGATAGTGGGATGTCTACATGGATGGCTCGTGTAATCATTTGCTCGAGTGTGCTTTATAGCTCCCTACATTTCTTCACAACCTTTTTGGTTACTTTCTGCTGTTGCTGTAGTGTACCTATGTTGACAACGACCCAGATCATCAACTCTCTCACTGGTTTCCCGTTTGTAACATTCCTTCGGGCCCTGATTATTGCCATGGTCTATACCGTCACACAGGATCAGCGCGGCATGAAGTCCCAGTTCTACATTATCACTATTCCGGCCCAGCTCACGCCATTTGCCATGATGGCGATGAACCTGTTCTTCCCGGGTGCGGCCATTTACATTCTGCTGGAGCTCGAGGGTCTCGTTGCCGCCCATCTGTATGACTTTTTGACCCGAATTTGGCCACAGTATGGTGGCGGCCGCAACCTGATTCCCACGCCCTCGTTCCTCGAACGACTCACAACGAGCACACCTCGTGTCATTGAACGAGCATTCGGCGCAGCGTCGGATGAGGCTTCTGGTTCGGCAACTGGCGCATCCCGGGGTCCACTGCCAGATTCGTGGCGGACTCGAGGTCGTGGTCAGCGTCTGGGCTAAGAATGCCCAAGAGACGGCAAGCATGTTGTACGATATGGCCAGTCGATTGAACTGAATAATACTATTATACCAAGAACGCCTTGCTCCAATGTCATTGTGATTTGGTTATCACTTGCCATTAAGACATTACCCATGAAACTCCAGCCCGTCATTACCAACCCATTGAATGCTTTCAACTGTCCTCACCAGCCATAAAGAGTGCTTTTACCACTTCGCATTGGTACTTCGTAACATTCGTTGTTTAGACTTGAGCGGTCCGGGGCCCTGTCTGCGTAGACGACGCCGCCAGCCAGCGGCGCGTCGTTGAATCTCGGGTCATCGTGCATGACGGGCCGAGAGATTTGCATCTCGCCGGACCGGCTCGCCTGGCCATTCGCCATGGTTGGAGGCGTGTACTTTCTGGGCATCCGGAGCTTGGACACGGAGGGGAGGAAGAGGGATGGGATTCTGGGCTTGGGCGGCGGCGGAGGAGGAGGCGGTACGGGGGAAAAGGGAGAATGGATGGCGAGGCCGGTATAAGGGTCGGGAGCGTAGTTGTTCTGGGAGATGCTGTGCCTCATGGGCTGGTGATGGACGGGTGCCGGGACGACGGGGTTGGAGAGGGGAGCCATGGCGGAGGGGATGTAGGCCTGGTGGGCGGGCATGGCGTTGCTGGGCCTGGCGTGGGGACCGTAGCTGTAGTTGTTTGGTCTCGCGGCCTCGAGCTGGTCGTAGTACTCGCCCGTGGTGAGGGCGCGTCCGGACGCCGAGTAGTGGCTCTGCTCGCTGTTTGTGCGCAGCGAGGCGGAAATCTTTGTGACGGGGGGGAAGAGGGGATCGGGCGTGGACGAGTGGCCGTAGTGGTGGTAGTAGGCGTCGGCGGCATGCTTTTCGTTGCGGGCAGCCTTTTTCTGGCGGCGCCAGTAGATGCAGAAGAGGACGAGGCCGCCGATGAAGAGCAGGCTCGTGCCGACGGCGATGCCGGCAATGGTGCTCGTTGGCATGCCGGATCCGTTCTTGTCGCCGTTGTTGTTGATGCGGACCTCGTCGGTGGTAAAGACGGTGCCGCTGAGACGGAGGTGCTCGCCGGGCGTGGGTTTCTGTTCGCAGCCGGCTTCGAGGGCGACGATGACTAGATGGCGGGTTAGCAAGACATACTTCCTCACTTGAGAACCATGGACGCGTGACGTACAGTTGGAGAGATAGATTTGGTCATGGCCGGTCCGAAGGCATTTGACACAGGACGCTACTTGGTCCCTGGTAGGAGTTCTAGTGGCGGAGCAGTATCCAAGAGTATCGGGTGAGCTCGAGGTGAGGTTATCCGCAGTCAGGGACGCCTTTAGAGGTCCGCAGGCGGTGTCGGTGTTGCAAGACGAGTCGGCGTTGCTCGTGGCTGGTGCTCGCGGAATGGAAAAGAGACATGTGCTGGCGGCGTATCGGAGGTTGTCTAATACAGTCCTGTTAGCCACGGAGGCGGTGTTTTTAATTATGACCAAGTCTTACAGAGATACCAGTGGAGGTCCGACTCGGAGCCGTTGACACTTTTGCTCCTTTCGAGACACCGGACGCAGCTCTCAAACTTGACGCCGGCACTGCTTTTGGAAAAGTCGCCGTCTTTACAGGCAATATCGGCCGGTCTGGTCTGGGATGCTTCCGGGTCGTTGCCGTTGACGTTTCGCGCCTCCAAGCAAAAGGCGGCACATTGCGAGCCGGGCGTTACTTGAAGCGCCAGCGCGAGTCGACACAAGGCTGCTATCAGGAGAGCCAAGAGGGAAGAGGCCATTGTCAATGTCGGTGGCGGTGCCGGCAGATGGTGGTGATAGTGCAATAACGAACTGGCTGTCGTTGGCTGCGAACCCACATGGCCCGGTTTCAGAAAGTCGCAGCTGGCCAAGACGTCGACGAGGTGGTGGATGGGGTCAAAGGATCAGGAGGATAGCGGGGAGGGCCGCCGAGATATACAAAGTCAGATACAAAGTCGTGTTGGTCTTGGTCTTGGGCAATGCAGTCTGCAGTCTGCCAGCGACTGCGATCCGCGGGCATATGGCCGGGAGCGGTACGTAGCGGCTGTCGTGGTTGGCGCCCGCTAGGGCCACTTGGTGTAGCATCGCGACAACGATAACAGACGTCTTGCTGAGAATAGACATGGCAGCCGCCCAATCATGGCCTGGGGGAGGAGGGGTTGGGGATGAGCATGAGGGCATCCAAGTGGTTCCGTCTAAGCGCCGGCCAGCTTCTGCGGCCGGCTGGGGCCAGGCAGAGGCAGATCAGATGGACAGGGTTGGCTGCGCTTGTCAGATGTTGTTGTTGATATATGCGAGAAACAGACAAAAACAGGAATGGAAAAAGCAGAGACAAGGTCTGTGGAAGTGAAAAGAACCAGAGGGGGCTCAATGCCTTGCTTTTGGTCATGGTGATACTTGATACTCGGCATCGTCAACCACTCACTTACACGACAACGACATCTACAAGTACACACAACAACAGTGAAGAAACACTCTCCTCTCCAACCCAACCCCCACCAACATAAACCGCTGATCCCTGCCTAGCCACTTGTCCATTATGCCAAGCCAGTCGTACCCAAGATAGCCGCGCCAGCGGTAAACTCCCTGTCCGCCGTGTGATTCGGCTGCATGAGGCTTGCTCCCCGCTGCGCCCACCATCACACCACGCCATCTCTGCCCTGCTGTCGACTCTCCCTCTCCCGCGCTAGACGACGAGCCTTGGCCGCAAGCAGTTTACTCTCTGCGGCCCGGTCAGAAAGATACGCAAATAGCGCCCCGGCTTGGGCCTGCTCGGGAGCGTCTGTCTTTGGCGCGTCGAGCCGGGGGGCCCGGCGTCAACGGAGCCGCAGGCGCGTTGCTGTGTCCGGGGGATCTCTCACCGGGGCCATGTTTCTACAGGCGCAGGCTGGTCATTGGCTTTTCGCCTCCTTGTCCATCTACCCCAGATCGTCCGTCCTTTTTTCTTCTTCTGCTTTGCTCATGTGCTGATGTGCTGTTTGGTCTTGTTGCACGGGTGGGTCGCATCCAGCCAAGCGGGGGAAACACTCACACACTCTCTGCCACCGCTTGCATTTGCTGGCAGGTGAAGGGATGCAGCGATTAACCTGGAGCTTTGCGAGTATCAACTTTCGCTGACATATTTTCTTCAATCTTGATTCTCACTCTGTCTCCAGACACTCGCACGTGCTGCTGGTTCATGTGGCTGGTTTCCGTGATGCAGTCACATCTTTGATGCTACCACACGACATCCAAGAGAAACAGCACTGGTTCAGACTTTGCCTGATTCTCGATGCCAACAACAAAAGATATGACCATACAAAATTAAGAAACCGACATCAACAAAACAGTCCTCCGGCAAAGTGCCTCGATTCATTTCAGACAACGGACCTAGCCCTGACGTTCCCAGGGAATAGCCCGTCACCAGGTGCCTAGGGTAAGCCCAACAAAAGTGCAAAAGATACAGACTCCACGGCCAAAACAAAAACATACAACAGCGGGGATTCGCTGGTCGTCACCGACCCAACTACTAATCCGCCCCTTACCAGCTTATCTATGGGAGAGCGGACGGGATCCCGAGTTCTCTGGTAGGTATGGTCGTATGTGCTTGGATGTAGCACAAATTCGGGATAACACGTTGAGTCGTCTTGGCTCTCCAGGTAGTTCCTGGGCAGTCGATCAAGGCCATTGGATGACAACAATTGTGTTTGTCCTCCAGCGACTTGCAGGCAGGGAATACTACAGCAAGGCCAAGCTGGAACTAGACTGTCGCTGTTGGTAATTGTGAGTCAATGTTGTCTGATACTGAAATCCTTCGGCTGACGTGCCAGATGATCAGACTCGGATTTCCCTCGAGGCAGCAATGTCAACCATAGCGTTGACTCTACCGTCCATAGGCTCTTCTGATCTTGACCATTTGAATGAAAAGACCAATCCATTCGCAGCTACCAAAGTCAATGATGACCGCCGTACCACTCTCGGCAATCATGATGCTACCCGGGTTGAGGTCGAGGTGAACATGGCCCATGGGATGTAAGCCGCTTCTTCGCAACACTAGCAAGACAACAAAATCAGCAAAAGGGCTTTAGCCATTAGGAACATACAACTAGCTATTAGGGACAGAACATTAGCCATTAAAAACACGGCATTGGAAAAGGAGAGGAATGTATTGGCCTATCTAGAAAGAAGAAAGACTTAAATAAAACCCCTAACCTATCATAAAGAATCAACTTCCGCTCGTTTGGGGAGTCTTTTCGAATGCCCAAGCATGTAGGTTCTCAAGACAATCCTTAGGCTAGATGGTACCCTGCTCTGACTACCTCTCCCGCTGACACAGAGACACAAAAGCCCGCCCATTTTCCTTGCTCAATGTAGTATTGGAAGAACCCGGTGATACTTCCCAAACCATCCCATATGGCATTACCGCGGGTCTCGCCGGGGATCGTCAACTGTGGTCCAGGCGGCTCAGCCTGTCCCATGTACGCCCAATCGTAGACAACGCACCTCGAGCTCGAACGTCGTTCTGTCGAGGGAGGACGAGAGGCCGATGTTCTCCAGCTCTTGGCCAATATGATGCCATCGATGGCACCAGTGTAAGGGCTCTTGAAGTAGACAACCGTGTTCCTATCAAGCTCGTCAGCCGGCTGTTCTCCAAGCAGTCTGGTGAAGGGTGGAATCGTCACTCCGGGATGCTCGGACGACTTGTTGATGAATTCGACACCATTCTCAAGCTGTACCAGCGCAATACCTACGAAGCCTAGCTCTCCCACAGTGGTCTTGCCGATAACACGGATGTCGCCCGATGCCAACTGCTGGTAGACCTGGGCTTTGCGGTCTTCCGATGTTGGGCGGCACAAGTCTTTCTCATACAAGTACATGGTCCAGCAGCCGGCGATTCATCCCGGTAGCCGGTTCCACATCGCTTTGAAGTCGACATGATCTTCAAGGACAATGTGAAAGTGTCCTTGTGCGCTGAGTATGCATTCCACCACGGCAAGGTCGGGGGCGCAAGTGGAGAGGGCGCGAGTAACAGAGTCCGCCAGGCTTTGGAAGGCCTCACAGCCGGGAAACATGTCGTGGGCGTTCAAGTCGTTGCAAATGCGCACACTGATGTTACCATTTGTCGTCATTGGGAACATGGGCCCTTTTCCGCCCTGGTCATTGCCGATAGTGAAAGGCAGCCCGCCGATGGTGAGTGGCAATGACGCTTCTGGGAGTGTGTTGACGGTGAAGGTCAGATAGAGCCGATCTCCGCCCTCGCCGAGGTTTTCTGTGCCAGGGAAGATCTGAACCAGCGTGTTGAAGACGTTTCCATCGATCTTGATACTGAGATCGCGCAAATCAAAGGGCAGCTTCAGGTGGGGTGACGAAGAAGACATGGCTACTGATGCGCTGTCGATTCGAGGTTGAAGATGGAATGTCTGGGGTCGTTCGGAACAGTGATTTATATAGGTAGACAAACGAACAGTCCAGGAGAGAAGAAAATCGCAAAACAAACCGTCTTCAAACCATAGGTACTCGGCCAGTACCTTGCCAGCTGCAACCGCTTAGGGTTTGTATTGAGTAAAGTGTCTTTTATTCTTTGCAGAAAGATGTTGGATGATGCTGCTGGTTTTGAGAAACTCTTCCTTTTCTTCCTCGGAACTTGATGGCACATCGAGCTTGGTTGACAGTTGGAGTACTCTGCAGGCACGCTGGTAAACTTCATGTAGGTAAGCTTCTAGAACGGACATCGTCCACTTGACAAACTCAACTTTGTGATACAGAGCAGTTGGAACTTTGAATCGGCCTCACCAATCGCCCAGACCAGCTTTCTCCGAACGGACGAAATGTACTTCAAGCTCGAACTCATCGTATAAGAATCTCTCCCCTCTGATCATCAGCAACCCATCTTGCTTCTCTACATCCGTTCTAAAGACATCCAAGTGATCATCAGGCTAAACAAACGAACATGGCATCAATTCACCGTCGTACTTCGCGCTGGGCCTCGCCCGCCGATACCCCGAAACAGCTTTCCCTCGTCGATGTGAACGGCACTTCTCTTCCCGCGGCTGTGCAGTACATCATGACAGCCGAACAGCTCGACGTCTACATCACTCACTTCCGTATCCAAGAGATCACCAACCAACTGCGTCTGCCTGACACAGTTCTGGCGCAAACATACTCCCGGAGACACTGTGAAGTGTCGCCCGACCCTGAATATGATGCTGGCGGTCGTCGTACCAACACCCTCTCACAGCGACGTCGTCATGCGCTTGAGACTGAAAGACGCCGCCTTGTTGAGGCGATCAGCGCCATGATCCCCTCATACCGACCACCCGAGGACTACTGCCGCTCGTCCCGTGTCGTTGAACGCCTCTATATTCCCCGTAATGATTTTCCGGCCGTCAAATTTATCGGTCAGATCCTCGGGCCCAGAGGTGCAAGCCTCAAGGCCATGGAGAAACGCTCTGGAGCGACCATAGCTATTCGTGGCAAGGGTTCGGTCAAAGAAGGGCGATCCAGCACCACAGCGAGACAGAGGCTCGACGACAGTAACCAGCCTCTCCACGTTCTCATTACCGCGGATACCCAGAGCAAGGCCGACGCCGGCAGGAAGCTCATCCAACAGGTCATTGACGACGCAATTTCTACCCCTGATTGGCAAAACGAACACAAGAGAGGACAACTTCGGCACTTGGCCATCATGAATGGGACTTTGTGTGACGACGATGACAGAATTTGTCAACCAGGACAGCGCAAGGCCATGACTACCTAGCGAATTGCCCACCGAAACGGCCCCGTCTAGAGCGCAACCAACGAGAGTGACGTGCTATGATGGGGACTGCACGGATGATGCCCTTGACAGAGAATACGGGCGACTGATGGAAGATATCCAAGGCCGTTCCAAGAAGACACCGGCCGTTTTGCCGCCCTGGAGGGCTGCCCGTCGCCACTGAGGGGCTCTGATGGTCGAGTAGAGCTCAGTCCAGCCAGTTGTATCTGGTGATTCTTTGGTAGAGGGACAGGATCGGACGGGACATTATGATAGTTGTGGCCGTAAAGCTGAGTGTGCTTAATATCTTTCGAGAAGCTTCGGCCATTATTGTGTGCCTACAGTGGTTTGCGAAGAAATGAGAGTCACAAAACAGATCTTCAAGACCTAAGACGACAGGTAATTGTGTTACTAAAACTATAGATAGATATTGACCTATCTCCCTAACAGCTTACTCCAAATACCCCTGGTATCATCATATAGATCATCATAGAGCCTAACATCTATTAGCTAGGATATAGAGAATTGTCGTTTGTGTTGCAATGTCAACGTACCTCCATATGAATAAAAGGTCTCCTCACATCAGTCTCTGTACACTGGTGTCACTATTCGAGCGGATTTGAAGCACCCGGATGCTATACTCATCCGGGAGTGTGTTGCATCTTCTTCGGAATTGGGCCACTTTTGCTTTATATCCATTGAAATTGATGTCGTGATAGGGAGTGACAGCTTTGAACTAGACAATGTCGTGAAACACGATGGTGGCAGTAATCTTTCTGAGGGTCTCATCTCCAGCTATGATCCAACGGAACCCACGGCGCTTTTGTGCTGGCTCTCCTTTGTAGATCACTGCCGTACCATCGCTGCGCTTGCTGGGAATTCGCAAGTCGTCCAGTATCAGCCGCCCCTAATCGTCGAAGGTGATGCCTCTCTACGGCTTCTCATTCATATTCTTATTGCATACCACCGCGATCCAACAATGCGGTGCAACGTTTCTGAGACCCTGGGTACTGGGGGCCGTTTGTCTCGACCAGAGCAGTACCGAGCTGGTCTCCGCCAAATGACCACAACTCAAGAGATCATCACCAGCCGCCAACGTTCAATTCCTTCAGTTTCCATACAGGGCAAATCTGAATTGCAGTCCGTCTGAAGATGCGCTTTTGACCTTCAATGCCATCAACCCCTGAGGCTTCTACCCTTTCGCCTTTGGTTAGAGACTTACCGTGTGGTCCCTCGAAAGCTCATCCAAAGTCGAAGACACTATCGTTACTCTGTGTCTACTGAGGCCTCATGACACAGACGTCAAAGGCAAGCTCTCAGCCAGTGTCTTTTTTGGATCTTTAATGCCAACACCGCGCGACTGCTTACACCCAAGATTGTCCCGCTGGCACGTGTAAGCGGCAGACCCAGCTCCGAGAGACCTGGCCGACGATGCCTAGAAACCATGCTATAACATACATGGCTGGAGAGCTAGAGAGCCGCAAACAGTATATTGATACTACTTACCTGCAGCCAACCCCTACCCAAGAAACCCATACTACCCCTACCACGCCGAGCACAGTCAACACACCAGAAACACCCATCATGGCACTGCCGGCCCTCACGGACATCGGCTCCTTCGATGGCACGCCCTCGGTCAACCGGTGAGTATCCCGGTTGGACTGGGCGTTCAAAGCCAAGACTGGGGCTGCACCAACCCCCATTGCCAAGCTTCAGGCCATTGACATGCTTCTCGAAGGCCAGGCTGCCACGTTCGTGGACAGCCCTCGAAGGCTCAGAAACATAATGGACAAGTTGATCGCGGGAGAGGGGGCTGTCACCTCATCTAACGTGTCCACGGTGGTCACGGCCCTGGTCGAGAGGTTAATTACGTATTGGGTACATTCAGTTGTCTTTCCAAGCCCATCTTGCTCCAGATCCTGGCCCTCCACCCTTGCCTCTTCTCCTGTCATTATCCCCCTCGTGAAGCTGAACATTTCCTGAGTATTCCTCAGACTGAGCACTCAGAGAATGGTCTTTGGTCCTGTTCCCCAAGGAAATCGGACCTCAACCCCACAAGTTTGCAGGTAGACACTTTGTTTCTTCATCACTGTGCTCAGATACCCGGCCCCTCTTGCAATCGGGTTCCACGCTGCAGCCAGAACATCGACACTGAGAGGAATCACCCAACCCAATGCGGAAATCAGTCTGCACGTGTGTACCTGGGATGATGTCAGTGTCGGCCCCACGATGCTAGTTCTTAAGGAGGGAGGAGCGAGCTCTAGCTCTACCTACGCCCAAACTGAGCGAGCACCTTCCTTCCTATGAAGAACAGGTATGCCCATAAAGATCAGAATAAAACAGACTCACTTCTACGAAAAAGAAACTGGATGGCGTAATGGTAAGTCACGATCTCTTGGATGTCCAAAAGTCGCGAATTCAACTTGTGCTGTATCTTGGTTGATGAGACCCCCGAAAAAGAACTTGTTACGATCTAACCGCTCGTAAGCAAGGCACAGACGATGCGAAAGTGTCAATGGGAAAAAGAAAGACGCCAGTGGCCGATTTCAATGTGCTTCGATACCGGTTGGCCTCCAAGGGAGGGATCGGAAGGATGAACCTGGACTGAACTGACAAGACTTACCATCTGATGATGTTGGCTTATGGAACAAGAAGATCTGTCTGGTAGGGAAGCTAACATATAAATACAGACGCTCTGACCTCTTTTTCTTCAGTGGGCCATCTTGAGCCCATCTCCGGTTGGGTTGGGAGTCAGCGAAACTTCACTTCGGCCTCACATATGCATTACCACATCTGTGCCTGCGTTGGGGCGCCAGGCAACAACGCCCCCTATAACCTGTTGCGAAACACCACATAACATTAGAGACTGTTGGATTGCTGATTTATTCGTGTTAATGCGATTTCTAGTCATGCGCATTAACCGGCAATGCCTGTAATATGATGCTACTCCCCCTCGACTACCCATGTCTCTAGCTGTACGCCTGGAACGATCAACACAGTTACAGAGGCACGCCCTCGAGCCCAAGGCAGTCGTTGCTGAAAGTTTAACCTGCAGAGCTGGTAAAAGTCACTGCGCGTCAAAATCTGGTAGAGCTACGGTTTGTCAACGAGTGAAAGGTATCTTTGACAAAGACGGAGATGACTGCGCTGTCGCAGGTTGGCTTGGAGTAAGCTTTGTTGTTAGAACTCTCCGCCTCCGTGTCTGCTGCTTTGGTGTCTGTTCAACTCTTGATTGACGGCCAAAGGGGTGATGGCGATGGCAAGGAGCTGCCATGGCTCTCAAAGAAGAAGGGCAAGGAGAAGAAGCAATGACCAAGAAGCTGAAGAAAATGGAGAAAGCAAAGCAAAAGAGTCTAATACTCCAAGATGCAGGGAAATTGAAAGCTCATACCTGGAACAAGACGATGTGAAAGTTGGTCATTTCTCAACATTACCCAGAAACTAGCAATAGCTGTAATTATCCAAGACTGCTGATACACAGCCAAGTGCCGAAGCGGAATCTCCTCCATTTGTATCTCGTTATAGACTCCAGTCTCTTCCTCTTTGTCTCTATCCGTATCCCCCTACCAATTCTCTCCGGCTGGGCTCTACCAAGGTAACAAGATGTAAAGTGCTCAGAGAACCGGTCTTCGGGCTTGCTCCTGGAGGAGTAGGCCCTCACCCTAGCGAGATCGCAGGTAGACTCTTGGATTCATCATCATGGCGCATCTAGTTCCCTGTTACGAGCGGCTTGTGTACTGCAGTCAATGCACCCAGCAGTAAAAGGGGTCACCCATTCCGCTGCGGGTGCAAGTGAAGCAGTACTGGTGACCAAAGGCCACATCCCCAGTTGTGTCGTGTCCCCTGAGAACCCCTTTTATTGTTACGATCTGGAACCTGGTAAGCAAGACTTCAAAGACGACGAAAGTGATTGTTTGGGAGAACAAAGAATGAGATGATGGACTGACCTTCAGATGATGCGACATGGATTGAGCGTACAGGCGTCCGGTATATATAGCCCGTCGAACAAGATTGTGTCGGATGAATCAGCCAAGGTCCGGAGAAACTCTGCAGATAACTTTGCCATATTGTATGCTGTTGCCTACGTCTTATATTTCCATGCGGCGAAGTCAAGGTTAACCTTCAAGGCATCCAAGAATGAGAGCATGACACTTCTCCCCGTGTCTTCCACCAACGGCCCTACAGACTCGCCACCAGAGTGTGCATTTTGCCTCTTGGCAAGTGTTTGTTACATTGGAGTTGAGCTCAGATTTGGCCCTGCACCTGGTACATAGTTTGAAAGTGTCGTCGGAAGCTTCAGCTTGTCCAAGATGTCGTGGGCTGCTGGAAACGCATGTCTAGAAACTTGGAGATACTCGCCAGCAGTGTATCTGAAGCGATTTGAGAGCGAGAGCGTGACCAAGCCTTCCTAAGCTTTCGTTGTACAGAAGTTTGAGCATGACTGCGTGGGAGTTGTCTTCCATATCGTTGAAAACAGACTCACCACCAGCCCGCAATCATACGGTTGCTGCTTAGCTACCTGTATTATCTGAAGATCTCCGAAGGTCTTCTGCTACGAATCGGCGTGTCTGCCAGCAAGATTGACGCCGATGGAAACTCTCTCAGCACCGCCTTTGCTCTTGGTGAAGAGTATGGCGATGACCTCGCCGTACCTTGTGTTTGGCGCCAAGCCATCCACGTGCCGATAATACGGACGGAGGTCAAAGTATGTAACCATTGCGACTAGGAATTCGGACATGGGTGGCGGGATATGCCCGCTACGAGATGGCGAAGCTGCGCATCCATATTTTAATCACTGTACCTAGGTATCTGAAAGAAATGACACGATCTGAAGAGTGCATCAGGCGGTCTGTCTCGGGAGTGCAACCCTCGGCGCACAATATAGGCCCAAGCCCTCGGTGTGTTGCAATGGCGTCTTGGCCGTGGACCAAAGGATGGCAGGATATGCAGAGGATGGGGCGAGAAGGCTTCTAGATGGCCCCAACTGGCGTGCCGTCTCCGGGCCTCGAAGCAGTCTGGCGGCTAACGGAGGGCTGTCGTTGGTTCGCGATGGAATCCACGGATTTCATGGTGTTGCATCCCACATCACACGTACCCCTGCAGGGCTCAAGCGACGGACGTCATGTCACCCACTGTAGCCACTGTAACCACTGTAACCACTAGCCGCTAGCCGCTACTGCTGCACTGCTGCTGACAATGGGTGTCCCCTGCATATCCAAAGCGCCATCTTTTGACGCCATGGCACGAGAAAGCTGGCAGATGGACGATGGGAAGCAGAAAAGGAGGCGGCTAAGCGGCAGATCTTCCCTGTAATCCCCGCTACAGTGGGTGAGACGAAACAGCGGCCTAGGGGAGAGGAGGGGCTGGTTGGCTGCGGAAAACTGCCGTGGCTGCTCGCGGGGCTTCAGCCACTCAACCCCCCAATGGAGATCTCTCTCTCTCTCCCCATCCTGGACTCACCCCATAGTTAAACGTCTTCCCATCCGGATCGGGGCGCTGTTGGTTGTCTTCCAACATGTTGCAGATGTAGATGCTGGCATTTCTTCTTTCGTCCTGGCCCCATCTATCCCGTCCATGGTTCGTTGTATAACATCGTCTATACCCTGCAGCTTCGCCGGCTTCCACCAACGCCGCCACCAGCAACCCGGCGACGAGTTGGCTAGAGGAGGCACCGCGGCCTCGAGGTAATCGACAGCGATTGCAAAGGGCAGCGTACAGCGGCGCAGACCAGACAGATTCACCATGCGCATCGCCTGCCTCCAGTTCGCTCCGGCTGTTGGCGATGTCGACAACAACATCGACCTAGCCGACGCCGTCCTCGATCGCGCCGACCCTCAAAACCTCGACCTTCTTGTCCTTCCCGAGCTGGCCTTTTCTGGTATGATCACTCACCAACTCTACAAGTCACCATTGCTCACGCGATAGCAGGGTACAACTTCAAGTCGCTGCAGCACATATCTCCCTTCCTCGAGCACTCCGAATCTGGCATCAGCGCTCTTTGGGCTCGGACTCAAGCTCTCAAGCATGATTGCACCGTCATTGCTGGATACCCCGAAAAGGTTGACCTGGCCGGCAGATGGCCCTCCGACCCTGAGTACTACAACTCTGCTGCCGTGGTCAGCAGCGACGGGGAGACGCTGGGCAATCATCGGAAGACGCACCTCTACTACACCGATGAGACGTGGGCTCTAGAGAACCCCGACTACTTCTTTGCGAAGTCTCTCCCTGGGCTTGGGACGACCGCCATTGGAATCTGCATGGACATTAATCCCTACAAATTCGAGGCCCCGTGGGACAAGTATGAGTTTGCTCAGCATGTCTTGGACTCCGAGGCACGCCTGGTTGTCTTGTCCATGGCCTGGATAACACAGGAAGAACCCAGCTTATTCACCCAATACCCTCGGGATCCAGACATGAACACGCTCACGTACTGGGTTTCACGGCTCGAGCCCATCATTCACGCCAGGTTGGACGAGGAAATCATTGTGGTACTCGCCAATCGTACTGGTGCCGAGGATGAAGTCGTCTACGCTGGCACGAGCACAGTATTGGGAATTGTGTCGGGAGAGGTTCGAGTCTATGGCATGCTGGGCAGGGGTGAGAGGGAGCTTCTCGTGGTCGACACCGACGACCCTCCTTTCGCCAAGCTAGTCTATCGCCAGGAAAAAGAGCCTGTTAAGGCCAATGGGAATGAGAAGCCGTCGGAAACAGCGCGTCAGAATGGATCCGTACGCAGCGGCGCCAAGGACTCGAATGAGCGTCGGGAAGAAGCGCAAGGACCTACAATCCCCGACGATCAAAGCTCGAGCGAGACATCTTCTACGTCGCGCCACAATGTTGCAAGTAACGCTCCATCCTATAGAAGGAACGACCTCCCAGCCAAGGATTTACCAAAGCGCCAGGCCGAGAAGGGCCACGATAGCTACGCCGTTCAGACCCCCTCTGCACCAAGTCCAACCCCAAATGACCTCCGTCCGCGGGTGGCAAAAGCTACAGAGGCTGCCCAATCTCGTCGAAATAATTATTCGCAATGTCAGTCTTCAAATTCTTACCGAAACGAGAGGCCCAAGCAGAGAGACGATCAGCATGCCGACGCAGATGCCTCCCCGAGAGGTCGGCGGGAGCGGAGGACTGCTTCGCCTGCGAACACCACAGGCGCCCATTTCTCCGACTTGTCGAAACTATCGTGGCTACATACCTGGATCGGCCGAGATCACGAAGCCATCGGAACCACAGGGACTCCTTTCACGACATTTGACGACGGGGATGAAATCCACTCTGACTTTGGCTCGGTGCCAGGCGGGCGCGAGAATCGATATAGTATCCGATCCGATGTTTCCGTCTGGAACAACCAACCCGGTCGCGTGCCCTCTACCACGACGTTTCAGATTCCATCGCATGAGCCAGCCTTGAAGCACTCCATGTCCACTCACAAGCAGACGCCATCGCAGAATTTTGGTGAACGTAAAGGCAGATCTCGAAGCAAACGCCCAGGAACATCCAACGCACGAGGTGTCAGCCAACCTGTTGTGCCGGATCGATCACTATCAGCAGTTCCTTCTGCCTCGGACATGGAAGCCGTACACAGGAAGCTCAAGGAAGTCCGGCAGCGAGCAGAATCTGCCCAAGGGCGTCTGATTTCGCAAGTCGCGAGCAGAGGGCTTACCCAAGAACCCAGGCCTGGCAAACTGACTCGACAACAAACTGCCCCAATCCCAGCTGAGGCACACGAGCGAACTTTATCTGGCGGTTCCATCCCCATTGCCATGGACCCAAGTGTATGGGATGATGTGCGTCGACAACAGCCTGTGACCCCCGACGCTAAGAATCGCAAATGCTCGAGATCTGCGTCGCGTAGCCGAAATGTAGGCACAGACTCTCACCATCGAAGCCGTCTTCGATCTGCGACGCTGGCAGACGGCGAGAGAAGAGGACGGTCCGTGTCTGCGCGGTTAGAGCAAGCCCAGTCTCCTCCGACTCGAGAACGGCGAGCTGGGTCTCGCAGAGTTGATCCTGTGCCCGAACCGATCGACCTGTCGCAGTTCCACTTGATAGAGGAGTATCCTTCAGCCAACTGCCCTCTCCATGGCTCTCGGCCTCACTCAGGGGCAAGGCACCGGAACCCATCACGTCAACGAAAGCAGAGCAGCAGTCGCAACCAAACGCCACAGGGACAGGGCCATGGCCTGGGATCCAAACGGTCCATATCTGCTCTACAAAAGGCACACGCCAAGGCTGCTTCAGTGTCTACCACGAATACCCCGAAGCCGGCCAAGGCCCGTGAGTCGCCGGCGCTGCGGGCCCAACATGCTTCCACAAGCTCCATGAGCACCTTGACATCGAGCTGCTTAACACTGAGCCCTGGCCAGGAGCCCAAGACGCCTGTGGCGATGGTGTTTGCCGGTGATTTGGAGGAAGCCCGTCAACAGACGAGCGCCAGCACACTATTGCCCTCGTTGAAGTGTGGTGAGAGGCAAAGTACGCTGGAAATCGCAAGACCAAGGAGTGTAGTGTGGTAGCGGGCCTTGTGGAAGTTGGTAGATTTTCTTGCTTTTTCTGTTTCAATCCCCATGGTCATTTCTCACACGCTCTCGCTTTGCCTGTCCTTTTGGTTGCCTACATTTAGCGAGGCGTTTACCTACGTTGTTTTCGTCAATGAAGCACATGTTTAATGGCAATTTCTACAAGGTGATGATACTACATGCTTATGTGTGCGATCTAGATGTAATATTGAAACGCATTTACGACGGTGCTTGCGACAATCCTTGGGGCAATCTCTTGGATGAGACATATCTACTGCTTAGACACCTAGCAGATAATCACCGGAAGCACGGATACGGAATACTACGGTGATCTGGTTCTCCCCCTGGAAGGTGACATCAAGTCCGTGGGGCGCATGCAACTACGTACTACCCCGGACAGACAGTCTGTGAAAGCCAAGCCGGGCGGCTAGAGGCTGTGATCGGACGATCCCCGAAGGTGACGAGAGTGATTGCCGGCGTGGAGATGGGACGACGATGGGGCGGAAGCAGACGACTGAGTTGGGATTACAAGAGGCATTTACCAGCACTTGCGAATGAGGAGAGTCAAGATAATCCACCATCAACCAACATCTTGAGGGCCCATCACCACTGCACAATCGTGTGCCGTCTTCTGGCCTTGGCCAGTGTACCCCCGTCGCCATGTCTTGCAGATCCCTAGGATCTAGAGCACATCAAGCATAGCGCACCCGAAAGAAAGATGGACGCATGCAGTTTGAATTACGGTGACGGCGCCGGCATTGTCTCGTTGGACAGCAGGCCACCAACCAGCAGACTTGGCCGACTCCTCACACAACAGAACAGGGCCCCCCCCAGGCCGGGTTTGCGCAGATGGTCGGCAGCACGCCAATCACAGCATGGCCAGCGCCGGCCGAGTGTGAAGATGAAGTGCGGATGAGGCCTCAGGGCCGCACAGAGGACAGGGGTACCGGATGGCAGGGTTGCAGGATGGGCGTGAATGGCCAGCCGGCCCCCAACCAGCCACCCTCGTGGGCGCACATCAGGGCTTTTCGGGATGGTTGATACGGCGCGATACGACGGCGACGACCATGGCTCGGTGCCGTCACATCCATCACACCAGTCGTTGGTAGCGTTGTTACCAAAGGCATCGCCGTCCCACATCACGCCGGCCAGACCATCGGTTCGCCAAGCCGATAACTACTCTCGCTCTTATCCATCTCGCCCTCGAGTATTGCTATGTAGCAAACATCTTTGGCCCAGGATAGCCCTCTCGACGCCAATTCTCCACCTCACAACTGCCCTCTCCGCCATGCTGCGGCTCCTGACAAACGTCGCCGCCATTGGCGCCGTCTTGCCCGGTGCCGCTGCCATCCTCGTGGCCCCCGGCTCTCCGTGCTCGTCAGACTGCGGCAATACACTCGAAGGAACCGCCCCCGACGACATCGCCTGCGACCAGGATTCGTTCTTGACAGCCGGCGTCGGCCAGATCTTTCAAAGCTGTCTGACGTGCGAGTTGGCGAGCCAGCACAATACCACCGACGGCAAGTCGGACGCCCTGTCGGCGCTGTGTGAGTCCCTGCCGATGACTTGTGTTTCTTGGTTTCGCGACTGGGTGCTGACTTGGATTCTCCAGACAATCTGCGATATGCTGTCTCGTACTGTCTCCTTGGATACCCACGCCATGACAATGTTGTCAGCACTCCCTGCATCACAACGTAGGTGTACCGCGATTGCTCTCCTCTCTCGCGCTTGAAACTGACCCTGGCCCGCAGTACGGCTTGCGGCCCGTTCCGAGAAGCCATAGAGTACAAGAACTTGTCGACCAAGATGGAGAGCTATGAATATTGCCATGACTGGCCCGTTGACAATACGGCCGAATTCCAGGGCTGTACGACTTGCTTGCAGGCCGGGAGCCAGGACTTCTTGGCCAACTGTGCGCTGACCCTCGCAAAGCTATCACATCCCCTCGCTGACTCCTCGTAGATATAACAGTACTGCAGGCGGGTTGCGAACAGAAGCCCGGGAAAGGCGCCCTCCTCGGAATCGAGGGCAACGTCTTTTCAACCGACAAAGTCAACGTCACAGAACCGTCGACGATGATCTCGGTGGACCCAGCCTGGTTTGACGAGGGTCCGCTGACACTTGGGGCCAAGGTGGGCATCGCCTTTGCCGGCCTCGTCGCCGTCCTGGCCGCCGCCGGCTTCGGCATCGTGTGGAACGGCAAGCGGCGCAGACGAGCCTTTCTACGGACTCTCGAGACCCAGCACGGCCACGCCGACTGGCCCTCGCCGCACCACGGCGACATGTACGAGACGCCCACGAGCCAGCGCCCGCTGCGCGGCTGGGACGACTCGCCCACGAGCGCTGCCACGGAGAAGAACTATTTCCCCCGCTACGTCTCGCCGTACTCGTCCCAGTACAACAGCCCCATCAGTGCCCAGGACGCCCTCAACATGTCGTGGCCTGGCGCTGCGCACCCGGCGAATCACCCTGGCGAGCTGTCCGTTGGTGGTGGCGGCGCCCTGGACCACAAGGGCCGTTGGGTGCCGAGTCAGCCGCATGCCAACACGCAGCCCCCGGCGGGCGGTGAGGCGTATGAGATGTACGAGGTGGACAGCGCTGGCGCGTCCGTTTCGCAGGGGAAACAGCGGATGCAGGTCGAAGCGCCAGTTCTGGGGCATCCGGGGTTTGGGCGGAATGGGAATAGCCCTCCGAGGCGGTATGATGCTGGCGATGGCGATAGGCCCATGACCTGAGACTGGGCCCAAGGACAGGTTCCTGGGCTTACCTGGCATGGCGTTCCGGAGTTGTTAATGATGGATATCACCAGTATTGGATACCGGACCTTTGGAGGTTGAGTCCTCGATGTCATAATCAACACCACCTATTAGTGGCTACCTATGCATAGATGGCGTTTGCAATGTGCAACTTTGTTGAGTGGAAGTCATGTTCCTGATTCGTCCTTGGTCTCTGCAGGCAGATGTTCAGCTGACTGCTCCTGGCGGCTATCTCATGCAGCTTCTCAGCCCTTTCCTCTCCCCAACATACGAGCGTAAACCAAAACTCCGCCTCCCCCCGTTTCCAACTCTTCATCTACAACCACACCATTGTCACCTCACACTTTACGTCCTTCAGAAGCCCAATACTAGCCACGATGCCTGAGCTCGACCCTGCGCTCTACACGGTTGCTTGGATCGCCCCTCTCGAGATCGAGGCCCGTGCTGCCTTGTGTCTCTTTGACGAGCACCACATAGGAGGCTTCCCTACTGCCCGCGGTCGAGACTATGTCTTCAGTGCTGGAAAGATGTGCGGGCATCACGTCGTACTTGCAACTCTACCTGCGGGTCAGCCTTATGGGACTGGCTCTGCGGCCGCGCTCGCCAGCCAGGTCAAGATGTCCTTCCCCAACCTCTGGTTTGGACTACTTGTTGGCGTTGCGGCTGGTCTGCCTGGCCCCGAGCGCGATATACGTCTCGGTGACGTGCTAGTTGCCCTGCCCCAGGGAGATGACGCTGGGCTTGTTGCCTACGAACTTGGCAGGGAGGTAGGGGAAGACGATATCCAGCTATTGCAAGGCGGACACGTGCTGGCAAGGACGGAGACTGTTGTCCGGTCAGCGATTGGCTTAATCAAGCTGCGCCAGGGTACAGACTACTTCCTCCATTACTACCGGAAGATCGAGAACGAGAAACACGACGGTGGTACCTTCGTCGACCCAGGCGAGGATCGGGACGTCTTGTACGAGCATGACCAGGTTGTCGAGCGAGAATCCCGGTCTGAACGGACGCGGGTATGGTACGGACGGATAGGTTCCGGAGACAAGCTCATGAGGGATGCCACGAAGAGGAATAAGCTGCGCGATCGCTACCAAATAATAGGTCTCGAGATGGAGGCTGCCGGGACTATGAACACCATCCCGGTTGGTGTGATCCGCGGCGTCTGCGACTACGCCGATAGCCACAAGAACAAGGAATGGCAGCCGTATGCGGCAGCCATGTCTGCTGCGTACGGCAAGGCAATCCTGGAAATCATTCAGGCAAAGAAGATTCAAGTCATTCAGCCAAAGAAGATTCAAGGTGAGTAGCTTAATGCAAGTTGTTATATTGGACCTTTCATAAGAGCATACGAGACTAGTCAATCACAATACTAATACCAACTGTTTCCTATAGACCGTCATTTCACGATTCCATTCGGACGAAACGATGACTTCATTGGCCGTGTATCCATATTGGCTGCGCTTCTCCAGATGATCCCTCCAAGCGCCAGCCCTGACAAGTGTCAATGGACCGCGATCGAAGGCCTCGGTGGCGTTGGCAAGACACATATTGCGCTCGAGGCCGCCTACAGGATACGCGACAAATATCCCGACTGCTCCGTTTTCTGGGTCCCTGCCGTCGATGCCTCCACGTTTGAAAATGCCTACCTCGATATTGGCCGTCGTCTCAAGGTACCAGGCATAGATGATGAAAAGGCGGACATCAAAACTCTGGTCAAGACTGCTCTAAGCCGCGATTCTATGGGCCAATGGCTCTTGATCATTGATAACGCTGATGATACTGAGCTACTATTCAAGTCCACCAAACTTGATAAGTATTTTCCGTCAAACAAGAATGGCTCCATCCTATTCACGACCCGTACACGCGACGTCGTTGTCGGGCTGGGCATCCTTGGTCGAAGCATCGTCGAGGCAACTGCGATGAGTAGGGATGAGGCTACCCAGATGTTGCAGACCGCATTGAAGGAGAGTCAGGTACAGGATACCGCCAGTACCAACGATCTACTCGACTTTCTTGAAGATCTTCCCCTTGCTATTAAGCAGGCGTCTGCATATATCGCTGTCAAACAGATAACGACAGCAAGATATCTCGAGTATTGCCAGTCAAGTGATACGACATTCGTGCGCCTCCTTAGCAAAGGCTTTAAAGACCGTGACCGATACGAAGAGGATCGAAACATTATGAACCCGATTGCTACTACTTGGCTTGTTTCATTCAACCACATCTCACGCGATGACTCACAAGCCGCAGAGTACCTAAGATTCATGTGTTTTTTGGCCGAGAGAAACATTCCCTCATCTCTCCTGCCACTTGCAGATACCGAGCTAGACGCCGACGAGGCCATTGGTACGCTCAAGGCGTACGGATTCATCACGGAGCGAGAAGGGGGGACTTCTTTCGACATACATCGATTGGTTCGGCTAGCAATGTGGAACTGGCTTCATCAAGAGAAGGAGGCACAGGCAAGCTGTACACGTGTGATACAGAGACTTGACGAGGTATTCCCAGTACCCGGGTACGAGAACAGAACAGAGTGGATGGGTCACTTGCCGCACGCGTGTAGTGCTCTGCGGTATGGAGTTGACTGTGACAACGATAAACCAAGAGTAATGCTTGAATACAAGGTCGCCTCAAGCTTCCTGTTGAAAGGAGACTTTCAAGAGGCATTAAAGCGCCTTGAAAAGACGCTGGGGTGGGCAGAGAAGGTTTTTGGCGAAACGGATCGCTTCACACTTCTCATCATGAACGACCTCGCAATTACACTCACGAGCTTGGGCGATCACGGCAAGGCAGAGCCGATTCTCCGAAAGTTCCGAAAGTCGGTACGGTTGAATGAACTGGGGTGGGGCAAGGACCATGACCTTACACTGGCGAGTATGAATAACCTTGCAGGCTCGCTCATTCACATGGGCAAATACGAGGAGGCACATCAGCTACTCCTAGAAACGCTAAAATCAAGTACGACGGATCCTGAAATAGTGCGTCCTGAAGCACTCGACACTCTAAGCAACCTCGCTTGTGTTCTCGGTCACTTGGGCAGGCATGAAGAGGCAGAGCAGATGCATCGAAAGACACTAGGGTTCATGGAGGTGGTGCATAGAAAGGAGCATCCTGACACACTCAAATGTATGAACAATTTTGCACAATCACTCCATACATTGGGTAAGTATGAAGAGGCAGAGAAGGTACATCGACAGACACTAGGATTGAAGGAGAAGGTCCTTGGCAAGGAGCATCCCGATACACTCGTCAGTATGTATAACCTCGGGCATACACTCGATCACTTGCGCAGGTATCAAGAGGAAGAGCAGATTTTGCGACAGACGCTAGAGTTGATGGAGAAGGTTCTTGGCAAAGAACATCCTCATACGCTTCGCTGTATGGACAGCCTTGTATCTATGCCCAAGGCAGAACAGACCGACTGATGATAGTGTTGATGAAGAAGGTTTTTGGCAAGGGGCATCATGATACGGTTGCTGTTGATAAAAAGCTGTCATCATTACTACTACGGAGAGAAAAGGAGTTAATGGATAATAAAGAGGAGAGTACCTAGGCTGTATATACCAGAGGCTGGTTCGAGTTTAGAGACGAGTTGAAGTAGATAGTCTAGAAAGTACCTAACTACCTAGGAAACCAAGTGAGGTTGATTCCAAGCACTGACGAGCTGTGTGGCTGATACACTACACTGTGGCTAGAGTAACTCGCCTATCCAAGAATGGCCTAGCGCATTGGCGTCGCCACACGAGACCGGCGGCTTTCCTGACGCCGGGCCCCCACAATCGCAGAAAAAAATTTGGAAGCTGCCAACCACCAAACACCAAACCAAACCGGGTAGAAAGAGGAAATCCGATCTTTCCTTGTCTTCACGCCCTCGACACCCGCCGCACCAAAGCTCAATCAAGGAGCTCCTGCCTGCCGGTCCCCGGTGATTCACTAGCACCATGTCGACCGAGATTACCAAGAAGAAGGCGGCCGAGGACGAGTACACGATCAAGCCTCAGGCTTCGACTCCGTCCGTCGACACGAGCTCGTGGCCGCTGCTGCTCAAGAACTACGAGAAGCGTGAGTGACGCCGGCTCCTTTCTCCCATAGCCCTGTCTCTGCTCTTGTGGGAATCTCCATCTCGCGATTCCTGCAACTGCCACTCCCAATTGGCCCCTCCCTTCTCTTCTGTTCCAAAGACCGTGGGCTGACCGTGCAATTCTCGTCGTCTAGTGCTTGTGCGAACGGGTCACTTCACCCCGATCCCCAATGGCTGCTCGCCCTTGAAGCGCGATCTCAAGCAGTACATCAGCTCTGGTGTCATCAACCTCGACAAGCCCTCCAACCCGTCCAGTCACGAGGTTGTCGCCTGGGTCAAGCGCATTCTGCGGTTCGTCCATCCACTCCCTTTGCGCCAAATGGACTAGCCTTGACTGACTTTTCTCTCCAGTGCCGAGAAGACTGGCCACAGCGGTACCCTCGATCCCAAGGTCACCGGATGCCTGATTGTCTGCATTGACCGCGCCACCCGTCTCGTCAAGTCCCAACAAGGTGCCGGAAAGGAGTATGTTGCTGTTGTCCGCCTCCACGACAAGCTGCCCGGCGGCCAGGCCCAGTTCGCCCGCGCCCTCGAGACCCTCACCGGTGCTCTGTTCCAGCGCCCTCCCCTGATCTCGGCCGTCAAGCGCCAGCTCCGTATCCGAACCATCCACGAGAGCAAGCTGATTGAGTTTGACAACGACCGCCACCTCGGTGTCTTCTGGGTCAGCTGCGAGGCTGGTACCTACATCCGAACCCTCTGCGTCCACCTGGGTCTGCTGCTCGGTGTCGGCGGCCACATGCAGGAGCTGCGTCGTGTGCGCAGTGGTGCCATGGACGAGACCAAGGGCATGGTCACCCTCCACGACGTTCTCGACGCCCAGTGGATGATGGACAACACCCGCGACGAGTCTTACCTGCGCCGGGTCATCTCTCCCCTCGAGACCCTGCTGACCTCGTACAAGCGACTGGTCGTCAAGGACAGCGCCGTCAACGCCGTGTGCTACGGTGCCAAGCTCATGCTTCCCGGTCTCCTCCGATACGGTATGTTTTAACACTTTTATTTTTAGGACTAGAGTGCGCAGAGTATGCTGACCAAGTGAACAGAGGCTGCCATTGAGCACCACGAGGAGGTTGTCCTGATGACGACCAAGGGTGAGGCCATTGCCATTGGTATTGCCCAGATGTCGACCGTTGAGATGTCGACCTGCGACCACGGCGTCGTTGCCAAGGTCAAGCGATGCATCATGGAGCGTGACCTGTACCCCCGCCGCTGGGGTCTCGGCCCTGTGGCCCAGGAGAAGAAGAAGCTCAAGGCCGACGGCAAGCTCGACAAGTTTGGCCGCGCCAACGACGCCACGCCCGCCAAGTGGACTTCCGAGTACCAGGACTTTAACGCGCCCGACGGTTCCGCTGTCCCTCCCGTGGCTGGCACGCCCCAGAAGCCTTCCGAGGATGTCAAGATGGAGGGTGCGCCGGCCTCTTCGCCTGCGCCCGAGGACAAGAAGCGCAAGAAGCACGACGGTGAGACGCCAGAGGAGAAGGCGGAGCGCAAGAAGAGAAAGGCGGAGAAGAAGGCTGCCAAGGCTGCCAAGAAGTCGGGCAAGGGCGAGGCCGATTCCGACAGCGACTAAGGGGAGGCCCGGCTGCAGTGGATGTGCTGGGACTGGGGACGGGGGTGGATAGGTTTACCTGTGGTTGGTGTACCACCATGTTGTCTTGTTGATGTCTGGGACCCTCTTGGCGTTCGGTTTGAAAATACGTGACCAATTCTGTTCTGTGCTTTGTTTGGTGGGAGGAGGAGTAGACCAATGTGAAAATCAAGTTCTCTGACTGAAGCGGTGCCTGCCGCTGGCCCTGGATTCATGATGAAGTGATGTATGGCCCTGGGCCTCGTCAACAATGGACGGGATGGATGACGACAATGGCTGGGCGCAGCACCGCACCGCGAGGCCGGGACGGGGGTTGGGATAAGCATAAACGACGGCCGCCACGACAGCGGAACACGTGGGCCGGGCGAGGCTCCGGAGCAGGCAAAGCAAGCAGGCGATGATGATGATGTGAGCATGGAGTAGCATGGCATGGAGTAGCATGGCATGGCATGGCATGGCATGGTGATGTCGTCGGGCTGCTGGGCTGGGATGGGATGAGGCTATTTGCTGGAGACGCGGAGAATGGGAGTGGCTGTTGTACAACACACCACTTTTTGAGTCGAGAGGCCAACAAGCTCCCGCGCAAGGGGGGACGTTGGTGCATGATGCGGGATGACGGACATGGCGGGAATATAACTCGCATTGTGAGACGGCTGGTGAATTATCTGGTGGTATCCTTTTTCAGGTACAGAACTGGAAACCATCTAGATGGATGGATTGGGTATGTGTAAAGGGTAAAGCTATTCTTAGCAACGGTTCCACGGCCGGGCTATTACACTCCATAGCCTTACATAGTAGAGCCGTCTCCCTTTTATATTAACTCGTCCGACGGTGGGAAAAACGAGTCTGTAAGGCTGCTGCGCCGCACGCAGCATGTTGTAGCATCTTGAGCTGCGTGTGGCTTGTGCGGACGCGGCATGGGCAGGGATGAAGTTGTTCATGCGGCATTGTGCAAGGTGGGAGGTGAGTTGATGTTGTGCATCCATCTTTTGCTGCTGGTTTTTTTTCTCTCTCCCTCTCTCTCTCTCAGAGTTGGCCCCGTCGGCCTGAAACGCCTCTCGAGCCATGCATGTGGGCTGGGAGAGGGCCAGCTGCAGGCTCGAGATGCGTTGGCAAGGCGTGTTGGACCGAGTCTCTGGTAACCAAGTTGGTGAGAGAAAACTGGCCGTGGGCTGTGAGAGCTGGCGATGACGAGAATTACAACTCTGACATACACCAGGCTTGCGTGTGCCATCGGGGCGAGACAGAGATCAACCAAGAATGTAAGAAATATCCATGCATCTGGGCAAGGACGGGCTCTCAAAAAGCTATTCTGAGAGGCCCGTCTTACGGGCTCGTAGAGTCGTGGAGTCGTGGAGTCGTGGAGCCACAGATCACAGCCGGCCCAAGGCTGCAGTCGCGCATTGCCGCAACGATCTCCCCCCAACGGCGTCTTGATTGACGTTTCGACAAACTGCCATGTCCCTTTTCGGCCGATGGTGATCTACCAGGCAAAGGCATGAAACGAAACACGGGTCCCAATCGTGTCTGTGCCCTGCCGATACTGCTTCGGTCCCTGCTCGCTTCTTTCGTCAGCTCGACTCTTTCACAGCCTCTCTGCGTGGGCGTCTTTTTCTGGATCTCGTATTTCCCACGTCTGGTGTTTCACTTGGCTGATGATTGGCGTCTCTCAGGGTCTGCACTTGGCGCTCATCGTGCGGCAAGCTTGGGGGCCTCTCGTGTTGCTTCGGGGTTGGTCTGCAGACCACATCCGGAGCCGAAAGGAGACCAAGACTCCCCAAGGGTTTCCCATTCAGGCCCTTCAGGCTCGTCGTCGAGCCGTGGCCAAAGCTCACCGGTTTAGCTTGTTTGGCGTTGGGCCGGGACCCGGCCGCGACGCAGATCCAGCAACAGCCTCTTTGCTCTGCTGTCAACCCCGGGGCGGGGCAGGGCAAAGCAGGGCAGGGGTGTGTCCAACACGTCGTCGTGATGCCGAACAAACGTCGAGCGGCGGCTTAATTTCTTTTTGGAGTGCTGGCTGGCCCTGGGTGCCCGTGCGGCGCAGGCCTTTGCTGGGTCTTTGTCTCGTCTCATTGTCTTGTTGGCGAGATATAAAGATGGCGAGGTATGCCCTCGATGGGGAGGGGGAGAGAAGCATCCCAACTTGAGCAACTTGTTTCCCAGAGCTGGTCTTGACTTGTCTGACTGATTCCCTTCTCTGTCTTGTCAGTCTTCTCTTCTTGGTCTTCATCTGCTTGGTCTCCTCTTCTCAGTCTGCTCTTCTTGGTCTTATAAGTGCCCACCGGTCTGGTACACAAGAACTCACTCATCATGCCTTCACTATCACAACTCTTCTCTCCCGCCTCCCTCCTCCTCCTCCTCCTCTCCCCCCTGACGGCCAATGCCCTCCCCACGCAGGCCGGCTCCACTCGGCCCAGCAGCGGCTTCAAGCTCTCCCACTCCGTCCGAAACACGGGCCTCTACCCCCGCGGCAGCGCCGAGAACGACGCGCTCGGGCTGCCGACGTTTGTCCCCGACATGAACCTCATGTCGTCGCGCGACATGTCTAGCCTGGCGCAGCGAAACACGTCGGACCTTGCGCCCCGCATCAACGCCGACTTCCCGGACCCGTGCCTCGTCCAGGACTCGACGGGCGACTACTACTCGTTTGCGACGAGCGGCAACGGCAAGCACATCCAGGTGGCGACGGCAAAGGACCCGCACGGCCAGTGGACGCTGCTCGACCACGAGGCTCTGCCCGGCGACGGGTGGACGTCGGGGGCCAACTTCTGGGCGCCCGACGTGCGGCGGCTGGCCGACGACAACTATGTCATGTACTTTGCGGGCCAGAACAAGGAGGGCGGCCACTGCATCGGCGTCGCGCGGGCCGACAAGGTGGCCGGGCCGTACAAGATTGAGGGCGACAAGCCGCTCATCTGCCCCAAGGACGAGGGCGGCGCCATTGACCCGGCGGGCTTTGAGGACGGCGACGGCAAGCGGTACATTGTGTACAAGGTCGACGGCAACGCAAAGGGCGTGGGCTCGCCGACGCCGATCCGGGTGCAGGAGGTCGACGCCGCGGACGGCACGACGCTCATCGGCGAGCCGCGGACGATCCTGGACAAGACGGGCGACGACGGCCCGCTGGTCGAGGCGCCGTCGCTGGTGCGGATGAAGGCGGACCAGTACATTCTCTTCTACAGCAGCGACTGGTTCACCGGCGACAAGTACGACATCAAGTACGCCGTCGCAAAGTCGCTCCACGGCCCTTATGTCCGCGCGCCGTCGCCGCTCGTCGAGTCGCCCGAGATGGGCCTGCGCGGACCCGGCGGCGCCACGAGCTCGGCCGATGGCACCCTCATGGTCTTCCACTCGTGGTGCAACAAGGGCCAGGAGAAGCGCAAGCGGTGCATGTACGTGCTGCCGTACCATGCGGCCGTCTAGGCTGTTTCGTCTTGTTAGTTCTTTTTGCTAGTGGGGGGAAAGGGCGTTTGGGCTTGCAACGGATTTGTTTCTGCTTTCTAATGGGTCTGGTTTGTTGGAGATTTGATACCACGGGTTGGTAATGCCGTCGAGCATGATGCTGGGTTTTCCATCATGAGTCGCCAGGGCTTGGAGCCACAGCGGCCGTATTTTCGCATCTTGTCGCCTATATCAATAATATACCCAAGCAATGGATGCAAACTCTTGTGCAGTTACTCTCAAGTTACTGTGAGGTCTTGTCGGAATGAATTGCACTAATAAGTCGGACCCTGGTCGTTTGATGGATCAATAAGAGGGGCCTCGGGAGGATCTAAGAAACACCCCAGCAAGCCCAGTAGGTAGTTGATCCTTGGCGCAGGTGTAGACTTGTTTCTTCTTCGTAGAGGCCGCTTGAGACAGCTGAAGTAAATGTCTCTCCTGTTCCGCAATGGTTTAGTGCTTACGTCTGTGCAGGAGTAACTTTGGGCTCTTGGCGGAGCTTCAGAATGATGGAGCTCCCAGATCTTATCAATCAAGTCGCGGTGCTTCCGTCTTATGCTCTTCAGGACTAGTGTCAACCACGAATTGTTAGCATGAATAGCATGATCCATTATGTCTTACCATGGGAGTTGTAGATAACATACTTGGAGAATACAAATGCGAATTCTCGATTCTCTACGCGAATGTAAGCTTACTTCCTGGTCCAAACTAGGCAAAGCCAAGATCCAAGCCCCCTGTAAGACGTCAGGTGACAAGAAAGATTGATAATGGTAGCGAAGCTGAAGCTTACCTAAGTACATAACTAGGTAGTCAGGATCTCGAATTGTTTAACCCCTGTAAAAACGTACGGCTCTCCGCGGGCTCCCTCAATAAATATCCGCGGGACTCCGTCGGCCCAGGGTCAAGTTGACAAATCCTGCTACCCTATGACGTCCAATCCTTTCACACTGGTATTCGGGAAAGGATCCATCTAGTGTCTTGATTATCAACCAAACTCACTGATGACGCGGTCTGAATGTTGTCATGTTTGGATCTCTTTAGGCCTCGCAAGTAATCGTAGTGAGAGCTTGGCATACTCAATGGATATGCCATTGCTTGTGTAATTAGTTTGCAGCTCATGCTTTGTCAGTGTGTATATAAGAAAGCCCATTTCTGCAAGTTCCAAGAAGCCATCTCGACCTTGCCTCATTAATATTACAGTTCGAACCTATTCATAATGCCCTCTCATCTCACCATCCTTCCCGCCTCCACCCAGGCGGGCCGAGAAACGATTCGTGTTCTTCTCGAATCCAACGACAAGCCACTTATTCGCGGAATCTATCGTGATCCGTCAAAGGCTCCCGCCGAGTTCACCAAGCACTCCAACTTTAAAGCTGTCAAGGGCAATGTGGCCACGGGCGAGGGTCTCGACTTTGGCAACTCCTCTGCCGTTCTCTACGTCCCTCCTCCGATATATGACGGCACAGACGTGGCCGAGTACGCTACTCAATCTGCCACGAATGTGAGGAATGCGCTTGAGAGAGCTGCCAGTGTCAAGAGACTAGTCTTGCACTCGGCGATGGGCGCTCAGAACGATCACAGCATTGTTAGTTGCCGGGTGATTGTCTGTAGTGCACAATGGCTGACTGGAGAGCAACTGATATAGGGTGTTTTGAAGCTCAACCACATCACTGACAGCATCCTCAAATCGGTAGCACCAGAAGTGCTGATTGTCAAGCCTGGCTACTACTTTGAGACTTTGGCCGAGAGCCTGGATACAAAGTCGATGAGTTTACAATCGCCATTCTCGCCTGCCGACTACAAACTGCCCATGGTATCTTTCAACCCAGCCTAATTATATAAGAAAGGAATCTAGAGCGAATGCTAAATATGCTGCAGTTGAGCGTGAGGGACGTGGGCGAGTACTGCGCCAAGTCTCTCCTCGACGAGTCGCCCAGGCCAGCCATGCAGTCGGTCAAGATGTTTGGTCCGCGCCACTACAGTTCTCTCGACGTGAAGAATGCAGCGGAACACGTCACGGGGAACAAGTGTGCCTTGACGGTTATCGAAAAGGAAGAGCTAGCAGGGTTCTTTGCGCAGCATCTCCCCGTGGTGTATGCACAGGACTTTGCAGACATGATTGTTGCCATCATATCGGGCGGTGTTATAGCGAAAGAATTTGGCGACGACGAGAATACGGTCCGGGGGAGAGTGGAGTTGGTCGATGCCATGGAGCGTATTCTTGGCAGTAGGTGATGGCCGTCTTCCAGAGTAGCATTGCTGCATGGTTGGTTTATCCAGCAGCCGCCATGCCATTAGCCTCGGGTTCCATCTGCGGTGGCGTATGTAGGATCCGCGATGGCCTCCTCCATCTGATACAGGCCGAGGCGGGAGTGGAGGAACGGCTGCACGGCAAGCAACGTCGAAACGAGTTGCTTTTTGCGGATCGGGCCAAGCACGTTGCTGGAGGACGAGTGTGATTGAAGCGCGTGGATGATGGATATACGGTACAGGCCAAGATAGGCCAGACAAGCCAGGCCTGGCTGGGCAGGCGTTTACAGCTGCCCGCAGATGCGCAGATGCAAGCGACATCATGTGTGATTGCGCGCAAACATTGCCGCGAGTCACATGATGTGATTGATGCTTTGGTCGACATCTTGAGCGATCCCAGGCATCAACTCTCCATCCCCAGTCTTCTTCTTCTTCTTCTCTCTCTCTCTTCCGCGCGTGATGAAGCCCCCATGTCGTCGCCTCGCCACAGACGCGATGCAGATGCAGATGCAGACGCACGCAGAATGCACGCAGATGCACCTCCATCTCCATTCCATCTGCATTCCATCTCGGTTCGTGCCGTTTTAAGCGCCCTGCTCAACCCCCCCCGCTCCGCCACCCCCAGCCTCTCGCTGGTGATTGGCGACAGCTTCACCTCGACGCAACCTCCTCCGATTCTCATCACCAACACCATCGCCATGGTAGCGCTCACGGCCCTGCACGATCCACCGCCTGCAGCCTCCCTGGCCTGCTGATTGGCTCGCCCCGGCAAGCCGCACAATCCTCTCTGCGGCCGGGGAGATGCCCTGCTGCTCCGGAGCTGCGCTGCATTGCTCTGCGCTGCTCTGCGTTGCGTTGCGCTCTGCGCTGCTCTGCTCTGCTAGCCAGCCTGTTACGTTGCTGCGGCGTGACAAGCCAGCCCCGAATCGCAGATGTGATGAGATGCCACTCAGTGCCTTCACCATGTTGGTCCTAGACTGGGAACCTCGTGGGCTCTTTTGGGCAATGGGTCCCTGCCCTTCACCTCGGTCGGTCTCCTTCATAACTCGCCAGCTTTCGTCCCTCTTGGATCGCTTCCTCTTCTCATTATCCGTCTTCTCTACTGGCGAGTCTACGTGTGCTCTTGTTCCATATACTGCACCGGGCATGAGTTGGTAACCATTTGTCTGGCACACCATCCATTCTCATCCATTCCCCCCGGCCTGCTCGTTTCACAGTTGGCCTGATCTTTTGCCGCCCACCCAAACCTGGCCCATTTACACCCTGCCAGTCGACACACAATGGCCCCTCGACTATCTTCAGCGCCTGTCCTCGCGCTTCTTCTCACCTCGTCGCTGGTCGCTGCTCTCCAGGTCTCCCCCAACTCCCCCTGTGCCTCGGTCTGTCTGGACGAGCCCACCCTCAACGAGTCCGACCCAGACTCGTCCTCGACCAACGGCGACGAGATCGCATGCACCAATGACGAGTTCCGCAATAAGCGCACCGGCCAGAAGTTTGAGCAGTGTGTGAGCTGTCTCCAGGAGAGCTCGTTCCAGCAAGGCGGCGAGAATGACCAGGACTGGTTCTTGTGTAAGTCGGGTCCCTTGCCTGACACCGCTCTTTACGACACTGACACATCGCCACCGCAGACAACGTGCGCTACTCGATCAACAGCTGCGTCTTTGGCTACCCAAATGCAACTGGCTTTGGCTCCAACCCCTGCATGACCCGTGTGGCATGTGGCGGTATTGAAGATGCCCTCAAGGCGGGCATCTTGAAGCCCAATAACCGGGACCAGTATGACTACTGCGAGGCCACCGAACACATTATGCTCAAAGATGCATACGACGCATGCCTGGCCTGTGTAGCAGCCGATAGTGCGCACTCGTACTTGGCAAACTGTATGCTCCCCTGATTCTGCTCATCAACGAGTCCGACTAACACTGTTCGCAGTCTTGGTCGCTCTAAAGGGCGGCTGCGTGCAACGACCACCCCCTGGCGGCGTCGTTAGCCTCAATGGCACCGTCTTCTCTGACGAACCCGTCGGCATTGTCGACCTGACCGATGCCGCCAACTCGGGCTCCTCGCGCCTGCCCGGCACCTCCATTGCCGGCATCGTCGTCGGCGTCGTGGTAGCCGTGGCCCTTGCCGCTGGGTGCGTCTTCATCCAGTTCCGCAAGCGCAAGATGCGCGCCAAGCGAGCCGCCCGCCTCCGCGAGTACACGCCCGAACCCATGCACGACTATCACCAGTATCCCGGCCACGGCGATGGCGCCTACTACGGCCCCATGATGAGCGAGAAGCCCGAGATGCCCTACGTCGACCCCGGCGCCGCTCTCTGTTCCAACCCACCGGCCGCCGGCTCCGAGTCCTGGAGCCCGTACGATCCCAACGGCTTCCGCAACAACCCCAAGCTCGCTGCCCTCACCACATCCATCCCCTACCCGCCGCCCGTCCACTCTCCCACCGACTACTACACAACTCCCACCTCGACCACCTCGACTCGTTCCAACATGCCCCTGCTCCGCCCCTTTAACCCCTCGGAGCTTTCCCCTCCTCTGCCCACTCCAGACGCTGCCGTGACGGCCAGCCCACGAAACGACTTTGTCGAATCCCGAGTACCCTACTACGAAGCCGGCAGCAATGGTGGTGCGAACCCAGAGGCTCAGTCATCGTGGGAGGAGCAGCCGGGCACAGAACCGGAAGGACAGGTGATGAGAAAGGCCTCGTGGGGTGCCGTGGCACCTGTAGAGGCGCGGACGACCCGGACCTCGTTTGACCCGCCGCCTGGAAGTAAATAGCCTGAGTAATGTTCATGAATTTTCCTTCTACGCATGCTTGTTAGCGGTACCATATAAGAAAAGGTCACGTATGCCCTTGATCTTCATAGCTTCACATGCAAAGTCACCATTGTGTCAAGAAAAGCATCGTGTTGAGAAAAGTAAACGCCCGGCCAAAGCGCCGTTGGTCGTTGTTTGTCCATTGTACCACCCATGTATGTTGTTTCCGCCCATGCCGCTTATCCAGACTATGCTACATCAATATCCACACCGTCGCCATCCTCTTTCAGACATAAGCACACCCCCAGTTGGACCAGACGATGCAGGGGGCGAGGCGCTCCAGTTACACACCATCTGGCCATCCAACTTCTATGGGTATCTCTGGAATGCGAGAAGTGCCATCAAAAGCCCAGGCAGTGAAAAAATAAGTAACCAAACCATCCGATATACATTCCCCCACCCAGTCCTCGCGTCTGCCCGAGCTAGAGGTCCTGGTCCCAAGGCGTCGAGCCTCTGCTGACGAGCTCGCTCTGTATCCGCTCATTCTGGTCGCGAAACCACGTTGCTCCCTCCTCCATCTCCTCCCTCATGGCCCGAAGCTCGCTCATCAAGTTTTGCGCGTCGCTCATGACCCGCTTGTGCGTGTTGAGCTTGGGGCTCTTGTCTTGCGTCAACTCGCCCTCGTCACTCGATCGTTTCCGCTTATGCTGGGCCACTGCGGAGTTGGCGCGTATCATGCTGCCTCGCTCTTGCGGGCTGGCTTGTAAATCACCGTGTGCTGGCCGCGTAGCCTCCGCCATGGAAGCTCGTCGAATCGAGGTGCTACCCGGAGGGCCCATTGAGCCGTGCCCAGAGGTTCTCCTTTTACTGAGTCCGATTTCGTGGGCAAGGCTCTCGGGAACAGCGGTGCCATCGGGCATCTGAACGATACCCATGGCCTTGAGACGCCAACGTTCCGATACCCTGCTGACCCGGCTTGGAGGGTCCGGACTGCCGTGCCGTCGAGATGGCATTGGCGGCAAGGAACGACGGAAGCCGGCGTTTTCTTCGCCCAACAGCTGCTCGCGCAAAGCCCGCGTTTTACTACCGCTCCTAGAGGTTGCTGGCGAGAACTTGGATCGACTGCTGGTCATGGACCCGGAAACTGAAGGCGCTCGACTGACAATCTTTGCAATCGCGTCGTTCTCGTTGTCCACGCCGGAGAGGACCCTGCTAGCAAGGAGGTCATCCTCGAGATGGCGTTTGTTGGACTTTCTGTGTTTGAGCAGGTCCATAAACTCGTCCGGTCGGTTGAGCTCTTCCAGTTCCGCCTTTTCCCTCGCTGCTCTGCGAGCTGCTTCCCTTTGGGCTCTGAGGTCCGCGGCGCGTTGTGCTTCATAGTACTGCCTCATCTGGTCTCGGCCGCTACGACGGAGCTCTCTGAGCCGCCTGTCTCGCGCAGCCTCTCGCCACCGGTAAAAGTACTTCACTGAGAGGTTGTAGACCCTGAACTGCTTTGCTTCTGCCAGAGCCCGCTCTTCCTCCTCTTTTCGCCTCTTGTCCTCCTCTGCTTTCACAAACTTGCGATAGACGCCCTGGAGAATATTGTCCAGCATAAAGGCTTGGAAATCTTCGAGAAGGCCGTTGTCTCCTTGGACGTACCACTTGGTGAAATCACCAAGCAAATCCCGCGGAGGGGGCGGAGGTACTGCTGGTTGTGGCTTTGGTAGGACTTGAGATGACGGCGTTTGACTACTATCTTTGCTGGTGAATAAAGAAGAGCCACCCAGAACGTCTGGCGCCGGGAACGGTTTTTGCAGAGGGGGTGTTGGTACTGCAGTGAATTCTGGTGACGTCGATGAGGCCAGAGGCGGTGCCGGACCTGGCGACTTTGACACGGGCTTCTGTTCTGCCAAAGTTGTTGCAGTAAGGTTGGTCGAGCCACCTGTCAAGCCAGGTTGAGCCTCAAATGCCTTGAGAGGACTCTGACTCGGATTTGAGATTGCGGGAACTCCAAAGGAGAGTGAGCCAGGGGGAGGTGTCGGGGGTATGAGGTTAATCCCAGGAGCTTCAGTCTTGCCCGGCCCGTTATTGAGAGGCGCCGGCTGCTGCGGTTTGCCAGCCACGTTGCCGCCGTTAGGTGTGTTCCCTGCCAGACTGGTTGTTGGTTGTGGTTGGGAGAAGAAAGGCGATGCGCTTGACGGAGCTGGAGCTGGAGCTGGAACTGGAGGCTTCGGATCTCCCGATGTTGCAAAGGGATTGGCAGGAGCCGAAGGGCTAGCAAGCGGTGACGGTGTAGTGGCTGGTGCAAAAGGGTTCGCAGCGGCGCCAACTGAGGACTTGGGTCGAGATGTACCGCTGAGAGGCGTGCTGGCTGAAGGAGTCGCATTAAAGGACAGGGAGGGAGTTGGTGTTTGAGCTGAGGTGAATGGGCTATCTGCAGGCTTCGACGTGGCGGAAAAAGGAGTCGAGCCGAATGGATTCGGCTTGAATCCCTGTTGAAAACGGGAACTGGAGAATGGCTGAGTTCCATTTGACTGAGTTACTAGAGCGAGAAGGTCAGAAGCCGTGGTGGAGGCGTGTTTTGGCCATGGTTCCAGATGCTTGTCTCGTGGCAATCGCCAAGAAGCCTTCAAGGTCTTGGCTTGTCGCTATCCGTCTGAATCCAAGAATCCCATGGACTGTGAAGCAGAATACTGAACACACATAGAATGATGTGTACATGTACAAAGGGAGTGATGCTATGCAGAGTCTTTGGTGTAACATATCAGGAGTAGGTGGGTTGGGGCTCTTACCTGGACTGTTGCTGAAAGGGTTATTGAATGGGCTACCGCCTCCCGGCGCAGCGGATCCTTGAGCAACGGAAGAAAAGGGGCTCGCGGTTGTCGGCGTGGAAAACGTGGAGGCTGACTTCTCTGCTTGAGAAACAAAGAGGCTGCCCTCGGCGAATCCGTTGGTTGGTTGTGCGGCATTGGGGTCCTCGTGGACAGTTTGATGAATAAGTGTGGAAAGAGAAGCTGATCCTCGTTTCTTCTCAACTAGACTTTGAGAGAATTGATGCTGTAGCCGGGGGTGAGGCAATGATTGCCGGTTGTCTAGAACGAGATACTGGCGGCTGATATCCGACGGATTTTCTTCGTCCAAGCCAAACTCCAAATCGTGCAGCTCTGCAAACTCGATGGCTTGTTCCACCGTGTCGAATCGAAGAAACTTGTTCAGAACGGCAGCAGTGACATCTTTTGGCGTCTCTCGAGGTCGTGCGAGAGCCTTTTTGACCGTGGCCAGGATCGATCTTCGAAGATGGGGGAAATGGCATTCGGCGAAGCAGGCCATTGTGTACGAGACCTTTGGGTTTTCCACTATTCGGAAGTAAGACTGATATGCCGCGGATGCGGCCAGTGAAGGCGCATCCTTTAATGGTCCATGAAAGTCTAGCGTGTTTTGCAGCGCCTCGACGAGAGAAACGGCGGTCCTGACCTCATCCGAGTATCTCCACAGGTTTGGCTTCCACTGCCGCTGAAGCGTCTCGAGGATGTTGGAGTCAAAGGCATGGAATACGAGATAGTAAGCTCTGAACTCTGGCTCGTTCTCACAAATGACGCCTTGCTCATTACAATCGTCGTACATGTCGCGTAAAGATAGCAAAGCCTTGCCCAGCTGTTCCAACTCTTGCTGTTCGACAAAGTTCTCAGGCGCTTTGCCATCCTGGGAGAGAAGGTGCAGGGCCGTGACGTGGAATCGGGCGATGTTCTCGAGAACATAGACCTGCAACTTCATGTCTTCAGGCGTCAGGGAAGAGAAGAAGGTAAAGTCGCGGCGAATCGCACGAGTTCGATCCCAGAGGAAGCCGTGCAAGATTGGTAGGTTTCCGTCGTTCCGTAACAATTCGTCAAAGAGGTAGTCGAGCGTTCTTCGCAAAGCGGGAACGGATCGCACATCCATGGGCAGGGGGGCCTCCTGGCCTGCAGCAGACCGTGCCAACTTCTTGACCATGAGGTTCGTATTGGCAAAAGTCGTCTTGGGGTTCTTTTCGGGCTGGTAGATATCGGATTCGGTGATGCGCGTAATCTTCTCGTACTCTGGGCACATATCCTCGCATATTCCCTTGAAGTCGATGGCATCCTGGAGAGTCTTTCGCTTGTCGGGGTCGTCGATAAGGCCAGCCTTTGTCAGTGAGGCGCGTACTTTGTCGCGGTACGCCTCGTATTTTTCTCGGAACTTGGCCATCTCGACCTTGTTGCTGGGGTCCCCGGGCTGGGACGGCCATTGCGGAGGGCTGATTCCATCCCTTCTAAGCTGCTCGTACACCTTCTTGGCATGAGGATCGTTCGTTTTGGGGATCTCTATGACGCGGCCTTGATCTTGGTTACCGTTGCCAAAGGTGGACTGAGGCGCGCCGAATGGGTTGGATCGAGTGCCGCTGCGCGCTCTGTCGGACCCATCCTTGTTGGAGTTGCTGTCGCCACCATTGGCAAAGGGCTTCTTCAGCTCAGCAGGGCCTTTGCGCTTCTTGTCGTCGCCTTTGCGGCCCCTCGACTTGCTGCCATCGCTCAGGCTGGCGTCCTTGTCCACAAAGGGGTTGTTGGGTTTCCGCCTGCCCTCGCTGTCGCTGTTGTCGGCCAGTCGCGACGTTCGCTTCTTGCGCTTCGTCCGGGACGCGTCGCCTGCACCATCAAGACCAGAAGAGTTGCCGTCGGCCGGAGACGCAGACGAGTTGGCGAATGGGTTGAAGGCGGGAGACGGGGCCCGCGTCGGCTGGCCAAAAGGCGACAACATCTGGCTTGATGATGCAACGGACGTCGCAGTCATCTGGGATATCGTTTGAACATGGGGGAGGGGTTGCAGCGCGCAAAATGCGTGGCCGAGAGCAAGGACGATTCCGTCAGACGTCGCTTTGTCGGTGTTGAATCCCAGCTGCCAGCTTAGGTACTGGAGCTCTTGGGGGAAGCTTTTGCTGCACCAGCGCTCACACACCACCACGTGACCCGGCTCTACACCACCCCGCCGGTGACGCTACTCCCGAATCGGCTCACGCGTATGAGGATGGGATGAGGATGAGCAAAAGAAAAAGGAAAAGAAAAAGGACAGGCCATGGCATTTCAAGTTGGTAGGAAACAATAAAGAAGACGGGCATGCGCCAAGCTCATGGCGAGTGAGTGTACGTGATAAATGCGTCAATTGCTATGTACAGAAAAGGCCCACTCGCATCTACCGGTTATGGGGGAATAGACTTCATCCAGATTCATTAAGACAGTCATGTCAACTTTTGCTTCCGTCATTTATACCCATGAGAACTTCCCGCTCGGGTTCGCGTTGGGGTCCCTAACCACACTGGAATAGTCCTTGGGGCGGATAATGGCAGGGCCGAGTTCCCTTCTAATCTCTTCCAGCTGTTCAAGACCCGTCTGTGCCTTGTTCTTCTTGTTCGTTCGCTTACCCGGCTTGGTGTAGCCACCCAGGAAATCATCGAGGATGTTGTCAAAGTCTCCGCGAACCGGCCCATCAATTGTTGACGATGTTGAAACAGCAGATACTGACCCCATGTCGTCTTCAAAGTCCTCGTTGTACCGCTCCTCGAGCTTGTCAAACCGCTCGTCCAGTAGTGTCATCTGGTCGGTTCTTACAAGCGACGACGACGTCATGGAGTAGCTCGACGCATCAGTCAGGGCGCCCTTTCTCTTCTTACGCTTACCGCCGTTGGTCGTCGTCGTCCACATTGACTGCATCTCGGACTGGGACGGCGCAACAGGTACCTTGCCGCTCTTCTGCTCCTTTTTGAACTGCTTGAAATCCTCCAGCCAGTCCTGGGACGGGCCCTCCTCTGGCTGCTCCGTTTGCGCCTTGACCAAATCCGGAACCTCATTCTTGTATTCCTTGTTGGGCTTGGCCGTGTCGTCCGACTCCCAGCCCTCGTCGTCGTCGTAGTCATACTCCTCGGCGCCATCAAATTCAAAGTTGTCAAGTTCCTTGCCATCCTTGGCAAGCTGCTGAAATAGGTCGTCGTCTTGGTCGTCGACAAAGGCATCGTCCTCGAGAGCCTCGAGAACCTCGCGTAATCGTGGATCCATGTCAGGCTGGAAGCCCTTGAGGGAGTCGGGAATGTCCTGCTGAGCTTCATAGGTGACTCTTGTGAGATTCTTTGAGGGCAGCATTTCTTCATCAATGATGTCGCCCGACTTTTGTTCCAGGTCCATCTGTTTCAGAGCATCCTCAAGAGACTGCTTCTGCTTGCCCTTGTCCTTGTTCGCCGTCTTGGACTCGACAAATACAACGTCGCCTCCGCCAGCGTTGAGGTCGCGCAGATGCTGCATGTAATCGTATTCGGTATCGTCGTAGTAGACGCCATAGCCGGCAGCCTCGCCTTCGTTTGCGCGAATGTTTTCAGCGTCGTAGCCGAGTTCGGAAGCCAGGTCGTCTACTCCTTTGGACTTTGAGCCGTCATCCTTCTTCTGGACTGGGTTGAGCACCATCGAGGGCGCATCTTGGTCGTGGATGAGGGGATCATTTTGGGGCCGGTGGACGAGCGTAAAGTGCTGCGCCGTCTTCTTGTTGCTGGAGAGGCAGTGTGAGTCTTGTTTGTGTTCCTCTGCTGCAGGCTTGGGAGGACTGAGACTTACATCCACTTTCCCTTGGGCATTTTGGCGACAGACTCGGGCTTCTGTGGATATCTGGCGATGGCGATGGCGATGGCGATAGTTGGACAGAAACCAAAGTTGGGCGGCAATGGCACATGCGATCGATGGACGACTCGGCGGAAAAGTTCTGGCGGGGTTCACAAAAAAATCCTTATCAAAATGAATACAGTTATCCACTTGTTGATACTGTCCCATCAGGGTCTTTGACCGCACTGCTACAGTGTCAAGAGTATGGTCAGACTGTACCACCGAAAATTTGCCCCTCCATGGATGTCAATTATTATTCAGCGGGGTGGCTCAGTCACTTCACTTCACTTCACTTTATCTGCGAGCACTTGACTTTACCATCATCATCGCTATTAGTAAACCGCATCCCGAGTCTAGGATCTGTTTCTTCAGCCTTTCCCATCATATTTGAAATAAAGGCCCCTTTAGGATTCCCTACTCCGGGACCCAGCCGCCAACATGGTTCTGGCAAAGTCCAAAAAGTCCGTCGGCCTGGGCAACACGCTCATGAATGACCGCTTCGGCAAAGGCAAAGGAACCGATAGAAAGAGAACGTCGGCCATTACCAGAACAAACCACGCCACCGGCGAGCAGTACCTCGTCAACGAGAAGAAGGATGCCGCCTGGGTAAAGATGCGCTCCGTCACCGAGCAGGGTGCGCTCGACGAGTTCCTCGCCACGGCCGAGCTGGCCGGCACCGACTTTACCGCCGAGAAGATGAACAATGTCAAGATTATCCACACGGATCAGAAGAACCCCTTTCTCCTCTCGGCAAACGAGGAGCGCGCCGTCATGGGCAAGCACCGTGAACACAGAAATCGCCTGACGGTTCCTCGAAGGCCCCAGTGGGATTCCTCAACGAGTCCCGAGGAGCTGGATGTCAAGGAGCGCGAGAGCTTCCTCAACTGGAGGCGCGGCCTTGCCGAGCTGCAGGAGAACAACGACCTGCTGATGACACCGTTTGAGCGAAATCTCGAGGTTTGGCGCCAGTTGTGGCGCGTCATTGAGCGATCCGACCTCATCGTCCAGATTGTCGATGCCAGAAACCCCCTGCTCTTCCGATCCGAGGATCTGGAAGTATACGTCAAGGCTGTCGACCCCAAGAAGGAGAACTTGCTTCTCATCAACAAGGCCGATATGATGACCACGGCTCAGCGCACAGCCTGGGCTAAGAACCTGACCGAGGCCGGCATCGCTTACAAGTTCTTCTCGGCGCAGTTGGCAAAGGAGATGAACGAGGCGAGGGACCTGGAGAGCGACTCGGACGAGAATGATGCTGCCCAGGCTGGGCCATCGTCTTCTCAGGCCCAAGAGCCTGTGGAGAAGGAAGAGCAAGAGGGCGCTCCCTTGAACGCAAAGGATGCCATCGATATTGAGATCCTGACAGTCGAGGAGCTTGAGGACATCTTCCTCAGACATGCGCCAGCAGACGCAGGTAAGCACCACCATATCCCCTCTGCTCGTTGATACGAGGTCACAGCCCCGCTGACTCTTGCACCAGGATCGGAACACAAGCTGCAAGTCGGTCTGGTCGGCTACCCCAACGTGGGCAAGTCTTCCACCATCAACGCCCTCATCGGCTCCAAAAAGGTGTCCGTCTCGTCCACGCCCGGCAAGACGAAGCACTTCCAGACCATCCACCTTAGCGAGCGCGTCATCCTGTGCGATTGCCCCGGTCTCGTCTTCCCCAACTTTGCCTTTACAAAGGCCGACCTCGTCTGCAACGGTATCCTGCCCATCGACCAGCTCCGCAACTACACGGGCCCCGTCGGCCTCGTCACCAAGCGCATCCCGCAACACTTCCTCGAGGCCATCTACGGCATCAAGATCCGCACCCGCGCCATCGAGGAGGGCGGCACCGGCGAGCCCACGGCCGAGGAGCTGCTCCGCGCCTACGCCAGGGCCCGCGGTTTCCAGACGCAGGGTCTCGGTCAGCCCGACGAGTCCCGCGCCGCCCGTTATGTCCTCAAGGACTACGTCGCCGGAAAGCTCCTCTTTGTCCACCCTCCCCCGGACATTGACGACGCCGTCGCCTTCAACAGCGAACTCTACGACGAGCTCCACCTCCCCGAGAAGCGTCGCGCCGCCCTCCTCCCGGCCCTCGAGAACCTCTCCCTCGCCGAGCACGCCACCGGCGACGACGACGTCGTCGACGACGCCGTCGACGATGACCTGGCCTCCATTGCGGCCCCAGACGTCATCGCCGTCCCCGCCGGCCCCAAGACGGAGAAGCTCGACAAGGGCTTCTTTGGCACCAAGACGGCCGGCGGCACCGTCAACATGCCCTTTAGCTACCAGTACACGGAGCAGGGCGCCGCGGCCGGCCGCCACCTCACGGGCCGCAAGGCCCGCGCCATTGTCGCCCTCGAGACGGGCGTCGACCCCAAGGACGTCCAGGTCAAGTCGAGCAGCAAGAAGCACTTCAAGGGCAACACCAAGATTAGCAAGGGCCAGCGCCGCGGCCTGCCGCGAAAGGACGACGACAACTAGAGGTGAAGATAAAAATAAAATAAAAAGAAGAAGTGCAGAAGATATGGTCCCGGCATGACATTGGGAAAAAAAGGGGGGGGCGGAAAGTTGGAAAGGACGAAACGGGCTTGCTGGAGAAAGCTGGACGGTTACGACTTACTGGATTTGATGGGAGGGCTGGTTGGGCATGTTGATTTTTTTCTTCTTTTTTTTTTTGGTATCCATCTGTTTATGAGGCTCTGTTGCTCGCCGTGTTGGCGCAACGGGCATGAATATGACCCCAATTTCCTTTGTGCGCTCATTGCGTCTCGCTTTACAAAGACTTGTCTTATTTTCCGTTGCATTCATGTTTGCCAATCACGTCTTCGCCATGAAATGCCAAGTGTAGCATGAAAAAAAAAAAAGTCAGGTAGGTATTCATGGTATGGATATCGGGTTGACAAGACACGTTCAGTCGTCCTGCAGACGTACAAGACCCCAAGTACAAAGACAAATAAAGAAACCCACACGGTACCATGCCGTGTATACCAACTACCTAATAAAAATGTTGAAAACCATCCACCTCCGAAAACTCCATGTTCCAAGTGTCCTTGTCCAGACACACGAGCGAAAATCCCTTTTTCTTTTTCCCCGAGGCGCCCCTGTTCGTTGTGTAGTCATGTTATGTCCAGCTTCGTGAGAATGCACTCGCTCTTATTTCCACCTGTCCTCGGCCTTGACAAATAGTCGTTTTGTGCCGCCGACCTTGCCCAGTTCTCCGAAACGCCGTTCTTCAGACGCAGGGGCTACTTGCTCGCTGCTGACAAGTCTGACCTTTTCCTTGACGCTCTCGACCCAGGCCTTGTTCTCCTCGCTCATCTCCACCTTCTTTCCGGTTGGCCCGGCCAAGCCCAGGAGAGAGTTTTCATCCTCGGCCCATTCGATCCGTGGACTGGATCGAGACCGGGTGGACCTGGTGGACTGGGTGGACCCTTGGGGCGATGGGCCATCATCATCATGGCGAACTGCGGGAAGAGGAGTTCTGGGTAAAAGTCTTGGGACTTCGCTATTCGCAGCGCCCAAGCTTCGGCGCGTCTTTCGTACAGAGAGAGGCGTCATTGGAGTCTCGAGAGCAGAGCCAGGTCGGCTCGCATGCCGACTCACAGGCCGGCTGACAGGACTCGAGCCAATAATGGACTTGCGGGTGGTAAGTGGCCGAGGCCCGTCTGGGACCTCGATCTTGGCGGTGGCGTTGTGCGCCGACGTAGACCGACGCTTGTGGTGGCTGGCATACTCCTTGAGATACTCGCCGAGGTCTGCCCAGCCTCCGCCGACGCGGACCATGACGCGTTCTCCATTTTCTCCAACGCATCGAAGGAAGAGCTTGATCGGAGCCTCGCCGTTGGGCCTAGAAAGATGGTAGACCTTGATCTGCTGCGGGCCACGATTTCGTGTTCTCGCATTCTTGGCAGGGGAAAGCGTAAATGAGGGTGTGCCTGCACGAGACGAGACGCTTGAGGCGCTCCTTCGGAATGGCTCGAGAGATGGCGTCTTTCTAAGACGCGGCAACCTGAGGTCGGGTGGATTTAGGTTGACAGCTGGGTTGTCGCCCGACAGTTTAATCTTTGCAGGTATGGATCCGATAATGTCGCTTATTTGCTGTCTTAGCTGCTGGTCGCCTTTGCTTTCCCGTCTGTCCAGGGGTCCCTGGAGTTCTGAAATGGAAAATGAATCGTCAAAGTCTTCTGCAAACGAATCTTCAATGGGGTTGAGCATGTCATCATGATTGGAAGCATGTGCAACCATTTGGCCACCGAATGGTGGCATGGACGACTCGCGAAGTTCAAAGGGAGGTAGCAAAGATGGCACAGGCGAGCTAGGCGGGCTTGCCTGGAGGTACTCGGCCTCTCGGAGTCGAGTTCGGGGTAGCCCAGGAGAGACGGAATATTCGGGAAGGTCACTAAATGAGCCTCCAAAATGGCTCGTGCCAAGTGTATGAGTCGAGTGCTGGGATTCAGTACTGGCTCGGTGTCTGAGGGGCGGCAGCTCCGGCTCCAATCTGGCACCGCCAGGACTTGGCAGGTAGTCGGCAGAATCAGAATCGGTATCAGAAGCCTCGGCGGGTTGGTAGCTGCGCGCTTTGGAGCCAGACGCCTGGCCCCTGACCAAAGGCCGCTTCGCCTGCTTGAAGTCCGCGGCTCCGTCGAGCGCCGCGACTGATGAGCGCAGAGACTCGCCAACCTCTTCAATGTCGGAGAGCGAGGAGCCATCATTGTCCGGATCACTGCCCGTCGAGGTCTCCCTGTCGGGCAAGTCTGCAACCGCAGTCTGCGCCTCGGAAACACCAGATGACTGTCTGGTTGCTAGAGACCCCTTTGTTGGGTCTTCAGTATGACCGAGGCTGATGGGAACGGGGAGGATTCTGGAATCGTCGCCAATCAGCTCCTCATCAAAGAGGTCCTTGGATTCCAAATCAGATTCCTTGGAAGTAGACGAGTGCTTTACGGGTGACGGCGACCTTTGCGCCTGTCGAACTTGGGCTGCTTCGGCCCACTCGGCCTCCCTCATCTGCTGCTCGCAAGCTGCAACCCACTCGACGTAGCCTCGCTCGACGGCTTCCATGCGATCGAGCCAGTCTTCGGGGAGTGTGTCTGACATTCCCTCGAGGCAATCAAGCATGTAATCCAGACTGCGGCCCGGCCGCGAAATCTTCTTTTCGAGGACCGTCTTCATGACGTCAAAATCCTTCTTAAGTAGACCTGGCTCTTTTGGCGACAGGCCATGTTGGAAAGATTGTCCCGTCTGGCTGGAGGAGGGTAGTAGAATGGCGTTCCAGCCCGACTTGAGCGCAACTTGGGCGTCTTCAATGTCGAGCAGCAGAGTCGGGACGCGACGCAGGACGTTGAGTCGCAAGGTCCAGGTTTGTAGCAGCTGGGTTAGTTTGGCTAGGTTGGGAAGGGCCTGCATGACAATGGCAGTGATGACGGCAGAGATGTCGTCCATGCGGTTGTAGGTTGATGAGAGCAAAGAGCCACGGCCCGAGTCGGAGACGGGCGTGCCGGGTCGCGAAAGGGGTAGGATGTGGTTGCTGAGGACCTTGGCTTTGATCTGTTCAATATCGAGGGTGTTGAGATCTCGCTGGATCTCGACTAGCCTCTTGTCGTATTTGTCCACGTCCTGGGCTAGCAGACTGCCGAGGTACTGGACGGCTTCCTCGTCGGGGGGTGTGATGCGAATGGAAAGCTCGTGGCGCTTGGTGCTGGGCGTCTCGAAGCCGGCGGCGCCCCCTTGCGAGGGCCAGTGCCAGTCGTGCATCTCGTCGACCCATTCGCATATCGTGCGGGAGACGAGGGCGGTGCGCGAGGCGAAGTCGCGTTCGGCAGGGGAGGCGGCACTCAGACAGGACCTGAGGGTGCCGGTGGCCGTGGCGAGGGCGTCGACGGCGGAGCGAGGAGAGAGATGGGCGAGGATATCGTCGGCGAGGCGATGGCGGTTGGGGGATTGGGGGCCGAGGCGCGAGGCCTTGCGGAGGTGCTGCTGGGGGCGGGGATCGCTCATGACTTGTGGTTGATGCATGGCTAGGCAATGGCTCGCGGAGGCATCGTCTGTCTTATGAGCCTGGAGACAGGGCGAAGGGTTGGAGGCGCAGAATGATGTCGATGCCCATGTCGAACAAGGAGAGGCAGCAGGCGGGAGAGTTGGCCGTCGGGGACAAGTGCTGCAGGTGAATGTGAGCGGGAGACGAAAAGACAGGAGAACAAAGGGATGAAGCAAGAGTTAAAGAGCGGCTGGGCCGACACAGCGCGTTGGAAGGCGCTGGCGGGAGATGGGAGATGGAAGGAAAAGAAGGGATGACGCTGACGAAGACGAAGAAGAAGAAGAGGAAGCAAAAAGGGAATGGAAGAGGCCGGGACGCGACGGCAGGATCCGCAAGAACAGGGCCGAGAATGACGCCAGCGCGCGCGGATGCAGCAGCAAAACGAAGAAAGGGTAAAACGGGAAAAGCAACGTACAGGCCAGCTCAGCTCAGCAAGGCAAACCTGGCGGGACGAGGCCAAAGAAAAGAGGCCGAGAAGACCAAAGAAAAGAGGCCGGCGGGAATGGAATGGAATGGATGGGATGGATGCGTCAGTAACTGGGACAAGGTAGACCCTGGAAAAGACGCGTGTGGTGGATGGATGGCAATGGCGATTGATTAGCTGAGCAAGATGCGTGCGTGCAGGCAGCGGCAGCGGCAGCGCGTTGATGAGTTGGTTGGTGATGTTGGTTGCACCAGGGACAAGGAAGGAGTGGATGATCTGGATGCAGAGCCAGCAGTGAGAGCGAATAGCGATGAATGAATGAATGAGTGTGTATGTACCAAGGTGGAATGTGGAATGTGGAATGAGGGTTGGATGAATGAGCGAGTGAATGGAGGAAAGAAAAAGGGAGAAAAGACACAAGGAAAAAGAGGCCAGGGTTGGAGGCAGCATGCGAAATGAGGAGCCGGCCGGGGGTTTCTCTAATTGAATTTCCCATCCTGGCCGCCATCACCATCAATCACCACCGACCGACCAGCCAGCCGGGTCCATACATAACTAGTCATACCAAACCCCGATCAGCCACGACTACTAGATGGACGCCGCCCCTCTTGAGCTGCAACCTTGCCGTTGGCCACTCGATCTGCCTCTTACTTAGTTGGTCAGTTAGTCTTCCGCCGTTGTACTATCTAAGATTGCTCTTCGGCCCCGGCTGGCCCATCAATCGCACCGCCCGGGCAACCAGCCGTCGACATGACATCCTCCGCGCGACGACTAGACTAGACTAGACTAGACTTTTCACGAATGAATCCATCAACTACTGTAGCCTCGACTACCTACCCAGGTTAGGTACCTACTTTTCAATTGTCCGTTCCTCCCGCATGCACATCACGGCTTGCGTGCGTCCTGACGCCAGACATGACCACATCCGGCCCACCCCGTAACTTAGTTACTTACATATCTATTTACATAGTATGTAAGTCATTATTCCAAACCCCTGCCTAGCTGCAAACCATCTCTTCCATCCAAAGTCTGCAATACGAACAAGTCCATCATAGCCCCTGTCCTGTCCTGTCCTGCCCTGCCAGATCCATAACTATCCCCTCGCCCAATCCTCCCGGCCCACCCCCATCCATCATCCCGTCCCAATGTTGCACCCGTCCCTCCCTGTCTGAAACAAATGCAAACCATCTGTGTATCCAAGATGGACAGCCTCTTTGCCTCTTTACTGGTTCCTTCTGGTCCTCACAGTTCTTATAGTCTGCACATCAGTCTTTGTCGACGTACAGTCTCTTGCTCTACTCTCATCTCTGCCTGTATCTACATCTCTCTACCTTCCCATGCCCTTGCCATGTAATACGCCCCAGGTTGCCCAGAAAACATCAAAGCCCTTTCGTAAAACCATCATTCCCTTTTTTTCCTTTCCAATGCCCACACGGTACGTCATGGAACCATTGCAAAATCCACCCAGTCAAATACTCCACATGGAAACCCAACGCCTTCGAGTCCCACAATGGTATGCATGTACTATGAACCAAACCAGATGACCCCCCCGTATCCAAAGACTCCTTTCCTTGCAAAGACGCTCCAAACACAAGAGTGGCAGTAACAACAATAGAAAAAACAGAAGCGACTTCAGCACCCCTCATGCCTGGGCAGAAATGTCACCCCGCGGCCCATTCTCCGCCGCAGCCGCCGCGTCATTCTCCGCCTTGAGCGCCCAGTTGAGCGCCTGCTCGGCCGACATGGTCGGCTCGTCGCCCCGGCCCAGCACGCCGGCCATCAGGTCGTCGTCCGTGTTGGCCACGCCCTCGGGCGGGAACTGGAGCCATTGATCCACGTCAAAGTCGGTCCCGGCCACTGCGTTCCAGTCAAACTCGTCGTGGCCCTGCATAAAGTCGAGCTCCATGTTGTCCACGTCCAGATGGATCTCGTCCGAGCCCCCGCTGGCACTCGGCGTGAGGTCCGCCGCGGGCGAGTCGTGGTCGGTGTGTGGCGGGGAGTGGGCCGCCGACAACTCGAGGGCTGCGGCGTTGATCGTGTTGGGCGGCATCATGGCCGTCGCCATCTTGGGCGTCGGCACCGTCAGCGGGGCATCCATTGACGCCCGCTTGCTCCTGTCTCGAGGACCCTCGCTAAAGAGCGTCTCAGACGCCGTCATGTACGGCGCATTCTCAGGGGGTGGCGTCTGCGCGCTAAACTCGACCGGCACCCGCTTCATCATGGCCAGAGTCGACGGCGCCACGTGCGCGTTGATGTCAATGGCAGCCTTTCGCAGGGCGGCATCGAGGAAGCCCGTCGCATAGTCGGCCGCCGCGTACACTTCGCGCAACTTCTCCATTACCCGCATGCACTGGCGGAACCCGCGAGTGGCGCGCTCACGCGCCTGGGGCTGCGGGTTCTTCATCTCCAGCAGGTGGATAATCATGGCCGGCAAGATGACCGTGACGCCCGTCGTGGGCAGGAAGCGCTCCAGGCGACATTGGTGCAGCTCCGCGGCCATGCGTGTAATGTGCATGGCGGCATCACGAACCCTCAGTCGAGACATGTCTTGGACCTGGCGAGACGTTGTCGGTGCTTGCAGCGGCGAGGAGGGGAGAAACTGCGGGCGATGCAGTGCCGAAATCGTTGTGTAGTAGACCATGTGAAGCAGTGTTCGCTGGACCGCAATCGTCGATCGGCCGTCTTTGATGTCCAGAGGGGTCAGGGTGCGGTACTGGCAACATGTCGGGAGGGACTCGGCCCAGGCCATGAGTTCGTGGTCGACCGTTGTGACGCTCTCGACATTGTCGAGCTGCTTGTTGGGGAACAGCATCATGGTGCTGTTGGTGGTGTTCTCGGGCTTCATCTTGTCACGGATCAAGACCGAGTACTGTGCCTTGAGCATGTGGCTGATGCACACGCAGAGCTGCGCTTTGGAAATGCACATGATGGCAAGCTCCCGCTGCATCTCCATGTCTCGCACAAGAGTGCATCCTGCAGGAAAGATTTTGTTGTCCTCGGGGAGGACCTCGATTTCGAAATCGGACACGTCGAGCATGGGCACATCGAAATCCTCATCCTTGATTCTCGTCGGTCGTCGCATGCCCAGGGCGATGAGACGATCACGCATAAAGCAGGACCACCAGATACGCTTCCATAGCTTCTGCTTGGCCAGGGACATGTTGGTGGCCCCTGGGTTTCGGTGCAGGCCGATGGTGTGGGCCAGTGAGATGGCAACGCCCATCCAGTGCCATGTGTCCTTCTGGTCGTCGGGAGTCTCGTACCAGTACGTCATCAGGAGGAGGGCCTGTACGAGGACGAGGCGGTCTGACTCGTAGTCGAAGTCGTAGAGTAGCTATTGACATGTGAATCTCTGGACCCACATCACATCACATCACATGCTGATTCAGGGGGGGGTTCAAACTTACCCTAGTCTTCTGGAAGAAGGACTTGCGGGCGGCTTTGCGGGTAGGGTAGCCACACTCTCGGAGGTGCTTCATGTCGACAAAGGCGGAAGCGGCAAACATGACGGAGTGGTAGAGGAACAGACTCGTCTGGCCCTGGGCGCCGTTGCGGCTGTTGACAATGGCCAAAAAGTTGTGGAGGTCCATGAGGGGCATGAACGGATGCACAAACTCGACATAGGCCTGGAGGAGGGCATTCTGGAGAGACAGGCCGGGGAGCGTCAGGGCACCCTTGATCTGGAGGTAATCAATGTCCTCCGAGGCAATCTTGCTGGGGAGCGGGCGAAGGAAGGCTGGGAGCTGGCCATTGGATTCGGGCTCCTCGACGGAACTAAGGAATTGAGTTGTGCGGAGATCGTCGAAAACGGAAGCCGAGGGAACGAGATTAGACCACGAGGAGCGCAGGGCGCCAGCATCGTTGGCCGAGGCGAGCTTGCTGAGGAGGGCGGCGTCTTGGCGGAAGCCTGAGCGTTGGTCTGGGGTCATGTGGTTAGCAAGGTCATGAGCATGGTCATGAGCATGGTCATGGGCAGCCATCTTCATGTGACGATGCGACGGAGTGACGGAGTGGATGAGCTAAGCCGAGGGGCGGGGGAATGGGGGAATGGGGGGGGGGATGGGGGTAAGTGGGGCAGAGCGGCTCAAAGTGCGGAGAAGGGGAGCGTTCTCCAAAGGACTTGCAAGTGACCAATCACAGCAGCACGCGAGTCCCCAGACATTTGGAACCCCCTTGCGAGACACAAACAAAACACAAAGGACCAAAACGTACAGATCATGTGAGGGACGTGGCTTTCAAATCCTGGCCCGTTGAGGCCGTCAACGCTGCTCGTCGAGATGACGGAGCCGCTGCTGGGACGCCGCAGGTCGGCGGTGCTGATGGCGACAGGATTCGTCGGCGTCGTCTTGCAGCGCAGCTGAGTCTCGGTCAAGCCGGGCTGGCCCGCGGTGCTCGCCGTCATGAGGTTCTTTCTGCAGTCAAAAGTCAGTCTCCATTTGACCGTGTTGCAGCCTGCGGACATGCATCATGTCCGTGGGACAAGGTTCACTCACTTGCGTCGTCGGCTTTCTTGCACGACACACTGAGCAATCTGTTAGCCTAGGCCTTGGCCTTTTGCAGCGCAGCTTGAGAGACGCCGCGGGGTCCAGCTCCTACCTCAACATTGTCCCAGCGACAGTTTCCGCAAGGAGCACCCTCGACGACGTCGCAGCGAACTTTGCGCGCCCTGCAGGAGACGCAGGCGCGCGCGGCTCGGCGCTTGGTCACCTTTTGAGGCTGGTCCGAGTCGCCGCCGCAGGGTGAGGATCGTTTTTTGGACTTGTCCGTCATGGTTTTGGTTGTTGTCGATGCCGGTGATGGCGGTGCCGCGGAAGTTTCTGAGGATTCGGCGGCCATGGTTGTGAATGTGGTGGCCCGGATTGCAGGGTTTACAGAGTCAAAACAGGGGACTGTGGCGGACGGTATATGTACGGCGGGTAGAGAGAAGATGGAAAAGTCTGGAATGTGAGAGAGGACTAGGTCGAATGCGAATGCAATGTGGCGTACGTCCGGAATAATTTGGGTGTGCGAGGCAGCGCTTGAGCAATGGTGTCGTGGCTCATTGAAGGATCCGTAGGAGCGGACAGAAGCGGCTAGTGGAGGGAGAGTGGTGAAGGCGCACAACTCAAGCTATCATGTGAGCGGCGACGGCAATGGTAGTTGTCGAGATGGTCCAGCTGTACTTGTTGTGGTGGTGTAGATGATGTGTATTGGAATTGGAGGCTGCAAAGCAAGCGGAGTGGAGAGGAGAGTGGAGAGTGGAGAGTGGAGGGCTGAGTTGGTTGTGAGTGGAGAGGAGCCAAGTGGCTGATTGAGATTGAGGTTGTAAGTGTAGATGTGAAGCAGACGAACTGGAAACAACCTGAGGATAGCGACGAGGCAAGGCAAGGCAAGGCAAGGCAAGGCAAAGGAGGAGTGGAAGCCAAGGGGACGGAAATCCGGGGGCGGCAGGTGGGGGGGGTGAATGGTAGTTATATTTGAACTGGCTAGTCGCAGGCTCACGAAGCAAGGCAAGGCCAGGCCAGACCGGGCGCGGCGGAGGAGGAGTTTGGCTTGGCTTGGCCCTGGATGTGGATGTGGCTGTGGATGCGAATGTGGATGTGGATGGGGATGGGGATGTGCAGTGCAGTGCAGTGCAGTGCAGGGCAATGGAGAGTGGGGAAGGACCCAGGGGAGGTTCGAGGTCAGGTCGAGCAAGGTCAAAAAGGTCAAGCCAGGCCAGGCCTGAGCTGAGTTGTGCTGGATGAGGGTGTGATTGTAGCGACTCTGGATGATGCAAGTTGTCGATATTGGGAATGGCGGCCTCGGGGTGTGTGTGTGAGTGGAGGGTGAGGATGAGGATGAGGGCGAGAAGGCGAGGGAGGGCGCGTGCTCGACCGCCAGACAGCAGTAAGTGATGCGTCTATCCAGGCAATCCAGCAGTATCCATCATCATATCCTTCTCCATCTCCATATCCAGCCTGTCGAGGCGTCATCTGTCCATGTCCGAGATATCTGCGTCGCTCAGGCCCATTCATCTGGATTCTGTTACATCCTGGCACACGTTCGTTGTCAACAGGGCGTGTGAGCACCAAGAAAGAGCACTGGGCGCCAGGGCACAGGCCGCCGGACATGTAAGTTTAGTGGACCCTCGCTCTCAATTTTTCACCTTTGCAAAGGCTTTTGGTTTCCGAAACCCCCAACCTGACCAGGCCAGGCCAGCTTCCTTGTTCCCGCTAGCGCCCTCGTCTGCTCTGGTCGTTTCTGCATTCTGCATTCTCTTCTCTCGTGCGTTGTGAATGCAACATTCTCCACGCCCGATTATGCTGTTGCTTCAACTCTTGCTGCTGTAGCATCAGCATCGTCGCAAAGCGGAGCCCTCCGCACGCCAGAGTGACGACTACGGCCATCAGTCGCTAGTGATCTGATATGCACCCCTCACAGACGGTACGGGAACCAGCGGCAAGGGGCCACTTGCATGGATACACGGGACTGTTGCCATCTACCTATCCGTAGTAGGTATGTAATCTTGGCTGTGCCGTCGACGTGACGCCGTCGATATCCGTATCCATGCGCTTTGCAGTCCTCGAAGCAGCAGCAGCAGCACAGGTCAAGGGGAGATGCAGAGAGGGCTCTTCTTCACATGCAATTGAGCAAATGCTACCTTGCTCCAACGGCGGAAGGGGCAGTGCTCTACTTGAGCACGTCTGCCGCTCATCTCAACAGCAAGGGCCAAGGGGGGCCATCATCCTCATCGGATCCTCGCAACGGTTGCATTTATGCCTCCAAGGTACAGCAGCCGCCGCCGCCGCCGCCGCCGCTTTCAGGCACGGAAACGTCTACTTACATGGATGCTTACGGAGGACTCGGGTCTCGCATCTTGTTCCTTTGTTCTTGCTGCTCGACAATGCTCCCGCGCAAAGATGCTTCACCAGAAGACGGCGAGGGAATATTAATCCACCAGGACATGGATGGATCTTGTCGTCATTGTCAGTCCCCGGCTCGTGTACCAATCGCCCCTAAATCCGCACACCCACCACCCGCCATCCACCATCCACCCCCGGTTTTCCAGCATTGGCTGCTCGATTGTTCCCGATGTTAGCTGTGGTCTGCCAGAACCAGAATGGCAAAGTGGCTCCTCCCCACAGTTTGTCATTTCAGTGTGGAGTGGCCAATCACCGATGGGCTATGGAGACGCGAATGGGGTCACCAGCTCTTTTGCATCCTTGAAGCCCCCTTTGACGAGCCAAGGGGGGGGGGATACATGGGAGGGTGCCACAAGGGTTAAGCTCGTCACGAGGCGATGCAGACGCTGAATTGCGTCGCTCGTCCTTGACCGTCAAAGGGTCTGAACAGTTTTTAGCATTCGGCACTTGTGCTGTTCACGAAAAGAACATGTCCGTGCTGGCCGATGAGCCATCAGGGAGCCTCAAAAGCCAAGTACCGACTCGCAACTAGCCCAAGGTATTAGCAATTTGGCGGCATCTAACTTTTCCAACCCCTGACCCTGGGACATGTTCAACGTTGGAGTCTCATCAATCCAGAGCAGAGGCATTAGAAGCCCCTGGGTGGGGACCGACTTGCAGCCCTGTCGTACTTTGGCCAAAGCTCATCGAGATGCGTGTTTACGGAAATAAAAGCTCCATCTGCTGAGAGAAGAGACGTGTGCAATCAAGTCGTGGCTCACTGAATTTAAACTGGCCTGGCCGTTGCTCTACTTGACAGCGCACTTACAATACTACAATACCTTTCAAGCAAAGGCTGCGTCCGTGGCCGAGGCTCGCCTCGAGTTAGTCCTTTTGTCCGGCTGAGATTCGCCAAGTCGACGGACGACCGGGCGTGTGGAAATGGGTTGGGGAGATCAGCCAATGAGCAGGCGGCCCATGAGCAGCAGCAGCAAGACGCGGCAGCCAATGGCGCGTCGAGCTCGGCAAAGTTCGGCTTCCCAAAATCTCAGACGAATCACGCAGCCTCCAAAATCTCTGACAAGGAGATTTGTACGGCCTCGAATCAAGGGCTCGGGATTGGATAGAGGCACGCCGCCAGCAGAGGGCGAGGCTGCATGTACGTGGCAAGTGTCATGTCGCGGTTTGACGCTTAGCTCAGCGAGGCTCCGGGACTGGGACTGGGACTAGCTGGAATGAAGGGAAAGGCCTGGTTGCTGCCACGCATCGGTCAAGCCTGGCTGCTGTCCCGCTGCTTCCGGTGTGTTTCATGGTCCCAGAGAATGGATGCGGCCAGACCGTCATTGCGATCTGGTGGGGACTGGATGATGAAGCTGTCGAGCACTGCCTACATACACTTGGAGTACGACAATGACACACTCTCAGTACGACAACAGACACTCTTACAGCACGCACCTCGGCCTGCTTGGCAGTAGTACGCACCTTGTGCTTGGCCTTCTTAGTCTGACTTGGCCTGAACCCTACCGAGTTGCAACGGGCGGAATGCTGGCGTTTGGTCAGTCGCAGCCAAAGCAAAAGAACAAGTCAAGCCAAGTCAAGTCAAGTCAAGCCAGGGCGCAAGCGGAGCCCAGACCGCAGTGGGGCCTTTGCCCGGGCGTGCAAAAGCGCCCCACGCCCTCGAGCGCGCTGCCGAGTCGCCCGGGGCTCGGACGCGCAAGCGGGGCGGAACTACATGTCCGCCAGGGGCCTGCTTTCGGCCTGCTCCGCCGGGCCAGCCTCTGGACTTGCAACACCGCCGCCGGGCAGCTACGGAGCGCGGGTGCCCACAGTGGAGAGCCGTTTGGCAATGAGTGCTGAATCAATCCAGGCCTGACATGCTGACATGTGTTGCAGGCTTACTGACATCCAACTAGGTACTATCTAGGTAGGTACCTAGGTAAAGCAAGACGTTGGTCAAGCCGTGTTGCAGGCCAACACAAGCAGCGCCTACAGACGCTTCGCTGCGGCACGGACAGTTGTATCCTCAGAGGCAACTCTGTTTCGGCCACGTTCCGCCAGCTCAGTCCATATCTACTTACCTAGGCACATAGGGACATAGGTAGTATATCGAGGTGGCTGGCGGCAAAGACGTGGGCTCTTGGTCGTGATACTACGCTGTGCTTGCTCAATCCTGTTGTGTTGCATGCATCCTGCGTCGGCTGTCGCGCTCGCCATCAGAGGGATTTTGCAAGAGGCCAGGCACGAACTGATGGGTAATGGTTTCGGTCGTCTTGATCTTTTCAACGTGGCTCTCTCGTCGACTTATATGCGGCTGCAGCGCCTTTAAGCCATCCAGCCAAAACACCAGATCGGCAAACCCCAGGTTTGACCGGGTGCATGTCCCCCGGCTGGATGCGTCATCAAGCCTAGCTGGATCAAATGCCCCGTCTCTAGGAATGATCAAATGCCCCCGTCTAGATTGATCAAATGCATGCCCCCATCCCGTCAACATCACCACTCACACGCATCCATCCTCACCACCACGGCCCAATCGCAGCCCTCTCGATTCCAGTGACCGGAATATGTCTCATACACCTCCCAACTGCACCTTTACCTGCACGCCCATACTAACAACGTAACTTACATGCATACATTTCCCCATGCCCCCCCCCCCCAATCCCCAAGCTCGGCGTTGGACGCCCCTACTCCCCCGACGACCGAGCCTTTGTCCGCTCGGCTACCGAGCCCCCCAAACCACCAAGCCAAAGACGAAAAGGGCCCCTCCCCCAGCTTCTTCCGCGCGCCGTCTCCCATCTACACGACCCTTGTTCTCTTCCTCTCTTCTTCTTCTTTTTTTTTAAAAAAAACTGGGGACCTTGCTTCCAAATGCCCATTCGTGCGGTGTGCGGTTCCCGTCGGCTGTCACCCGGCAATTAAAAACCACCTGCCCCCCCCTCTGAGCATCACCTTTCTTCCTCTGCTGTCGACGATGGTCATTTGTAAGTTAAAGTACCTCCCCTGCTACTCCATATGGCCTCCTACGACCAAATCGTCATCCCCCTGTATCGGCGGAGTTCCGCCGCGTGGAGAGAGCTCCCCAAGAATGATGTCAGAATGGCAAGGTCCAACAACTTACGACGAGGCATGCTCAATTCCACACCAACGTCGCTTCCCGCTTCACGGCTTCACCCGCAACCGCTGTGTCCCCAGAATTAATAAAAAAAAATTAAAAAAAAAGAACGGATTCGGCAACGCTTTCCCGCCGCTAAACCAGGACCTCTTCGGGCCACCTCCGACGTCGTTTCGGCCATTGTCTGCCGAAAAGACGACGATTGTCATGTCTTGTCTTGTCCAGCAGCGGGGTTCGGGGCCTGCCCGGTCTTCTTATAACCAACGTCGGCCCCCGTGGACCTTGTGGGCTGAGCCATGGTAACAGCTCAACTTGCCAACATCCAGAGACAGCTTGCTCTCTATGGTCCGAGGCACATCCCCGAACAGCTTCACCTCCATGGTCCAGGGCACATCACATCTCAGACAGCTTCACTTTCATGATCCAAGGCACATCTCAGACAGCTTCACCTTCATGGTCCAAGGCACATCACCAGTCTCGGGACCAACATGACTCTCACTGACGCATCAACACTCGGCACGAACAAGCCCAGACAAACACGGTCAGGCAAGCAAGGTACGATAAATATTGTTATTCAGCAATCTCATCTACCGGTATATACGGTTGTCCAACACCTCATTTTATGCCCCCAACTCTATTGTCCCTTCAGGCTGTAAAGAAGAAGCCGTTAACGCAAAAGGCAGATTATAAAATAAGCAAAAAAAAAAAAGATTCGAGACCACGGCCTGCGACGACGCGCACAGCCCGGCCCCAAAAGAGGTAGGTATCAAATTATCGCTGATGAGGGTGAGCCATAGCCTCTTTCCCCAATGACGCCGGAAGTCCGGGTCAATCATTGGAGTGGAATGGCCCAGGGAAGAAACGCCAAGTGTCGCGATGCACTCCCCAAGTGCTCGCGTCTGATGGACGAGAAGTCGGCACAGATACGCACAAAACACACAGCCCAGGACCCTCAAGTCAAGTGTCTGGGCGAATCACTGCACCAGCGTGCGCAAAGGCTCTACAGGTGCGTCTTGGCGTCGGCAAAGGAGACGGGGTCGTAGATGCGCTGCTTAATGTACGCATTGAGCGCGACATCACCCCACTCCTCCCACTCGGCCCACTGCTCGTCAGAGAGGGCTGAAACGCCTTCGCGACGGGCAGTCTTCATCACCTCGCGGGCAACGACGACACTGGCCTCGCGGACACGCTCAATGCGGGGGTAGATGAGACCACGGTGGATCTCGTCGGCGTTGAGAGTGCCGGAAAGGGCGGCGGCAGAGGTGTACACCATGCCATCAGTGACACGGGTAGCCTTGGCCAGGATGGCACCCAGACCCAGACCGGGGAACACGTAGACGTTGTTGCCCTGGTTGGGGTAGTAGGTGACGGCCTCGCCATCAACCTTCTTGGTGTAGTTGGAGAAGGGCGAGCCAGAGGCAAAGAGAACGTTGCCATCGGTCCACTCGACAGCCTGCTCAAAGGTGCACTCGGCCTTGGTCAGGGGGTTGCTGAGGGGGAAGAGGATGGGACGACGGCCGTGACCGGCGGCATCGACCGAGTCCTTGAGCGCACGGATGGTGGTCTCGGTAAAGACACCAAACGTGGCCGTCAGGCCAACGAGGGCGCTGGGCTTGACGTACTCAATCACCTCCTCAAGAGTGCGGAACTGCTCGCCGTTGTTGTCCTCGCGGGCAAAGTACTTCTTGTGCTCGGCAAGACGGTCACCACGGTCCTTGGTGACAAGGCCCTTGGTGTCGACGAGCCAGAACTTCTCTCTGGCCTGCTGCTCGCTCAGGCCACGGCGAGTGTAGTACTCGACGAGCTGCTTGGCGACACCAACACCGGCGGAGCCGGCACCCATGAAGACCAGGCGCTGCTCCTCAAGAGGAACGCCAGACAGGTCAACGGCACCAATATATCTAACAATATCTGTTAGTAACTGGTACAAAGTTGTATCAAGTGGAGATGAGACTTACCCAGCAAGGACGACAGCACCAGTTCCTTGGATATCGTCGTTCTACAGGCTCAGGTTAGTGGGAAATCCATGCAAATAGTTTTGCCAAGGATTCTACTTACGAAGCACTTGTACTGGTTTCGGTACTTCTCGAGGTAGGCAAAAGCCTTTGTGCTCTCAAAGTCCTCAAACTGGACAACCATTTCGGGGAAGACGTCGTGGACAGCCTCCATGAACTCATCCATAAACTCCTGCTGGACCTCGAACGAGGGGCGCTTCTGGCGCAGACCCAGGTAAAAGGGGTCCTTGAGGAACTCCTCGTTGTTGGTACCGCAGTCGAGGACGATGGGCAGCGTCTTGCTGGGGTGGATACCGGCGGCTCCGGTGTACAGGGCGAGCTTGCCAATCTGCGTGGGTCAGCCAAGCGTTCGAATCGGCAGTAGCTAGCGCCATGGGCTAGGCAAGGGAAGAGAAAATCCGGGGTCAACATACCGAGATGCCCACACCGTTGATGCCGAGGTCACCGAGACCGAGAATGCGGGAGCCGTCGGTGACGACGCAAATCTCGGGCGTCTTGCAGGGCCAGTTCTGCAGCATGGTGCGAATGGACTTGCGCTGCTTGATGGAGATGTACAGGGCCTCGGGACGGGTGTAGAGGTTTGAGTACTGCAGGCAGACATCGCCAATGGTGGGAGTGTAGACGAGGGGCATGAGGTCGCGGATGTTGTCCATGAGCAGGCGGTAGAAGAGGTCGGTGTTTTGCTCCTTGATGGAGGAGAGGTAGAGGTATTGGTCGACGGGGGTGGAGCGGGATCGGATCATCATCATGGCGCGGGCGCACTGGGTCTGGAGGCTCTCCATGGCGTGGGGGATGAGGCCGGTGAGGTTCTTGGAGACACGCTCCTCGGGGGTGAAGGAGAGTCCTAGATGGGGAGTACGGTCAGCAAGCAGTACGGAACGACGAATGTTGAGCAAGCACAACAGTAACGACAACATCGACAGCGACAGCAATGCAATGCAAGAGCATCGACGACGACAGCAAGGACAACCCCGGCCGCAATGCAACAGCAACAGCATCGACAGCGACAGCACGAAAGAAAAGAAAAGAAAAGCAACACAATGGCGACAAACTCACCCTTATTCCACAGGGGATCACGGAGGACCTGGTATCCAGTGGCAGCATCCTCGTCGAGGTACTGGGTGTCGCGGTCCTGCTTGACCTCGTTGTAGTGGTCCTGGGCGTAGCCGCGGTGCTGGTCGAGGGAAGCCATCTTGATGGAGTCTTCAATCGCAGAGAGGTCGACGGGAGACATGGGATTGAAAGGTGTCAACCGGTGGCTAGAGACGAGGGACAGGCGGCGGTTAGATATAGGCCGGGAGCAGAAAGAGTGGGAGGGGGAGGGGCGGGTGTGGGTTACTAACGTGGACGGAGACGTTGAACGGGGCGTGGAGATGTCAGAGCTAGAGGAGGTGCTATATGGGGACGACGACGCCATGGGCATCAGAGCACGAAGAGGAAGATATGGATGGGGTGACGAGGGGAGGCAGGGCAAGGGGAGAGAGTGGGAGAGACGGGGAAGTGGGAGTCGAGGGCGGCGAATATTAGTAGTCGACCGAGGGCATGGAGAAGAAGCACCAGCAGAAGAAGCCAGAGCCAGAGTCGAAAGGGACGCCCGGGCGCGGGCAGACGACGACGAGAGAGATGCTGATGCTGGCGAGAGCGGGAGTCGGGACAGGGGCCCGCTAGGGGCGAGAAAAAGTCGGTTTAAGACGAATTGGGCGGGCCTCGCACCCGAGCCTGAGATGGCGGCCGTCAAGCCCATGGTCAAAAGTGTCTGGGCTGGCTTGCTTGGGGAATGGGATTGGATTGGATTGGACTGGATTGGCAGCCAGGACAGGCAGGACTGGACAGGATAGGACAGGAGAGGACAAGGAGAGGAGAGGGCGGGGGTGGGAGGGATCGGGAAAAGGAGCCGCGGGATTGGCAGGGTCAGATGTTGGTGGACCTGGAGTACTCGAGTATCGACTTGTTTCTCTTGCTTCTCTGGTTTCTCTTGTTTTTCTGTCCGTTCTTCTCGCTCTCTGAACTGGTCCTGTCTGCTCGCTGCCGAGTTGATTGTCAGCGTTTGCCCTCTCCAGAGAACCAGAGTTTGCCCTAAGCCATCTATCTGTTGGCCCGTTTGGTTGAGACAGGGAGTGACGGAGGATGACGGGTTCAAGGAGCACGAGGATCCCTGCTGCAACTGTGCAGTTCCAGGCGGGCGGGTGCCAACGCCAGCCAGACCGGTACGGATGGCCGCCAGATTGCCAGACTTGGCTGGTCGCGTGTGTGCGGATGGATCATGGATGTCAAGATTGAATCCATGTGGAGACTGCAAAAGCATGGGGAATCCAATCCAACACGTGCAGGGCCGGTGCTGATTGGGCAGCCACGATGAAATGGGCAAGTTGGCTGCCAAGTACCAGGTACCAGCTCCAGGTACCAGCACCCAGGTACCAGCACCCAGCCAGCCAGCGGCCTCCCACAAGATGAAGAGTGCAAAGTGAAAAGTTTCCGACATGGACATACCTCTGCACGTTGCTGCAATAATGACACGCGTGTGTCCAGGAATAAGCCTCCAAACGGGCAACGACCAACAGCCAATGTCCAATGTCCAATGTCCAATGTCCAGGGGCTGGGATGGGCTGACGGTGGGGGTCGCAACACGTTGTCGAGCAGCTGTTATTACTGTTGCTGGATGCGCAAAGACAAAGCAGACGTCCGTTTCAACACTCTGTTTAAGAAGAAAAGCAGGCCCCGCGCACTTGTCAAGAGGGGCCAGCTTGTGCCGATGGCTGCCGTCTCGAGTCAAGGCCTCTCCAGCGCTGGCTTTTGCTAGCGCACCCAGTGACTCGGCGAGCAGAGAGCAGAGCAGAGCAGAGCTGAGGTGAGGTGAGGTGCTGCTCCGAAGACGGAATGCGTCTCTGTGCCTTGCAGTGCCTGAGTGCCTAGGTATGTACGGATACATACCTAGGTGTGTACTAGATGCCCCAGTATCATCCCGGCGCGGGGACGCAATGCAATGCTCCGTCCCTTGCTCTTGTTCGTCGCAGCTTCAGCTTCAGCTTCACGTCGTTGATCGTTGGCAGCATTAGCATGGATTGCAAATCGTGCATGAGGTGGCCGCCAGCGGGTCTCCAAGGGCCCGCCAAGGAGTTGGTTGATGGAGGCCGTCTCCACTGCCAAAGATGACTTGCCGACTCCGACCGACGCCGGGGCCTGCAGCATTGGTCCCGGGGAAGCAACAATCAATATTAATACTACTCTCTAGATATCAGCATAGCATAGCATCAGCTTCAAAGATGGCCCAAGATGGTACGTACAAGCCAGGCATGTCAGCTGTCAGCAAGGCATTCTCTGCATCCACTCCCCAATCCATCCACGTTCCACGCTTCCTTCGTTGCAGGTTCCGCGACTTTGCCCCAAGAGTAATTAACACTCAAACAACCCCGGACAACGACAACGAGGCCCCACCGCTGCCCAACTCTAGGGCTGCATCAGCAGTGCTTGCTTCTTCCCGCCAGGCCTGGGCATTCAGGCATTGTGCATTCCAGTGGGATGCAGTTCAATAGAGACTTAGCTTACGCAGTGGATGAAACGGGGCTTGCGGGGAGAGCTCGCCATCTCTGTGCCGTGCAGATACAGTGTCGAGATAAGAAATGCTGCTACTGCATGCCCGTTCCGTCTCCGGACCTTGTGCGGTATTGCCTTTTTGGGGACTTGCTCTGAAATATCCGTAGTACCTACTGTAACTTACGGCTCTATCCGTGCCAACATGCAGACATCTAGACAGACATCCAGATACCATGGACGCAGACATGCTTACAGCCACTGATACGCAGACAGACACATCTCATACTCCGGCATTCACGGCACCGAGGTCGAGATGCAAAACCCACAGCCCATCACGCAAACTCCTCCGTGCCCCTCTTCCTTGCGGCCCAAAGCTCTGCTGCTGCAGCAGCATTCTCTGATGCAAAGCTCGTAACCACAAACCCTCACAAGAGCAGCGTTCCGACTTCTCCCGCTTGCCCCGGTCCCCCCGTCCCCCCCAACCACAGGCTGCCCCAGGCTGGCGGGCCCTCTTCCCCGCCCAGCGCCAACCAGCGCCTGAGCGCGTCTCTCCCTTGCCATGGATGGATTGGGATGGAGGATGCATTCATGGATCGAGCATCCGCATCGAGTTGGTTGCTGCGTGTGCGCCCTCGTCCCTCTGCCGCTTGCGTGTGCGCCCGGCCCCGCTACGGGCCACCTCGGGTGCTCTAAACCCCTAGAGGCTTCACCTTTTTCTTCTCGTCAGGGGCTAAGCCTCTAGAGGCTCCAGGTCAAGCAGAATCCGGACTGGCCCCATCTCCCTTCACCTGGCCTTTTGCTTTTTGCTTCCCGCCATCACGTACCGATGGTCCCTTCTCCACAGCGTGACTTCTTTTAATATCTCTTTTTTTTTTTTTTCTCCTCTCCCCTGCCTTGGTCGAGATTGCGTGCGGAGTAGGTTTCCATCACTCTCTCTTTTTTTCTTTTCTTTCAAGCTTGTGAGACATGGCAAGCTCCCGGACCGCGCTTAGCTTCCGATCTTCTCCGCGGCCAGTTCCGAAGAGCCCAACGTCGACGGCTGTTTACTTTTTTTTTTTGCTTTCCTTTCCAAAGGCTGGCTGCCTCCCGATCTCGGCATCCGTTCCGTTTGTTGCTGCCGGCCGAGATTTTGTCGGGAACTGGAGCTGTAAGTGCCCGCTGACGGCATGGGGAGCTTCCCGCGTTGCCTACCTACATAGTATGTATGTCAGCTGTCGACGAGTCGAATTGCCTCGTCGAGAGTCTGCATTGACCGCTGAGAGCAGCCATTGGCACTGGGCAAGCAAGTTGCATGTACGTAACTCGCAGACAAGCCTCTTTATAATGCTACCCTAAACGATGCGTGCCACGGCAAGCTACCGGCTTGGCGTCAGTATGTCGCCGGCAGGAAGCAGAAGTGGCATCTCGATAACGTAAAGTGAGTGCGTAGGGGCGTGCGTAGTAGTCTGGAGCATGCCGTGCCGCAATGACTGCTCACACCTTGTATCCGCGACTCAACATCAACACGACGAAGCTCCTCCAACAAGAAGCTCGACTGCGTTAGTACCGACAATCAGGTACCTTGTCGCTTTTCCCCATACTCGGCCAGCCAATCACCACACCGCCCGTCGCCGGGGAAGTGGGGGCCTCAACCACGACTGGACACCGGAAGTCCCCTTGTCACCACGCGTCGGAATTCCCGATCCGTTCCGTTGGTGGCCACGGCTTGTCTCACCGACGGGCCAAAACAACACGGGACGGAATCTGAGGTGCTTTGTTGGGCTTTCTACCTCTAGGCCTAGGTCCCCCAGATGTCTTGGTACCTAGCCTGCACTCGTTAGTTCCCAACGGATACGGACTTCCAGCAAGTATCAATACCATCACAAGGTAAACCCATGCTTCAACACAAAAACCCACGAGGGCTCATCTTTGACCTGTTCTGGCAACATGTCCCGTATGCGTACGGATAGTGTCTGCAATTCCTCAGCAAATCACCACTCTTCCACTTCCCCGGCCTTCCCCCCTCCTCCACATTCCCATCTACACTAGCCATCCCGCCCCACACATGCTTCTTCTCCAGATTCGGGACTACGTACCTATTCTAGTACTGGCAACCCTCAAACTCCAGCCAAGCTCTCCATCACAGCAAGCATATCCTTCGGCATTCGGCATCTCTCCTCTTGTTCCGAACAGAAGCTCTCCGGAAAGCCAGAGATCGAATTGGCAAGAGTAGGTAGCCATGACGAGGAGTCATTCTCGCACCCAATAGGCACCCCGGTCAACCCATACCACGAGGAGCTTCAGCTAGCTAAACCCCCCTGCCCCCTCTCTTCTCCACGATTTATGCGCCCAGCATCTAACCATCCAAGCTTGGACGTCGACCCCCGGCTTCTACTGCGAGTGCTTGCTCACCTCGCCGTCGCCATAGCTCCGGTGCTCCGCCCTCTTCACTCGTTGCCGCTGTTACAGACTCGAACCCTGCTAGCTACTCGTGAGCCTTGGCCATGTCGAGGCATGGTTTCCCCGTAGCGGCGTGGCAGCTTTGACTCACTCCCCACGGGGGTCCAACGGGTTCCCTGCAACTCAAAGCGTCCAAGTTACCGGGTGGGTTGTTTGATGCTTTCTGTTGCTGTATAAGCTAGCTATCCATCTACATTCTCGTCGTGACTCGTGACATTATTACAAAAATGGTCAATCGCAACGTGCCGTAGCGTATCCCATACCCCAGGTTTTGTTGTCCCGCCTGCCTGGCATCCCTCTCACTTCAAGTCTTCTTTGCCAGCCTCCATCACCTTGCGGCTCGCCTTGTCCATCTTCTCCATGGCCTTGTCGTCCAACGAGCTCCACCATCGCCGTAGGCCTTCGGCATACTTGACCTCCTCCTCCGTCACCTCCACGGGGGGACCTTTAATCTGCGGCAGCATTTCCGCCTCTGCCTTCTCAAACACGGCCCAAGCCGAAGCATCCCCCGCCCGCACACCGAAGCCACGACCCTTCATCGCGACGACGTGGAACCGCCGTAGGAGGACGACATCTCCAGCACTCACAACAGGCAGGGCGGACTGATGCTGGCGGAAGATGTGTGCCACCGAGACACCCGTGGCTGCTGCTGAAGGGTCCGTCATGATCAACGTCAGCATGTAGTCGCGGGGCCCATTCTTTGGCCGGTGCGGCTGCGCCGGCGTTGTCGTGGCTACAGCCATGAGGTCTGTTGTCTTATTAAGAGAATTCCTCAACGACTTTAGGGCCAGGCACTCGGGCAGATTGGTGCGCAGACTCTTGAGCAGCTGGAACTTGAGGGCCCCGGCATTGTCCTCGTCCGGCACACTACTGGCATCTTGCGCCAGCGGCGACGACTTGCGTGCAGCCAAAACGGCATCGGGCGTGCCTCCCCTCTGCAACCCCTTGGGGCTGGAACGGGTCTCTCGAGTCGTCGTCTCGGGTGTGAGTTGTCGTCGAGTTTGGCGTGCTGGCTTTGGGTCGTTGGATACCATCTTGCTGCGCGTAACCCGGGAAGACCCCGATGGGCTGTTATCCTGATCCTGGCCCCGGTCCTGGCCCCCGCCCTCTTCGGCCGGCGGTACTGCCCTTGCCAGCGCCATGCTGGGGTCAGTGTGGTCTGCTTTGCCGCGCGACAGCCAAGATGTCCCTATCGGGCGGTTTTCTGCATCATCGTGGGCCTGCGTTGGCGATGCTGTGAGCCTGGCCAGTGCTATGCTTGGGTCCTGACCCGAGGAATCAGACGATCTGGTTGCCCTGTGCCCACGTCTGCGCAAATCTTTGAGGGTGATGAGCACATCATGTTCTCGAAGGGTACTGGGCGACAGGGCAGTATCGGCCGCCTCGGCCTGTTTAGGCAGTTCTGCGATCGAGGACGTTGGTGCAGGTTCGTGCCGTGCTGGGGTGTGTTGCATAAACTCTGCAATGATCTGATCCTCGGGCCCTACGTCATAATCATCCGCCTCCATCTCGGTGTCGTGCGTCGTTTCGACTGAGGTGAGGGGCTGACCCTGTACCGATTCTGTAGGTCTTGCAAGCGGCTCCGCTGTTTCGTCCGTCTCTCTGAGTGACTGAGACTGAGACCGAGGCTGAGGCGGCGGAGGCGACAAGGGAGCATTCGGAACGGCATCTAGAACGTCTGACACCAGCTGACCGGTCTCATTTCCATGGCCAGCGCCCGTCGTCTCGGTGGTCTCACCGCTGCCGTTCTTGTCGTCTTCTGTTTGTTGCAGCCCTGGCTCGTCCGCCATGTGGTGTGAGGCATCTTGCAGGGTGTCTGCCACCCCTGACCCCTGCTCCCTCGGTGTCGCGACCTGCTTCTCCCGAGGCTCCGGTGTGGATGCTTGCGACACTACGGCAGCCGCTGTAGTTTCAATACCCCTTTCCTGGCTAATATCACCCATCGCCTCATCTTGCACTTGAGAAGATGCAATCCGAGGTGCTTCGCCCGCTTCAATCTGCGCTTCATCCTGGTTATCAACTTGCATGGGTTCGCCAGATATGACTGCTTGGTGACCAGCCGAAGCCTCATTAGCCTCTTCCGGACCAGGATCCTCATCAGCAGCTTCTTTCTGCTGGCCAACAGACGCTTCGTTCTGCTCGACAGACACCTCTCGCTGTGTGATAGATACTTGCTGCGTGATCGATACCTCTCGCTGCTCGATATGCACTTCTTGGTGCTCGATAGGCGTTTCTTGTTCGATAGGCGCTTGCTCGATAGGCGCTTCCTGCTCGACATGAGCTTTTTGCTCGATAGGCGTTTCTTGCTTCGTGATAGACACTTCTTGATGGTCGACAAATACTTCTTGCTGCTCAATAGTCGTTTCTTGCTGATCGATAGACACCTCTTGCTGGTTGATAGAGACTTCTTGCTGCGTGATAGATACCTCTTGCTCATTGGCAGAGACTTCTTGCTGCTCGGTAGATACCTCTCGTTGTTCGACAGATACTTGCTGCTCAGTAGTTGCTTCTTGGGACGCATCCTGCTGCACATCCGTGAGCTCCCCGGGCGGGTTGGAAGCCTCTCTGTCAGGGCTCTGCACACTTTGCATCTCGTCGTCCTCGTCTTCGCCCAAAACCGGCGGTGGTTGTACGCGAGTGTCCTGTGCCCAGTCTGCAGCGTCTTCTTGCGATAAGTCTGTAGTTGTTTGCTCAGACTCTAGAGCATCCGACGAAGAAGGCTCGGGCGAAGCATTTGCGTCCACTTCCATGCGATTGGTTGTTGCGAGTACTTCCTCGACTCTGTGGTTTTCTTCGAGCTGCTCCTGATGATTCGACGTATCCGTGTCCGTGCTATCTCTCGATGGCTCAGTTACACCTTGCCCCGTTGGCTCTCCGGGAGACGTGTCGGCCTCTGTCTTTAGCGTATTGTTCGCTGATGGCTGTGGCTCAAGAGTGGCTTGTGGTTTGCTTTCTGGTTTGCTTGCCGGCTCGTCATCGTCTTCTGAATCAGAGAGCAGACTAATGAAGACGGGCTCCTTCGCGGAGACCATGCCCACAGAGTTTCCCACCTCCTCCTCTTCTTCTTCCTCTTCCTCTTCATCGTCGTAGTCGCCTTCCTCTTCCCCGTACTCATCTGAGAGATATTCGTCATGGCCCGTAAATTCACATGGGTCACGGCCTTCTGCCTGGGAATAGCCTCGAGGTGAAGCGGTTTCCTCGTCCCACTCTTCTTCCTCGTCGATTTCGTCAGATTCTTCATCCTCCTCAGGGTTGATGACCTGGGCTTCCGGATCGTCCTTTTCAGACTCGTGGCTTGCCTCTGATTCATCGACATCGTCATCATCATCGTGAGCACGATCGTAGTTTCTGAGGTCGTAATCGTCCCCAGGCTGGTCGCCACCGTCGTTGTACTGATCGTCTCCAATTGACGGGCCGCCGACGCTTTCCTCAGGGCGAGTGCTCCCGACAGCATCCTCGCCACCGTCAACTTCGAGCTCCGCGCTTTCACGAACGTCTTCGTCGTCCTCGTCCTGGGGCTCATCTAGATCGGCTTCTTCATCAGACCTCTCGCTATCGGAAGTTGTGAGACTCCCATCACTGGCCACTCGCTGCCGCACAGGCGAGCCTAGGGCTTCCGTCGGAGGTTCGGCATGGTAATGGTCAGGAGCCGAAGTAGCAAGAGTCGTAGGCGGTACCCCGGTCGTCCACTCGCCTAGAGAAGGCTGCGAGCCGGCCATGTGTGGCGGGTAGAAGTGCGCATCGCGCTCAAAGTCTGTACCGTGGTGGTTTGTATTTGAGGCATCCGCCTCCAAGCCGTAGGGATGTAGGTGAGAGTCCATTGATGTCGGTGCAGGATGGGTGCTGTCTAAGAAATCGGCTGGATACGCTTCATCCTGACCAAGTCCGTGAACTTCATCGATAGGTTCTCGTAGTATATCATCTGGCCGAGGAGGTCCAAAGAGACCTGGCATAGATGGGTACATGGCAGCCTGGCCCTGCGTAGAGACAAAACTGAAGCCAGAGTCATCAGCTTCGTGAGATGGAGGATGCCCAAGGTATTCTTGAGGCAGTTCGGTCGGGGAGGGCATCATGGCTTGCGGCTCATCCAAGAAACTCGTAGGTTGGGCCAAGATGTTTCCGCTCATGTCAGTTGGCCTCGTCCGCGGTAGGGGAGTCGGGGTTGCTGGGGCAAAGAACATGCCAGGACGCGAATCCCCAGATACCTGGACCGTGGAAAACGGCGTGTAGTCAAGTTCCGCTGTTTGGCAGCCTTCATCTACCATCGGGGCTCGAGAAGGGGTAACATTTGTAGCGACGGGGTCGGCAGGGGCTCCTTGATCCTCTGGCACAGCATCACCAGCCTCGCCAGCATTGTCCTCTCCATTGACCTCATCTTCTGCCTCCTCTTCCTCTTCCGCTTCGTCCGCTTCAGGGCTCGGCGACCGACTGCTGTATCTCCAAGCGGTCGCGGGTAGACTGAACCGAGTACGTCGGCGAGACTTGTTCTTGCGGCTAGTGTCCTCGTCAAAGATGTCGAAGCCTCCCTCAAATAGGGATCCATAAGAAAGTCTGGCTCGCTTTATGAAAGCGGGCGAAGCAAGTTCCTGTGCCTCGAGTGATATTGACGCACGACGTTTCGATGGGCGGGCAAACTCTGGGGATTCTGGCAACGGTATAGAAAGATTGCTTTCGTCGATGGGCACGATCGGTTCGTCGTTTCTGTTGGCTTGGTCTGCCTCAGACTGAGACGCTTCGACATCGATGACTCTAGGGGCCTGCGTTTCAGGGTTGGAGATGCTGAGAAGAAGACGGGTTGTGAACTCGAGTTGCCATTCCAACGTACTTCCACCAAGCTGTGTTTGCGCCTCGTTCTTCTCCCACCGAACCCCATCCAGGCTCAAGCGGATCTCGTCACCTCCGCCAATCCCTGCATCGGCGATGGCTCTGGCAGCGGCGCCATGGAACCGTATGCGAATCTGACCTTTGTCACGTCGCAGGCGAAAGTCGGGCTCGGCAAGGATGAAAGCGATGGACTTGGTGACAACGCTGAAAGGCCAGGTGATTGTGATGACACCATCGACGACTCGTGCCTGCTGATCAGCAAGATCGGGATTCAGCTGGGCGATGGGGGTTGGCTGGCTGTCGCGGAGCAAATGGTGCGGCTGCTGTTGGTGAAGGGACATTTTGCTTCAGTCGCGCGGCGGGTCAATTCGCGATGGATGGCGGGCGCGTTTGGGTGAGCAGAGGCATGCGATGCAATCAACAGAGCAGAATGGAACCCTATAGCCAGAAGGAAATATGTAGAGGAGTCACCGCCATGTGGGTGTTCCTTTGGCAAGATTCGAGAAGCCGTTGGATCGGCACACGCGACTTGGAGCTGTGGTTGATGCTCTCGTCGTTTCGCGTTTGGATAATGGTCAAGCTTAATTGAATGGGGGGAGCTCTTTGTGAAGCTCCATGGCCAGGTTCCAAAAGAGGAAAGCGGTGTATGGGATGTACGAGGTACCTGGGTACTTGACGCGTCGGCCTGTATCGGCGCCGGAGCGGGTTGTGGAGACGCCGGCTTCTGGCCCGGATTGCGCAAGAGTCACAACGAAGCGACCAGACCCCACTCGCCTCAGCTCACTTCACCATAAGACGTGATGTGATTCCCCTCAAGGCGAGGAGAGGCACTTGCTGCTCTATACATACTTGGAGCATCAAGAAAGCTACTTAGTCTTTCCAGCCACGACCACTAGAATGGGCTCCTACTCGCCAGCAACCTTTGACGTCAAGCGCATCGCCGTCATCGGCGCCGGCCCCGGCGGCCTGTCAACCGCCAAGTACCTCCGAGCCCAAGGCGCCTTTGACGACATCGTCGTGTTTGAGCAGCAGGCCGATGTCGCCGGCATCTGGAACTACAGCACTCTTACTCCCGAGACCTGCCCGGCGCCGCAGCAGGACCCATTCGGCCCGCCCGAGGAACCCGTCCGTCCCGGAGACGACGCGCCGCCCGTCTTTACGAATCCCATGTATGAGAGGCTCCACGCCAACATCCCCGGGTCTCTCATGAACTTTGTGGACCAGCAGTTCCCCGCCGACGACCTAGTCTTTCCCGTGCGAGACTCGATCCGCAAGTATTTGCTCAGGTATGCCGAGGATGTGCGGCCCCTGGTAAGGCTTTGCCAGCAGGTGACCCGTGTGACATTAAAGGTCGACGACGGCCGCGACAAGTGGGAGGTTGAGGCGCAGTCTACCAGGGACGGAGCATCCACCAAGGAGGTATTCGACGCTCTCGTCGTGGCCAATGGGCACTATACTACGCCCTTTATTCCTCAGGTCAAGGGTATGAGCGCGTTCAACGAGGCACACCCCGGAGTGATATCGCACTCGAAGCAGTACCGCACGCCCGATGCTTTCAAAGACAAGAAGGTGGTTGTTGTGGGCAATGGGCCTTCGGGTCTCGATATTGCTCTCCAGGTTAACCAGGCGTGCAAGAGTCCTGCTCTCATCTCCGTCCGGCACCCAACGCCTCCGGAAAGGCTGGCTCACGCGGGGTGCGAAGAGGTGGCCGAGATTGATGAGTTCCTTGTGGACCAAAAGGGACTTCGCTTCACAGACGGCCGTGTGGAGACGGATATTGACGCCATCATCTACTGCACCGGCTTCCTCTACACCTACCCGTTCCTGCAGGATCTCGAGCACAAGCTCCTCACGACTGGCAACGGTGTACACGGCCTGTATAAGCACTTTATCCACGTCCACCACCCAACCCTCGCCTTTCCCGGCCTCAACATGAAGGCAGCGCCCTGGCCGCTCATGGAAGCCGAGGCGGCCGTCCTGTCGGCCGTGTGGTCCAACAACCTCCAGCTGCCTCCGACCGAAGAGATGCAGGCGTGGAGCGACGAGCTCGACAAGACGCAGGGTGAGGCCCTGCACGTTTTCGGACCGCTGGGCGACGGCCACTTCATCAACGAGCTCCACGACTGGGTGATGACGGCAAAGAAACTTGGCAAGGAGCCGCCGTACTGGAACGACGAGATTATGTGGCAACGGAGCATCTTTATAGAGGCCAAGGCACAATTTGAGAAGCAAGGCTGCAAAGCCAAGACACTTGAAGAGTTGGGATTTCACTACGAACCCAAGGCACCAGAACTGCTCTAGAGCAAGTTCCTCATAGAAGCATCAAGACTCAGCACAAGACTCTATACATACATCAACGCATTGACCCGTGTCCAGTATGGCTCAGCATCAAATTATCTTCGAGAAGCCCACGCTCAATGCTCAAGCAGACTAGCATACAGGATACCTCATTGACACCTACTACCAGCCTAAACAAAGGGCAAAAAGGATAATCGCCATCCAGGGCAAAAACATACAACAGCGGGGATTCGCTGGTCGTCACCGACCCAACTACTAATCCGCCCCTTACCAGCTTGACTATGGGAGAGCGGACGGGATCCCGTATTTTCTGGTAGGTATGGTCGTATGTGCTTGGACGAGGCTCAAACTCGCGATACCTGCTTGCTTTGACATACTCCACCAAGACTAAAAACGTCAAAAATATTAAAAACATACAACAGCGGGGATTCGCTGGTCGTCACCGACCCAACTACTAATCCGCCCCTTACCAGCTTATCTATGGGAGAGCGGACGGGATCCCGAGTTCTCTGGTAGGTATGGTCGTATGTGCTGGAGTGAGACTCAAAATGGGAATATCAATAGCACGATTTCGCACTTTTCACCAACGCATTCTGTGGATCTAGTGCCGAGTCACACTGAAATTAGGGAGTATCTCGATTCTCTTTTTTTGTAACTTGATGAGTAGGTGTACATGGCTAGAACCATTTACCCATAGAGGTACTATAGGTTCCTTGTAGAAGCATCAAGACTCAGCACAAGACTCTATACATACATCATTCCATTGACTCGTACTCCCATGGTCTCCTCCACGCATCCTCCAGCACCTTTAGACGCTCATGACGTTCTTTGTCGCCTAGGTGCTTGTTCGTTTCCCGTTCAAGCTTGATTGCGTGGCCAATGCGGAATCTCTTCTCTTGTAATGTTAATTCCTCGTCGTAGTCTTTTCCACGGCCGCTCCATTCTGGGAACAGAGTAGTGTCGACCCATTTGGAGCTTGGAATTGTTAGGGTCGATGGATCGGCCTCGGGCCCAAACCACTCAGTAACGTCTTTTATGGCCAAGTATCGTAGCCCTTGTCCACTTCTCAAAGTGCCCTTGACTGTCATCTCAGGGTCTGGCTGCTCGCCAAATGCGGCAACCTCGCGCCGTTCAATCTCCATGAGAAAGGTAAAGGCCACCTCGAGCGTGGTTTGGGCCGATTCTCGACGCGCTCCGTCCTTTCCGATGGAGGCGTTGATGGTTGCCTTGGTCGCAATGGAATCGAAGCTGATGGGGGCACTCAGGCCACTCTCTTCCCCCATGCGAATCATGGTGACTGGCATGGTCCCTATGTTGGCCCGATCCCGGCAATAGTCGGTGGCTCCGTCCGTATCAATCACCACAGCCACTGCTTTGAAAGTCGGCCTCAACATGTAAAAGTCCATCTCGCGTTCCTCCAAGGGTACATCTTGACACAAGGAAAAGTCTGAATCTCTTAATCTGGCGCGGTTATCTTCGATTTCCTGGCAGACCCGCCGATGTAGATGGACCATTGTGTCCAAGGATGAAGAGTTTAGAGCCATGTCCAAGTCGCCCTCGGGGTGAACAATCTTGGCAACAAACTGCCCGAATTCAATGTTGCTTCGATATGGAACGAACCACTGTCTATAAAGCCAGTTGTAGACGGACAAATCGACAAACGCGTCCCCATGGGGCTTGCTAGAGAACATGTAGAAGGCGGCAGTCTTGTTGCATCCATCGAGCTTGTTTTCAAATACCTGGAATTCCTCGTTGTCGAAAAATTTGTTTGGGGTGTCAAGGGCATCGAGCCGAGGTCGGAATTGGTACACTTTGTGGGGTTTCAGGAATCTTCCAAGATCATGTCGATGTGAAAATTCCACACGACCTCGAAGGAAGTGGCGAATTGCCTCTCTAGGGAGTGAATAATCTTTTTGAAAGGACAACTCAAGAGTATCCTCGGACATTTGAGCTTGGTAGTCAGCCAACGTGACATTAATTCTGCCCTCATGCGCCATCTTGATGTAGGGCGCGTCTGGGATAACGATCCTTGAGTCGCGGGGCAAACACAAGTTGAGGAAAGGTGATTGATGAGCGTTTGGTTGGGAACGAGCGGTCGAATGACGATTGGTAGAGGAATGAGGATTGAAGGATGGGGGTTAGCATGACGAGCCAGAGGGGATTCGCCGGCGTATTTATGCAAACGACTGCCATATGGAAATGAACTAACTCAACGTTCAAAGGCAAAAGTTGTGATAGTTCATGCTCATAAAAACCTTGATACAACCTAAGAGTGTCGGTCTACTGTCCCAGGCGAACCTATGATCAATTAAGAATTCCTCCAAATCTTCTGCAAGATAACCTCTGCTGTCCGCATGTAGTATACGTTTCACGCTTTGTGACTCTTAATCCGTTCTCACCAACTTGAGTCACGCCGGTTGGGGGCCTTTGAGTTGCTGGAAATCCACCCTCAGTTCCTATATCCAACACATGACTTCAAAGAGTCCGCTGGCCGTTCATGTGTACTCATGGCGAACAGTCCGCGATGGGCCATGAGGTCGGCCTGAGGGAACCTGCGTCCCTGAGATGGAAAATGCCGATGGGAGATCGGCCGTGTTGATGGAAGTGGCTGCTGGGCGGAGCAGGGACTTTTCTGCAGAAGACTATTAAGATTTGTTTTGATACATGTGTTGAGTAGATTAACCTTTAGTGTAGCATTAAAGCTACCCAATGTTTCAGGCCTCTGCTGTAGAAAACGCGATCGAGATGCGGCCGCTTCCCAGCAAACCATGGCTACTCGAGCCGCTTGCCTCCTCCGATCACAGTGGCACAATGACGACAGATACAGACAGTCGCTGACGCTGACACCGAAAAGAAGCGCAGCTCCGCTGTAGACTGACTTCTGTTGCAGTTGCAATCGCAGTTGGCAAAGGTCTGTGGGACTATGGCTTGCCTAGCCGGCCTGGGTTGATCGCTCGATCAAGTATAAAAACATGGGAATCGAAATACGATGGATGGTCAATTAGCAAGCTCCTGTCACCGTTGAGCTCCATATTATCGCTAGCCTTTGGACCGATTACACTGGACCTAAGATGAGCATATTGATGCATTGATCCGGCGGCATAAATGGCATACGAGAGTCCCTTCCGCTACAATTTGCGATCACCTCGACTCCTAGATATATACCTAATAGCTAAGAGAGCTCATGGTAACCTGAGTAAGACTGTTAGGATTCGTTTTGACATATGTATTAGGTAGGTAGGCAGTTACTTACCCATAGGTAGTTTAGGAGTAAATCTACCTGATGCGTTAGGTGCTGTTGGAGATGCCGATCGAGATATGGCCACTTCCTAGCAAAACCTGCCAAAGATTGGCATCAACATTCTGGAGCTGTTGATGACGTCTGCGGCCAGTGCCGTCGAGTCGCTGGACTTCCATTGGCATTGGAGGCAAGAGCATCAGATGGCTGCCTGTCGAGGTCTCGCCCTTGGTCACGTAGAGACAGGTGCTATGGCAGATGCCAACGCGCGCACAGATGCAAACATTCTTCATCCTTTTTACAATACATCCAAACACTCTCTCTTATGGGAATTTTATCGACCTCTCTGTCAAGAACACAAAGGTTCGTGGTTAATGTATACTGACAGCATGGCTTCCTCGAGCCGCCTGCCTCTTTTCATCCCAGAAACATAACCACGGAAGGTACGGATAGTCCCTGGCACCGACATTGGAAAGAAGCGCATCTCCGCCATAGACTGGCTCCTGCTGCAATTGTGGCAGCCGAAAACGCCCAGGTAGTAAAACTTCCGTTGACAGTCAGTGGAGATCCCCCTCCTCGACCAGCCATCATCACAAAGGTAAGCCGCCTTGCCTGTTTCCAAGCTCCATTCGTTTACAATTGGTCGCTGATACAATTCGCTGTAATCAGATACCGACAAATCAGTAAGCCATTCACTCCTGGCGTTGGAGAGAGCAACAGCTAACGTTGGTGGCCACTGGCCAGCAGCAACCAGCAACGGTAAGTTCACTAGTCACTCGTGCCCGCAAGCAGAAATCATACAGAAAATGGAGGAGCGACCCCGAATACGTATGCATGCATTCCGTACCTATGCATGTAGAGCATGTCAAGGAGCCATAGCCCATCGCACCCTTCAACCGTAAGAGAGATGCAGAGACTCCCACAAGACGCCAGCACCTGAGCAACGATGAATACTTCAAAAAGAAATCTTGTCCAACAGAACCAGACAGCACGTCGCCCAGCTCCGACGAGAGCTCGTTCCGGCAGCTTCGATGACAGTCAGATGTGGACGACAGAGCGAGCCAGATTGAAGGACTGATGGGAACCGATAAAACATGAACGCCTGTGGGAGCCATCTCACGGATATCGGGGCACTGGTCTGACCGCATAGATGGGATACGGAATGCCCTTTTGCTGCAATCTGCGATCATCTCCACTTCCTTACCACATAGACCTACACGTTCTCGTTGAAGTGAGCAGTAGCTAACATCCTTGACTGATCTCAGCTCGACGACGAATTGTAAGTTGATTTATCACTTTGCCGCCTGACACAAGATATGCAGCATGACGAGATTGGCCCATTGAACTAACGTATTGCAGCAAAGTTCCACAAGTATGAACCCAATTGTTTCGAGTCTTCGGTCTACCGTGATATTCCATTGCTAACATCCCAAAGTGGCCGGTCGGAACGATCGTGAGTAATCTCGTGGCCAGGCTCAATGTCCCCATTGCACTACTGATATATGCTCCATGAAAAGACTTCAAACCATACAACGTTCGCGGTAAGCGTAATACGTGGTTCGCATTGCAATCGCGCCTGACACAATTTGGCTGACCATGGTTCAAACCAGGCGGAAACAATCAATGTAAGTCGAACCTCCACGTCACAAACGTCTATACTGACACGAGCTCACCAGATCCCCCGAGACCGAGGCGTTGTACGTCCCAAAATGGCTGTAATTTTCTGCCAGGGCTAACCTGAGGATCTTGTCCAGCTGAGCATCGAGTGACCAAGGGTAAGGGTGATGCTGTCTTGTCCAAAGTTCCTAATATTGGTTTCGCTGACCTTGACAACAGCGACGAAGGGCCCGACGCCCAAGGTGCGCTTCTAAGATTTTGAAGGACCTTTCCGTATAGCTAATCATTCATAGTGTACCATTTGCCACGCGAGTGGCCATGTCGCCTCCTCCTGCTGGCAGCGCCCCAGGGTACGTACAAAACTTGGCCTACTGAGCTTTTTGAGGATTGGCTGCCTTCCAAACTGTGTCGTCCATGTTGACTAACAAGAAGTGCAGGGGGACGAAAAGGTTAGTCAAGCGCGCATCCATCTGAATGGCTTTGCTTCGGTAGCGTCTCTCGACGTTGGCATAATGCTAACCACAACTATGTAAAGACGCTGGCACCGGTGGTACGTTTGTGCATCCAGATTGTAGAGAATTTACTCTAAGCCCTCTCTAGGGCTCTAAGCAGGTAATTCAACTCTAAATCTTTGGGACGATAGTTATACTAACTTGCATCGCAGTATCTGATGAACAAGGCCGAGGTGAGTGTGCCCATTTACAGCTCCCATGCGAATGTATGTAGTTTGACACGAAGACTTTGTTCTAGAACTACGAGGCCGATGCAAGGGTATGTCGACTATCTTTCCAGACCGCAGGCCACGATACTTTCTCAAAGACAATACCGGTGAAGCTAATGTACTCGTTTGCTACCAGGCCCTGTATGCGAAGATGGAGGTGAGTTTTCCGCGGCTGTTGCTATCATTCCGAACTAAGATCATTCCCAACTAGGCGGCAAAGGCCGAGCATGCTGTAAGTAGTGACCGTGTTGGAGCACAGGTCAGAGGCAGAGTTGACCGGATGGGACCTGTTTAGCGGAACATGGATGTAAGTCTCAATCCCTCGGTTATTTCAATGAGTATACTGCTGACCATACTGGAGGTCATGAAAAAGGAGATGGAGGTATGCTCATACTCGTCACCCGCCATTGCATGTGTCTAATTCGTGTCCGAAAGTCTCGTTGCGCAAAGGCGGCCGTAAGTGTTCTGTCTCTACGTGTTGTCTTGCCAAATCTCAATAACTGTTGGTATACAGGAAGCCAAGAAGGAAGCCAGCGTATGTTCCCCCACCCCCGGATTGGTTATTTGAAGGCTCTACTTACCTAGGATCTCGATAGATGGCCCCGGAATTGGAAGAAGTAAGATTTTGCAATGCACGCTATGTCTAATACTTCAATTACGCTAACGCTGGCATTCAGTCGGGCAAGGAGCATGTTGCCGTAAGCTACCGAGTTTCATTACCTGAAATAAGCTGACACCATCAATAGGCTATTATTGAAGAGATGATGGTAGATGGTCCCCAGGTTTGTTGTCTATGTTGTCTTTTTACTAATGCCGCTAGTAGAAGGGAACCAAGGGGTCGGATTAGACGTAAGCCATGGTCTCTCACGAGTCAATCTTGATCATGGACTTTTGTCTCGACAAATTGGGCAAATGGCTAACTGGTAACTATAGGCACTAGTGATATCGATTTTGGGAGGGGCTGTTTCTTTCGTTACCGATGGCAAGTGAGTCTCCCTTTTTATCTTGTCTTACATGTTGTATTTCTAACCTAGAAAACCATACGCAGGCAATAATACAAATGGGATTTCTTGACGCAATATCTGGGGCTTCACAGGACGTGTGACAATATCATAGATCCGGATCGTTTTTGGCAGTGTAGTTTGCGTGTTTATATGCGAGATAGTGAGATCAACAGATAGAGGCCGATATGGACTCCGAGGCCGTACAAGTCGGAGGCGACTTGCGGATTGCCGCCTCGTCGATGAAGGGTGGAATCTCGGGCATCTGATGAGGGGCTCGTGGTATATGCGAGGAGTAACGTTAGGGGAAACAAGACTGACAGAGTCGTTTTTAAGAAGCGATGGTCGCTGATACGGCGGGAATGTTGAGGCATGCTCATGAGAGTTTCCATCGCACGGCTGGACAATTTTGAAGACGAATTGACTGCTCTTGCAAAGAAGACTACAGAATGGCTAGGCCAAGGGCCTATAAATGGCAAAGCAGTCACTTCTATATGAGCACACTGGATATGGTGCGTTTGCCTCGTGTCTCACCAGCACACATCAGAAGCCAGGAGAGAGGATGGCTCGGAGGGCGTGGCGTCGCGCTATCGAGATACACGCATGCAAGTCTGTCAGGTCGACTCAGCTCGCTTCATCGCCTGTGGTTGAGGATCCCTGTCGGGGCTGGAAAGACAATGGCTAGACCTCGATGGACCGACGGCCAACTCCAGCACCGCCACTGTCCAAGGCAGCCTGAGTGAGGCCAGCTGGAGTGAGTCGTGCGTGGGTGTGAGGGTGGGAGCTGTGAGTCTTTGATTCAGGTTGTTGCAGAAGAACTGGGCTTTTGCGGGTGAGGCCAGGGGATTGCACGTTCAAGTCGAAAAGAGACTCAGTCAACTTGTCCAGTGTCAATGAGCAACCCTGGTCAAAGCGATGTGGTAAGTTGTCTTGCAATAAATCGCTGTGATTCTCTTGTGACTGCACCTCACCCTTGGATGGGTCGCTTTCGATCAGGCTTATGCCTCCAGTTGGCGAAGACTTGGAACACAATCATAGACGCCATTCACTTTGAATCAGTAATTCAGACCCCATTGAGATGTGACCCACAGACTTTCCGATCTTATATAAAGCATGCTCTATGCCGCCGTCGTATCTCTTACCCTTGGCAGCATTCTCTTGACCGTGCTGCGATACGACTACCGAGTGTTCCAGCAAACCAAGGCACCAAATCGAGTTGTTCAAACTATTTCTGTAAGATACCCGCCATGTGCTATAAAACGATTGTCAAGTCGGTGTGCTGGTACTGCCTGAGGTCAGGGAGCAAGAAAGTGCTCTACGAAACGTGCGACGATATCATAGATCCGAGTCGTTTCGGGCAGTGCAGTATGGGTGTGTATATGCGAGATAGTGAGATTAACAGAGAGTGCAAGAGTTGTAGAGAGTACAGGGAGGAAAAGGAAAAGGCTGCTGCAGGGGCATCGTCGGGCGCGGCAGCTGTTTGAAGCTTGGTAATGTTGGCGTTGGCTATATCTTTAGTTTGGCTATTGGTCGCCATGCTCGCACACTCTGGTCAGAGTCTCGATACTTTCTGGCATTGCTCTCGGATTATTTTTGGTATAATATTCTGCTAGCAGCGTTAGTTGGAACGCGAGAAATGGCCTGGAGAGCTTGATATGATGGTCTTTGATGAAGCGGTTCTCTATTAGAAGTTGTAAGTCCGCCTAGATGTAGGAGTTGCCGTTATTTATTCCAACCCTTGGACTCCCGCCAATTCAATCGTCGTAACAGCTTGGCTAGGGCTGACTTGACAGGAGGTTGCAAAGAAACAGACATTTACGGGCGGACCTATGAGACTAAGATGATAGGTAATTGTCGTGCTAAACTATAGGTAGACGTTGACCTATCCATCTAATAGCTCTCTGAGAATAACCCCTAACATCACCATAGATTATCATACGGTTTACAATCTATTAGCTTGGATGTCCATAATTGTCGTGTATTTTGCATCGCCACTATAGCTAAGCCTACAGTACCTTTCTAGAGTATGTCTGGTTTGGATTGTCCAAAGAGCCTTGAACCTTGGCTGCCTTGTGCATGCGTGGCAGCTTGCCATGTCGTGATAATGGTGCGTCATCCCGTGCTAATGGCGCTTTCATTGCTCGCCCAGCACTCGCTGGGAAGCAGCAGAATAGAGAAAGCAGCGGGATATCTCTGCAATACTATCATATCATATCTGGGCATCCAATTGGGACGCCCAGTCGTAGCCAAAGCTTACCGAGATAGTCTTCCAGTTCTTATCTTGGAGGCGAATGATCCCTGGCGGCTGATGATGGGGGAGCCGGGGTCAAAGGTGGATTTGTCATGGCCCCAGTCGCCTTTGATGGCATCAGTGCGTGGGCATCCTGTTCCTCTGTCCTTTACTCTTTGCATCACCAGAGCATAGACGAGATTATAGAGACTTGACAAGAAGAACAAGTCCGCTCAGCCAACCCCATGGCTCATCCATCCAACTCCGGCCGTGCCGCCCCGGCGCCCCGGGACTTGTCGCACCTGTTTTCGGCAACGGCCCGCAACCGCAACGCCAGCAACATCAAGTCGTTTTACAAGTTCTTCCAGATCCCCGGCATCTCCAACCTGGCGGGAGGTATGTTGTGCCGACGTGTCGCTGTGCTTGACGAGGCAGCCGGGACTGTCTTTGTTGTTTTTTGCTGACGCTTGGCTCCCCAGGAATGCCCAACTTCAACTACTTTCCCTATGACACTCTAGAGGCCCAGGTCGCAAAGCCGGAGCGATGGACTCCCACGCCAAACGAGCCTCCGAAGCACCATGACCGGCAGCAGCCCGGCCCGGCCCGGCCGTCGAGCTCCGACCCGGCCGCGGCGCCGCAGCACCTGACCATCCCGAAGCGCTCGGCCGTGGTGCCCGTCGATCCACGCACCACGATTGACGTGGCCACGGCGCTGCAGTACGGCACCGCCGACGGCTACCCGGCGCTGCTCTCCTTTGTGCGCCAGTTCACCCGCAACGTGCTGCACCCGGACGTGCCGTACGCCGGCGGGCCCGAGGTCATCATGACGTGCGGCGCCACCGACGGCTTCGCAAAGGCCCTCAGCCTGCTCGTCGACCCTTGGACCCAAGGCGTCAGCCTCCCCGAGGCCCGGCCCGCCATGCTCACAGAGGTCTTTGCCTATCCCAACGCCCTGGCCCAGGCCGCTCCCCTCGGCGTCCAGGTTGTGCCCGTCGAGATGGACGGCGAGGGCATGCTGGCCACCGGCGCCGGAGGCTTGCGCGACGTGCTCGAGAACTGGGATCCCCGGAATGGACGCCGGCCGCATTTCATGTATTCCGTAACGTGAGTTTTGAAACCACCTGCAAGTGAGACATGGAGATTTCCCCAGACCTGACACGGCCAGCCTCGGCCACAACCCCACGAGCGGCGTGCTCTCCGTCGAGCGCCGCCGGGAAATCTACGCCCTGTGCAGCGAGTTTGACATCATCATCGTCGAGGATGAGCCCTACTGGTACCTACAGTTTCCCTCGGCTGCCGCTCAAGAGGCCAAGGCCCGCGGCTTGCCGGTGCCTGCTACGCCGACTCGCGCCTACTCACGGACTCCGTCTGGCTACGACTTCATCGACTCACTTGTGCCGTCCTACTTGGCCATTGATGTCGAGGGCCGAGTGCTGCGTCTCGATACCTTTTCCAAGACGGTCGCTCCCGGCTGTCGTCTGGGTTGGATTACCGCCCAGCCTGCCTTTATCGAGCGCCTCTCGCGGTAAGCCACTCGTCCAGCCAGCTCACACCCCTTGCCTAATTGCTCACCTTGGAAACACCAGCATCACCGAAGCCACGACGCAGCAGCCCTCGGGCTTCGTGCAGTCCATGGTGGCCGAGCTCATCATGGGCCCGCAGCCGGCCGCCGCCGTCGCCGGCTTCCGCTCCCTCGGCGCCCGGGACCGCCGGGCCTTTGCCGGCTGGAACACGGACGGCTGGGTCCGGTGGCTGGCCGGCCTGCGCGGCGAGTACGAGCGCCGCATGAACCGCATGTGCGCGCTGCTCGAGGCCGATGCCTTCCAGCTCAAGCAGTCGACGCCCGTCCGCGACGACGACGCCGACTGGGGCGTCATCACCAAGACGCGCCTCGTCTCCTTCGACTGGCCCCGCGGCGGCATGTTTGTCTGGCTGCGCGTCCACTTTGAGCACCACCCGCTGTGGATGGCCGAGGGCGACGATATCCCCAGGTTTGACGGGCCCGCCCTCGCCACCGCCTTCCTCATGCTCTGCACCCACCGGCCCCATCTCGTCCTCGGCTCCCCGGGCCTCATGTTTAGCACCAACCCGCAGCTGCGCGCCGAGCGCGGCTGGGCCTATATGCGCCTGTGCTTTGCCGCCGAGGCCGACGATAGGCTCGACGACAGCTCGAGGCGCTTCGCCAATGCCGTTCAGAAGTTTTGGAAGATTCGAAAGGTGGCCGAGATGGAGAGGCTCGTCAAGGAGATGTCCTCTGCCGATGCTGACGCTGTGGACGATTTGCACAACCTTGGGAGCGTCATGGGATGTTAAGCAGGGATTTGATCACGGAAACAAGATACGGTTGTCATGATATGTCGATGCTTCACGTTGCTTGGGCTCAGGTTGTCCATGTGTTGCATGCAACAGAGGGATAAAGTGTGTGGTCAGGCCCATGTAAACTCGAAAACAACTTTTAAATCATCGTCACCATGCAGACTATGTGTAGGGGACAAAGTGAAGCATCAATTGCAGGTGCGCAACGGAATCTCATAAAAGAGTCAAAGTTCTGTTGATTCTAAGAGCTCAACCTTCCGGAAGCCATTTGCGCCTCGTTACCAAACCATGCAATACCAGCCCACCGTTAGAGTCCTAATCCGTCTGCACACCCAGCCGGTTGGGGAAAATTTACTCCTGCTTCTTCTGCGCCTCCTGAGCGAACACGGTGGCGTAGGGGTTCAGGCGGAGCATGACCTGCTTGTTGCGGAGAGGGTTCTTCTTCTGGACGCCAACACGCTTGGTGGTGGCCTCGCCCTTGGGAGCGTTGAGGGAGCTCTGGATTTCGGAGCTGTTGATCAGGCGGGTAAGGTCGGCCTGGGAGACAACGTTGGAGGGCAGGAGGAAGTCGCGCTTGTGGGCAGAGGGCTCGGTGGTGGAGCCGTAGATCTCGTCGAGGGCCTTGAAGGCGGCAGAGGTCCAGACGATGAAGCGGCCGAGGTGACCACCGGGAGCGAGCTGGAGGAGGTTCAGGGCGGTGACGGGAGAGGTCTCGACGCCGGGGATGTTGCGGAAAGCAGTGACGAGCTCCTTGCCGTCAACCTCGGGGGCGTAGACGACCAGGGGGCCACGGCGCTGGCGGTGGCGGCGGCCACGGAGCTTGCCCTTACCGGCGCGGAGCTTCTTGGAGGCCTTGACCTTGTCGACGTCGTCGCTGGCGCCAACGGCCTTGAGAAGGCCGAGAGCGGCGGCGGTCTTGGCAACGGAAGCAGCCTCGAAGACGGCAGAGTCGATGACCAGGGGAACCTCGGGGACCTTGGAGATCTGGTGACCGCGGGCCAGGAGGAGGGGAGCGGCAGCGGAGGCAGCCAGGGCGGAGCAGGTAGCGTAACGCCTATTGACGGTTAGTTTTTCCCCTGATTCCTTCGCAACGGAGCATCGAGGTTGTCAACTTACTTCTGGCCCTGGTTGACCTTGACGTGCCACTTGCGCCAGATCTTGGTGGGAGCGAACATGCGACCGGATCGGCACATGTTACCGAAGGCAGCCTGACCGGCACGGTGGGTACCACCACCGGAGACACGGGGGATACGAGCGACAGCACGACCTGGAGGGTATTGTTAGCCACATATTCCGCCGAGTCGTTTCGTTTCCCGTGGTTTTTTTTTCCCTCGGACACCTCCTCGCTCGGCGGCGAACAAGAACGAGTCGTCCATGTGTCCATCGCACAGCTCCACTCCAAATCCCCCCTCCCCAGTATTTGCAGAAAAAAAAATCGAAAAAAGGTTCACTAACCAGTTCCCCAAGACTCAGCAGAGGTCTGGTGACCAGCCTTCTCGCTCACGGAGTAGGGCTGACGCTTGTTCTTGGCCATGCCGGTGTGAACGGCCTGGACAATGTCAGGTCGGATCGGGCTGGTGAAGACGGCGGGGATGGTGTGGGTAGCTCCCGTGGGAGCACCATCTTTGCCGATGATAGAGACGGTAGGTCGCGAAGCCATTGCTGCTGTTGGGACTTGAACCTGATGAGGAGGTAGAGGTTAGTGATGTCTGCGTATGACGGGCGGGAAACCTCGGTCTGGGTGAGGGCGCGGGCTTACCTCGAGTCGTGCGGCGTCGGATTTGGTGATGAGGAGTGAGGTTACAGGTTGGGGCTCGCGATAAATTTCACCAGGATATTTTTTGCCAGCGGTTTGGTGGGCGGAGACCCTAAAGCCAGGGGTGGGGCACACTTCTTAGCGAATTTTGCAAATACCGCACGTGATCTACATCGAAACAGTGGTCTACAGTGCCAAGTTGACATCCCGTGTACTGTCCGTCATGGGCCATGGCCCTTGTTCGCATGATGGACATCGTTTGGGCATCTTGAGGTTAAATTCTGGGCCAAAGGTAAAGCTATGGTCCAGCTCGTGCAAGTCCCGCCAAAAGCTCTCGCTTAGAATGTTGACCACTTTCTAACATCTATCATCTTTCTCTGTACTATCGTCGTCGTCTGTCGCCAAAGTTTTTGATATCGTCCTCACTTCCTGCGTAGCTCATGTCGGTCGTCATCGAGTGTACATACATCCATCAGTCATTAGATAGGCTCTCTGTGTCGAGGATGATATCCAAGAAGTCGTTTCGTGTCGTCATTCCCACCTCTTCCACTCCTGGATCAACTTATCCACCTGTTCGTCTACCCACTTTTCATCATGGCCTGGCCTGTCTAGTCTGGCCAACTTGTCGTGAATGACTGCCTCAATCTCCTCGCGCTCCAGCACTTTTTCCTCCAAGTATTTCGGGTCGTTCATCTGGCATGCTTTGTTGAATATGTCCCTCATCCGAGCAGAGTAGAGGTGGCATGTTGCCACTGGCAACTTCTGAGGCTTGACGTAAAAGTTGCGAGCAATGACATTGTTTTCCGTGAGTTTTGGCCGAACTGCCTCCTCAAAGCAGTCGCCACAGACTGAGAATTGGCGCAGGAACTGCATAACGTGCCAGTAACAGTCTGATATCGGCGTATCCTCATGACACTCGCTAATCGCCGTCATCTTCTCCAGCTCTTCAGCCAAGTACTGGTAGTCGGGCACCTCCCCTTCTCGGATGGCTAGGTCTGAAGTTGTCTCCATGGCATCAAAGTACATGACGAATCGCTTTCGTTTGAGCCTGAACCGCATGGCACAGGTTCCCCGTGTCGGCTCTGAGCGAGGATCCAAGGGAACAAAGATCCCCCGAAGGTTCGGTAGCAGTGCCTCGATGATCATGGCACACTGATAGCAGACAGTGAAATCGTACACTGGTCTCCGTGTGTATGGATTGATAATGGTGAACCAGTTGCGAGTTGTCGTCCGGTCGCCAGGGCACGGCTGATTTCGGGGTTCGTTAACAATATGATCAATCTCGTGAAACATCCACAGGTCCGGCCTGTTGTTCTTGAGGGTCAGGAGCCAAGCTATGCGATACCATGCAGACTGACCAAAGTCGCAGGCAATGGGCTTATCCGACGGCCGCAGCATGGGCTTGAACTGGCCCCGATGATCCGAGTTTGCGAAAACGGCATGATAGCATTCGGGACAAATGTTGAAGTTGGTACGAGGCAAGGTGAGCCAATCCATCATCCCAGCCACCGGACGCTGGCGACGGCATTCAGGGAACTGGGGGACACTGCCGGCTTCTTTGTGCTCCGAATGCCGTCTGAAGCTTCCAACTGGCTTCTCAAGATTCACGCCATCTCTTACAGGGTCAAACGAAGGGGGTTGCCATGCCTGAGATGAGGGCGGGACATGCATGCTCGTTGGCAAGGCATTTGCGTGCGTTTCACCTGCCGGGTCAGAGCCAAATGAGATTGGTATTGGTATCTCGGGCATTGTGAAAGAATGGCCAGGCGGATACCGTGAACTCGAAGACCAATTTCCATTACCACGAGGAGCCAAGGGATTAACAAGAAGTTCGTCATCGATAGGGTAGGGAAGATGGCCCTTGGGCCGAGTAGGAGATGATTGCTCGTCCTTCATGACAGGAAAGGCATTGGCGTTGCGAGGGATTGCTGGCATATCATCCATAATTCCTGAGCTTGTGGTAACAGGTATAGGGAACGTGGGACCCCTGGGTCTAAGTCGAGGGCCGGCAGGCGGCTCCAGCTTGTCAAGACCCGGCAAGGGCTCGCGAATATCCTGGTGGATAATCGATTTCTTGCCTTGCGGAATGGGCTCACGTGGGCCTTTGGGGCGGTCGTCACCCGAACGGATGTCTTCACCACGAGTCGATTCTCGCGAACGGTACGTGGAAGACCGATTGCCTTCATCTCGGTCTGCGCGTCCGTACGGAGGGGATCGGTCATTTTTACTGGTACGTGAGGTGGCCTGCTCGGTACGGACGCGCGCGCCGCCTCCCCTATCGGTCGAGATAGGCCGGGTGGAACCGTTCGGATCAATATTCGATGTTGGGCGCTTCGAAGAGGTTGAGGAGCCGCGGTTGACTTCATCAAACCTCCGGTCATCGGCATGTCTCGAGTGAGTTCGCGATATAGGCGACTTACGGCCAGAGCTGTTGTCAGTCAACGCATATCCGTAATACGATTTCTCGCGGCCGCTAGACCCATGCTTGATGACTTCTGGAGACAGCTTTGTTTCGTCTTGTTTAGCTACCCGAGCAGGGATACTGTCCCGCGGTCGATTAGAGCCGGCAACGGAACGGGACCGGGAGCGCCGAGGCTCTGCGTCGTGCTCATCTCTAAAGTCGGTTTCGAGACGAGGTAAATCTTGTCTGCTTCGACGTTTCTCGAGAGGCGGTCTACTGCTCTCCCTGCTTTTGCTGACACCAGGCTTCAGGTTGGCATCATGTCTCCGGGATGTGTTTGATTCGTACGGAACACCCTCTGCTGGTAGCCTCTGCTTACTGGGGCGCTCGTCTCTGGGCTTTTCACTTGGTGGCTTCGTATCGCGAGGATGGTTATCACGAGACTTTTCGTCTGGCTGTTTCTCTGGCTGTTTCTCTGGCCCGCCTTCGCGAGGGGACCCGGTCAAGATGACGAAGCGGCGCTCTGGATTGAACTCGTGGACTTCCAAAATGATGGGGAACTGATCGACATCTCCGCGCGAAAGTGGTATCCCTTCCGAAAAGGTCTGCGAGGTTGGAGAGCCGTGTTCTCGCCGTAACGATCTCACCTCGTCCTCGACGAAAGGTGGCGGAGGGTATGACTTGCGGGGGCGCAAAGGTCTCTGGTATGATCGGACAGCTGACGGATCGTATAGTGGCGCCGATTGGATGTAGGCGGGGGATTCGATCCGCGGTGACGACCTGGAAGAAACTTCTTAGCATAATGCTATATGGTGCGACGGGGACGAGGCGTACGGTCTAGGTGACTTGGTCCTGGACGTGGTGAAGTACCCCGTCTGGAGAATGTTTTGAATATCAAAGGAGTCGACCATGTTTTCTACGTGTTGCGGAGACTCGATCGCTTCATGTTATATTCGGGAAAGGCGCAAGATGTGCGTCTGCTAAGGCCTGGGCCAAGGCCGCGACCACGGCTCCAACCTGGGCCCTTTGGTAAGCTCGTCTGACCTCGTGTTGATCGGAAGAGCCGCAACAAGCGGCACGGGAAGTGAGGCTTCTTGGGGGCAAGGCGGGGTGTTTCGAGCTAGGAGAGGGGAGCCAAGGACGCTGAATCAACAGAAGACGAGATGTAAAGCTCAGGCCGAAGAGGATGGGAAGTAGGAGAAGGGAAAAGAACGAGACAGTAGAACCGCTTAGGAGAGGAGGGGTTGTTTAGTGGTAAGTGCTACGTAAAAGTAGCCGGCTCGCTGATGGACATGGAGATGCAGCTGCTGCTTGTTTGTTCTAGACGAGCCTGCGAGGCGCAGAGTGACATGAGGAATGACATAGCACCGCGCCAAACGTGGGCTGGGTACTTCAGCCACAGCCGGGGAACCACTGCGGTCGAGGTACCCATGCAACAACGCTCCACCTCGAGCGTCGCTCACCTCCGTCACTCGCCCAGACCCCGCCGCCGTCCAGTTGTTGCCCCTCTCAACGTCGCTTCGTTGTCAAAGTGCCTGCGTAGCGTAGGTACCCTACATACGGCAGCATAGAATGTAGCAATAGCACGCAGATATCCATGATGAGAGCGCAGCACTGCATCATCCTGTGCGCAATATACAATAGACATGCATGCATCTGCTACTGTCGCCGTCGCCCTATGAGAGACTCTGTGTTAGTTGTGTGCGACCGCAAATCACCAAGTGATGATACTCATCTACCCCCAGCACCCACCGCCTGTGTGGAGCACATGAGACGAGCATCTCAGTGTGATGCAATCCTACCACCGCAAGACAACGCCACGAGCTGGAACCAACAGCCATCTTCCCACACCGTCTTGGAATATCCGAGAAAACCTGCTGGTCATCGATGGGCCTGGCAATTGCACGTCCGATCCTTGTCTCAAGGCTGCCCAACGATTTCCATCTTGGTTCCACAAGATTGCATCGATCCACCGTCGCACCAAGTCACGTACGTACGGATATACTACGTCCATTTGAAAACATGCCAATGACGCACAAGGCCAAGATGGACAATTGACTAACTATTTAATTGACGGACCAGACGGTGACAATATTCCGGAAACCAACTCTGCTTTGGCTGCCGGCCAGCAATGCATGAGTTGTATCCGGCCTTCCCTTTGACGCATCACCGTGGATCATCATGTTTCAACTGGACATTGCTTACCTACCTACATAACACATTTGGTAAGGTTCTACGCCTACATAGTCGTAGGCTAAACGACCCGACTTGCCCACGGTACCTGACTTACACCTTGATGCCCAACTTCTCCCAAAGATGGAATTTTATTGATGGCAGTTTCGTTCCTTACATCTACGAAGGAGTAGGTCCGACTAAGTTTGGTCTTTTGCTTTGGGATGTCGGCAATGGTTGCGACAACTTGGGGTTGCTTTGGTGTCTTCATCAACTCCCTGCAGCAACATCTTGATCTAATGCGCGTAATTCTAATCACTGTGGGATTGTACTGGTGGCCGTCACATGTGAACCTGACCCAGCAAACCTCGAGCCGCTGAGGCATTAATCCGAACCAGCTTACATGGTACATTGCGAAATATGGCATTGTTGATTTCTCGCTCATTATGCTGCTGTTTCTCCATCATTAGGCCACCATCATATATAGTAGTACAAAGCGTTAGCGGAGAGGCGCCTCGCTTAGTCCTCTAGTAGGTCCGCAATGTCCTTGTCGTCCTCCTCTTCCTCCCTTCGTCTCTCCTCCGCCTCAAGCATAGCCTTGAGCATTGCCCTCTGCCTGATTTTGGCCTTGGTACCCCACTCGGTTGCCGTTGCGTCGGCGAGCTCCTCCTCCTCCTCCGCGACTCCGCCACGCAGCTCGTTGGGCGAGATCTGGGCCCTCTCCTTGGCCTTCTCCTTGGCGTCTTCCTCCTCCATCTTTCTCACGGCGTACTTGGTGGTGAACTTGAGGATATACGGCCGTAGAAGCATGTATCCGCCGACAATAATGACCATTCGGATCCAGCCTTGGGTGGAGATGTTGGAGAAGGCGCCTTTGAGATTGTTGCTGGCGTTGGCGCCATACCTGACGAACTGAGCTGCCACCTTGCCAAAGTCGTTGAGCTCGACCTTTTCGGCCTGAACCGGCTGCTGTGTCTCGGAGCCCATCTTCAGGGGATGTCGGGCAAGTGAAGGAGTATGAGTTTTGAGAGAGTCGTTAAAAGGGGTGAAATGCCACACAGAGCACGAGGATGCGACAAGCCTAGGCTGAATGGACACGTCTCACAAGACTCGAGACGCTACAGAAGCGCGGCGTGAGAGAGGAAAAGAGACGAATGAGACTGAGACGAGGAGATTTGTGAGAAAAGGAAAAGGAACAATTACTCGGGAGCAATTGTCGTCGTGATGAAAAGGCGCATGTGCATTGAGGCTGGAAGTTTTTATTACTGCGCTAGATGCTGACTGATATGGTCAACAAGGCAATGTCCCACGTCCAAGCGGGTCCCGAGGCAGCACGACGACAACGGCTGGAACTCAATGCGACGAAATCCATTGGTCGTTGGATCCCAAGCAGTCTCCATCCAAAGGTAATCATGACCATTTCCAGCACAAATTCACTCGGCCTTACCGAGCTATCATGATACCCTCATTTCCACATGCCCAATGCGCGACCATTGGCTGCTCCTGGTAGAGTGCCAAAGTGCTCTCGAAGAAACGGCAGGGCAAGCTTCTGCCATATTGGCACTTCCAAGCACGCAGCTGGTGAGTATCCTCACAAAACAGATACCTCAACTAGGTGTCTATACTCTGTAAAGTGGCGGCAATGATCAATCAAGACACTCCGGCCCCGACTCACAATACCTCTCCAGCGGCTCACATCCTGCCTTCAGGATGAAGCAGAGCGCAGAGCCGTGACCCAGAACGAAGAACTATTCAGTGCAAGTAGTACGCCCAGGGATAATGAGTAGTATTCCAGCCTTACGCATATCCTGGATCATTCTCTCTGCGCCATTACTGAGCTGAACGCTCCCCGCCATCCGCCTAGCTTCCTGAATCTTGGCCAAAGTCATCTTTATAGGCTGGGACCCTGTGATAACCGTGCTGTCTTTAGCTTCCGGGTCGATAGTAACTATCTGACAAGACCGAATCAGACGACATCGGGGCAAATGACATATAAAGTCTCAAGATCAGTCTTGCTTTGGGCTAGCAGAGTCAATCGCAGAGATGCTGAGATCCCCTGTCGCTGTCAGTTGCGATTCATGAATCCCGGGATAGACAGGCACGTGACCGGATTAGTTGCCTGGTCTCTGAGTGGACAGGTTGGGCTTCGGGCCAACGCGGCGAGGTCCACCCGAAGAGAGGCCTGGAGCTCATAAAAATTTCGAAGCATCATATCAGCATCCAGCAGCACTTCCGCGTGGCCTCAATTCCCGCATCTCCATCCCCTCCCTTCTCCGCTCATCCCCTCTGTCTTCTGTTCGTCTGGTGTCTGATTGATACCCGCGGCTCACCATGTCGACCGCCTTCCGATCGCTTGCGCCCTTCCTGCGCACTGCGCGCCATGGCCTCAAGTCTGGCCATGTCAACCCCCTTCAGTCGGCCTTTAAGAAGCAGAACGCCTCGGGCGTCCTCAACCTCTACCGCACATACGCCGTCTTTGAGCGATCCAAGCCTCACGTGAACATTGGTACCATTGGCCACGTCGATCACGGAAAGGTACGTTTTCAATCTCACGCGACTGGCCGACCTGTTGGCATGGCCAGTTGGATGTGCATCAGACGATTTCAGGACTAACGTGGCCATTGCCGTTCTATAGACCACTCTCTCTGCTGCCATCACCAAGCGCCAGGCTGAGAAGGGCTTTGCCAACTTCCTCGACTATGCCGCCATCGACAAGGCCCCCGAGGAGCGAAAGCGTGGTATCACCATCTCCACTGCTCACCTCGAGTACGCCACCGAGAACCGTCACTACTCCCACGTCGACTGCCCCGGTCACGCCGATTACATCAAGAACATGATTACTGGTGCCGCCAACATGGATGGTGCCATCATCGTCGTCGCCGCCTCTGATGGTCAGATGCCCCAGACCCGTGAGCACTTGCTGCTCGCCCGTCAGGTCGGTGTCCAGAAGATTGTCGTCTTTGTCAACAAGGTCGATGCCATCGACGACCCCGAGATGCTTGAGCTCGTCGAGATGGAGATGCGTGAACTTCTCACCACCTACGGCTTCGAGGGTGACGATACCCCCGTCATCATGGGCTCTGCTCTCATGGCTCTCAACAACCAGAAGCCTGAGATCGGCACTGACCGCATCGACGAGCTCCTTGAGGCTGTCGACACTTGGATCCCTACTCCCGCTCGTGACCTTGACAAGCCCTTCCTCATGTCCGTCGAGGATGTCTTTTCCATCTCTGGCCGTGGTACTGTCGTCTCTGGCCGCGTTGAGCGTGGTACCCTGAAGCGTGACCAGGAGATTGAGCTGGTTGGCAAGGGCCAGGAGGTCATGAAGACCAAGGTCACCGACATCGAGACCTTCAAGAAGTCCTGCGAGCAGTCCCAGGCTGGTGACAACTCTGGTCTCCTCATCCGTGGTATCCGCCGTGAGGATGTCCGCCGTGGTATGGTCGTCTGCGCCCCCGGCTCCGTCAAGTCTCACACCCAGTTCCTCGCTTCCCTCTACGTCCTCAGCAAGGAGGAGGGTGGCCGCCACACTGGCTTCCAGGAGCACTACCGCCCCCAGCTGTACCTCCGAACGGCTGATGAGTCTGTCGACCTGACCTTCCCCGACGGCACCGAGGACTCTTCCTCCAAGACCGTCATGCCCGGTGACAACGTTGAGATGGTCGTGACCATGACCCACCCCAACGCCATTGAGATTGGCCAGCGCTTCAACATCCGTGAGGGTGGCCGCACTGTCGCCACTGGTCTCTGCACCCGCATCATCAAATAAGCGTGGTGACGAATGTCCAGTCCAGCTGCCGACGAGACTCGTGCAGTGCGGATTTGGAGAAATCAAGAGTTGACGTGAAAAGATAAAGGGGTTGTTGGTGTACGAATTTTGGCGCTCGTGTACGTCTGGGCGATTGCCTCTCGCTTTGAGCTCGAGAGGCTCTTGTATATCTACGGCAAAGGGGCTCAAAGATCTCCGCTCTGCTTCTTCCCATGTCTTCGACTTTGTAATTTAGACAACATAGGAAAGGCAGTAATTAAACACTTGTAAAATTAGTACATTCAGTATCAATTGCGCGCATAGTGCCCATCGGCATGCCGGACTTGGCCATCACGAGAAACATGCACATCCAAGCCGCAAATCGGCATCCACAAAGAAGTAGGACAATCTCGCAATAGTTGGCGGACAAAATCGTAGGAAAGGCACCCATGGTCGGTCGGCGTAATTCGTATCGTCGTTCAAATCCAGGGCGTCTTCGCACTCAAAAGCCAGGTGGTAGAAAAACTCGGGTCTTTTCTAATTATTCCAGGAAGGGAGGAGAGACTGGCGAGCCAGTGACATGTTGAGGTCCAATGCAATGGTATTCGTCTATTCTCGGAGGACGTTCGTCAGACGCACAATCTTCCGTAGACCCAAGCAAGCCATAAAACTCCGGTTCCAAGCGGCCGCCCTCCGAGTGCTTTGCGCGAGGCCTTTTGACTTCTCTTCAAGAGTTCCGAGTTCCCCTTCACCACCTGCCCCTTCCCCTTAGTCCTTTTGGTCCATCGTAACAACGTCGCCGTTTATCGGTACTGTGCACACAGCCAAGTCAGTCTTCCAGATCCTTGCGACCATCGAAATAGGGCCCCGAAGGGGGGGACGCAATGCCTCTCCCCACGAGGATCTCCCAGCCATCTAAACTGACCTTGTTGAAACCAATGTCCTTGGCCTTCTCACGGAAGCACTGACGGCACAGGTTGAGGTCGTACTTGCGGATCAGACCAGCCTTGTGCTTGCAGACGCGGCTACAGAGCACTCGTTAGTTATTATGTTCGTGATCGGCGCGGCGGAGGTGCGGTTTAATCGTACCAGCTGCGAGAGCCCTTGCCGTAGTTTCGGGGGCGCGAGTTCCAGACGCTTTCGTGAGACATGATTGCGGTGTTGAGGTGCCGAAAGCTGGAGGTGCGGAGCGGATGGTGATTTCGCGAGGGTTAAGGTGGGCGGGAAATTTTGTGTGATTTTCTCGAGCGCTTACCGATTGGAGGGTTGCCAGCCCCAGCCCAGCAAGGTGGTTTGTGAGGGCCTAGTACACGTGACCGTATGCGAGGAGCTTATCTTATCGTCACGTGGACCCTGCCAAGGCCATGGTGGGGCGATGATACCATGGACCAAGCTTAAGCTGCTGACTTACTACCAACAGCTTGACGCAAACGGCTGCAAGCTGGCATCATAAAAGACGGAGTGAAAGCTGCAAATAAAGGGTATCCGACTCTAGTCTTTCCATCAACCTTGCATCTTTTTTTTTCTCTCAACCCCTCTACTTTTCAGATTGTCTCTGAATTGATACTTGTTCAGAATGGTCCTCATCAAGAGCTTCGTTCTTGGTGCTCTGGCCGCCACTGCCGCGGCCAAGTCTGCCGTGATTGACCTCATCCCGTCCAACTTTGACAAGGTCGTTTTGAAGTCTGGCAAGCCCACCATTGTCGAGTTCTTTGCTCCCTGGTGTGGCCACTGCAAGACCCTCGCTCCCGTCTGGGAGGAGCTTGCCCAGGTCTACGAGCACGCCAAGGACAAGGTGCAGATTGCCAAAGTCGACGCCGACGCCGAGCGATCGCTGGGCAAGCGATTTGGAGTCCAGGGCTTCCCTACGCTCAAGTTCTTTGATGGAAAGAGCGACAAGCCCCAGGATTACAGCTCGGGACGGGATCTCGAGAGCCTGAGCAACTTCATCTACGACAAGACCGGTGTCAAGGCCCGCAAGAAGCAGGAGATGCCTAGCAACATGGTTATGCTCAACGATGCGACCTTCCCCTCGGCCATTGGTGGCGACAAGCACGTCTTGGTTGCTTTCACTGCGCCGTGGTGTGGCCGTGAGTGGTTCCCTGATGCAATTGACGTGTAACTGCGTAACTGACCACCCATACTCTGCAGACTGCAAGACCCTCGCTCCTATCTGGGAGACGCTCGCGAACGATTTTGCCAACGACAACAACGTCCTGATTGCCAAGGTTGATGCCGAGGCCGACAACAGCAAGGGCGTCACCGCTCAGCAGGGCGTCTCTTCCTACCCCACGATCAAGTGGTTCCCTGCTGGCAGCAAGGAGGCTGTTGCGTACCAGGGCGGCCGCTCCGAGGAGAAGTTCATCGACTGGATCAACGAGAAGGCTGGAACCCAGCGTGTCCCGGGTGGTGGCCTTAACGCCGTCGCCGGTACCGTTGAGACTCTGAACGCCATTGTCAGCAAGTACATTGACGGATCCCAGCTTGCTGATGTTGCTGTCGAGGCGAAGAAGGAGGCCGAGAGCCTCAAGGATGCCGCCCAGAAGAAGTACGCCGAGTACTACATCCGTGTCTTTGACAGACTCAGCAAGAACGAAGGCTACGTGTCCAAGGAGCTTGCCCGCCTGGACAACCTCATCACCAAGGGTGGACTTGCCCCGGCCAAGCGGGATGAGCTCCAGGCCAAGGCCAACGTCCTGCGCAGATTTGCTCAGAAGGTTGCCGATGCTGTCAAGGACGAGCTGTAGAGGACTCTTTCATGTTGATAAACTAAAAAAAGACCAATCGATCTTGCACCATAGTTGGAGAAATAAATATGCATGTTGATTTCTTGGACTCGCAATGATTATAATGTGAATGGTGTGTCTCATGATATATAGTCTCATGTCCGCAATGGAGCAACCTGGAACGCCGCGTAGCCCGTGATTGATTACCTAGACAACTTGATTGCCGCAATCACGACGATTTGTTTGAGCCACCTTCCTTCTTGCTCTCCTGAAGGGCAGATTCGAGGCTATCGAGCCTCCGCGACATTTCATCCACTGGGAGAATTTAGTTCACATGTCAGAGGGGCAATGGGCCTAGCCAGGGGGAGGCTGAAACGTACTCTTTGCGAAAATCTCGGATGAGACACCGGCAAACTTGTTGGACAGTGAGTTTAACAAGTCCTCAACGGCGGCGCTGACATCGGCACGAGCATCTTCAGACGCCTGGCCAAGAAGAGAGTTAGCAAATGTCACTGGCCTTTTGAAGAAACCTGTGATTTTGTAGGCTGTTTGACAAAGAAAATGCTGTAGGGACTCGAGAGCATGGAGTTGAGGACATACGTTTTCATTCTTGTTGTCTTCTTCCTTGGCGGTGGTGGGACTGGAGGAGCCTCGGTCTTCCATTTTGAAGATGGTACAGGGAGGACGATGAAGAGAAAAAGAAGTGTCGTAGCCGGGAGACAAAGTTAGCGTATGAACATGGAAACGACTGAAATAGTCGAGGGAAATGTCGCGGCCAAGTTTGGTTCCCCCTCGTGGTGTTGCAGCTGGTCGAGGTGCCTCTTACAATCGTGGCTGGTGAGGTCTTGGTGCAGCCACGGATGAGGCGTTTCTCCGCTCCCACCTCACATGCACATGCACATGCCGCCCATCATGGCATCGAGCGGGTACGTACATGGCATAGGACTTGAGATTCTGCAACGTCACGGCCAACTACGCGACACCATACTTTGAGTACGACGCTACCAATACAATACGCCGCACACGCCGCACACGCCAGCGACGACTTGATCAACTTTGCGCGCTCCTCGGCCGCCCAGAGAATGTTGCAGCGGTAGAGCCACTCCCGGCGCTGGTCAGCTTCAGCAGTCAGCAGTCAGCATGCCGCAGGTACAACACCCGGCCGTCGCGTTGGCCTTTGTCGTCTTCATCCTCTGGCTGCTCTTCCCCGGAGGCGACTACCAGGCACAGTCGCTTACGCTGTCGGATCTCGCCACCGAGAGGCTTGCGCGGTTTCGTGATGCCCTCGACGTCCTCAACACGTCCCGCTGGGGCGACTTCAAGCCACGTTTCCACGCAAAGGTCGACGACGCCGAAGCAAGGTACCTGAACCTGTCTGGGTTCCGAGAGGGCGATGGCTTCGCCTGGGAGGATCTCGAGCGTTTTCGAAAGAGAAGCTTGGAGTTTAGCCACCACGCCTTTCCGCCCGTTGGAGGACAGAGCTTGTGGGATATCGGGAAAGGAGATGCCGTCTGGGCGAATACGTCAGGAACAGTCCACGGAGAATGGGTTCGGCGGGAGGGCACCGTCTCTAAAGGATACGACAGCTACAACCTCACTCGAAACGAGCCGTCCATGGACTGGTTCGCCGACGAATTCGAATGGGCGCGGAATGTTACAGGCTATTCCGGGAGGATGATGCTGCGAATCGAGGGCAACAAGACGGTTACCGAGTATGAGCAGCTGTCAGATGAGATCACCCCGGTGGCAGGGGGACAGGTTCGCAACATTAGGGCCACCGTCACCATTGAAGACACGGCCGGCTCGGGCCATGCCTGGGAGATGAGGTTATGGGGCGTCCACTGGCCACACCAGGGCGTCATGATGCTCACCACGACGAGCGAGAAGTTTGAGGGCATCTTTGGGTTGCCGCACCTGACGCCCAGCGAGGACTTTTTCCAGTCGAGTCAGAAGCTGCTCAACATGACGATTGCAAACACCATTGCGACCAAGCAGGACAACATCTACGTCGACCAGGCGATGCCGTGGAGCTCCGATCTCGACAACCCCATGTATACCATGAACCCGGCGCCGCACTGCGAGTTTGTCATGTACGTCCAGGTGCACCCGCCGAGCCGCCAGCGCCTCCACATGGGCTACGACGTATCCGACCGGGACGAGCTGGCCGAGGCCATTTCTGCCATTGAGTCCGAGTTGCAGACGCCGTTGGGCGCTCCCGTACCCAGGGTGCCCAAGCTCGAGATGTCGGCCGTCATCTACTCCCCCGACTGTGCCTTCTTCCTCGAAAGTAGGGGACCTCCGGATTACCCTCCCGGCCAGGCCCACCACCTGGTCGGCAGGAAAACGGAGGACCACGTTTACGAGATCAAGACATGGGTCTTGGCCTACGCTCTCGTCATCTTTGGCCAGGTTCACCTGCTCAAGAGCCAGATGCGCGAGTCGTGCACCCCGTCCACCATGGGCCGCATCAGCTTCTGGACGACGAGCATCATGGTCATTGTGGATGGCATGGCCTTTACGGCCGCCTGGACCTGGGTCTTTTCCGCCACGGCCACCTTCCTCCCGACCATGGCGCTTCTCTTCTCGGCCTTTTTATCCATGACCATTGGCGGCAGCTTCTTGGCCAGGATCCACGAGGTCCAAATACCCGAGACCCGTCCGCGTCGAGAGCGCGAGCAAACGTCTAGTAGCAGCTCCGTCGCCAGCGATATTACCAACCAGACGGCGGCATCGACAGCTACGCCGGCGCCCTCCTTTGCGGCTCCGACTCCCAATGTTCGTGCGCCGCTGCTACCGGCCCCGGTGACGGCAGTCCAACCACGGGGACGACCGCCGGTGCAGCCCATCATCATCCCGTCTGATCAGGATGTCGACGCCGAAATAGCAGAAGTGGAAGCCAACGCAACCGGATCCAACAATGCGCAGGAGACACCCTCTTCCCCTGAATCACCCCAGTCATTTCAGGCCATCATTGGCCGGTACATCCTCTTCGCCATCTGCTTCATCTTTCTCGCCGTCTCCTCGACGACATGGTACCCATCGCTCCGCATTCTTTTCCTCAACCTCTGCGCCTTTGCCTACCTCTCCCTATGGGTACCCCAAATCTACCGCAACACCTTGCGCAACTGTCGCCGTGCCCTCTCATGGTCCTTTGTTATCGGCCAGTCCGTGCTACGTCTCCTACCTATTGCCTACTTCTGGACCAAGCACGACAACTTCCTCTATGCCCGCACCGATCGTCGCGCCTTTGTCGTCCTTTGCGCCTGGCTCTGGTTCCAGCTCGTCATCCTCGCCGCGCAGGACATTGTCGGCCCCCGCTTCGGCATCCCCGACGGCTGGACTCCCGACGCCTGGGACTACCATCCCGTGTTACGCGACGACACGCTCGAGGCGGGCGGTCTGCCCATTGGCCTCGTTGCCGACGATTTGTCGTCGCCTTTGACACCGCGCTCCGTTGACGACCGCTCCAAGAAGCGCTCCTCGACCCGCGCCATCGACTGCGCCATCTGCCGCGAGGTCCTCGAGGTGCCCGTCGTGTCGGCCGGCGATGATGATGCGGGCGTGGCGGGCGTGTTTGCGCGCCGCATGTACATGGTGACGCCCTGCAGGCACATATTCCACAGCGCGTGCCTCGAGGGCTGGATGAGATTCCGGCTGCAGTGCCCGATATGTAGGGAGGAGCTGCCTCCCCTGTGATGAGTTATATAGAGCCCATATTAGACGTGTACATGGAACTATTGCTTTGCTTTTGGATTAGAGGTGATGTAGATTATGAAACTTTGTGATTCCAATGCCTACCTACTCTGCCAGTTTCTATCTGAATACATTGATGCAACTCACATGACACTATCGTGTACTCTGCCTGCCAGCGGATATCTCTAAACAGCATCTCAACGCCATTGATATCTCAGCACCAACGCCAATGAACCAACGGGATCTCTATACCAGCCAACCCTCAATATCAACGAAACGACGCCAATGAAACAACACCAATAAACCTCATTCCCATACCGACGAAGCTCAATACCAATCAAACTCCAATACCAACAAAACACGCTCCGTCTTTGTATGTTTCGCCCCTTTTCGCCAGCTCACCATGTAAATTGTATCTCTCCAAACCTCGGGTCCGGACTATCCGACTGCTCCAGCCCCCGCGTGCCTACCTTGAGATGGGCAAACCGAGTCCGCAGGTCAAACTCGACGGACCGGACCATGACGCGGACGGAAGCCGGAATGGTCCGGGGCACCGGCCCCGTGGGCTGCGACGCAACGAGATCCTCGGGCTGCAGCGTGCCGGCGGGCCTGCCGTGGCTGCCCTCCATGGCCAGGGCCAGCGACTCCTCGAGGTTCATGATCCAGTTGCCAATGTGGGCGGCCATGTCGCTGTCCCACATGCCGTCGCGGCGCGGGCTGCTCCGCAGCAGCTGGATGGCCTGGCGGCGGGTGACGGGGTCGCGGCACTTTGTGGCGACGACGAAGAGGGGCATGACGATGCCGAGCCCTGCGGCAAACTTGGGCCCGAGGTGCGGCGCGGTGTAGCCGGCGCCCGAGAAGCCGTGGGGATCGAAGCGGCGCGCGTGCGGGCACTCGGCGGCGTTGAAGCACTGGGCCGCTGCGGCAGCCTCGTCCTCCTCGGCGGCGACAATCTCGCGGCCCAGCGCGACGATGAGCTGGAACTCGGGCAGCAGGGCGTCAAAGTGCAGCTCGCTGTCGCTGAAGAGCATGAGGAAGCAGATGTGGGAGCTGACCTGGAGCATCTTGAGGGTCGCGATGCCGGCCAGTTCCCGGGGGGTGGTAAAGGGGGAGAGGCGCGACTGGAAGAGGTTCTCAAACGAATCGGCCCAGTCCTGGATCTGCTTCTTGAATTCGAGGCCGTACGCCCTCCACGAGTCGGGGAGGGTGTTTTTGCTATCCGCCTTGGCGTCGTACAGCTCCTCGAGGAAACGCAGGATGCTGAGATGGAGCCTGTCGCAGGCTATCCTGGCCTGTCGGATCGACGTGTAGCGCTCGGGTGTCTCGTAGGGCTGGTCTGACATGGGCGAGCTTCCCCTGCTGGAGCCAGAGGCCGAGTCCTCGACTGTATGCTTGCGGGAAAGTCTCACGACAAAGGGCTGGGGGAAGTGGAAAGCCATGTCGTACGACTTGGCCTGGAGGGCGAGCCGCGTAAAGATGATGACCAGCTCCTCGCTGTTGGAGTCGGGTGACGGCTGGAAGCACGGCTGGGTTCTCATGTTGGGGGCGAACTTGTCGAGCAGCAAGAGTCCGTTTTGGATCTGGATAATGGCCTGTCTGTGGTCGCCGATGAGAGAGTCGAAACAGGCGAGAAGAACGCTGGCGGTGAGTAGTGTCTTTTGAGAGATGTCGTCTTGTCCGTCGAGGAGGACGAGGGCGTTGCATGCTTCAGAGTATTGCTTGACGGCCACCTGCCAATGTACGACGAGCAAGTTGTCATTGTATGGCTGCTGCGAGTCCTCTGCGGCGCGTTCGAGAGTCGTGTAGAGAGCACCAAGTGCAACAGTGGCGTGTCGGATGGCGGACTCGGTATGGCATTCCTGGAGGACCAACCGGGTCCAAAAGTCCGAGTCAAAGTAGCCCGCGAGCTCACTTGCAGCGTGGGTGCGGAAGATTTCAAAGTAGCGAGCCTCGTCGTCGAGCAGAGGCACGCTCACCGAGGGTTGATACGTGGTTGGCGTGGGAGTGGGAGCGCGGGCGGCGATGCGCATGTTTCTGCTCCGGGCCCGTCGCGGAGGGAGCACGACTTGAGTCTGCAGAAGAGACGGAGAGGCATGTTGATGGGTGTCGGCGACGGCTGCTAGGGGAGGTCTCGGGGCGATGGGAACCTCTTCAAAGGGCCGGCGGCCTCGATTGGGGGCGGGATATCCAGTGCAAGGCCGGTTGCTCCGGACGCATTGTGTGCAAGCAGGACGGACCTCGTCGCACTTGATGCGGCGTTGTCTAGAGAGCCAGGGTTAGGAGGTGGAGAGGAAGAGGAAGAGGAAGAGACATACTTGCAGTTGGTACATCCCGTCTTGACCTTTGGCTTGCTGGCGCGGACTCGCCTCTGCTTCGGTCCGGGTTCCGAGGGAGAAGAGGCCGACGAGGCCGGGCTGCTGGTGTTAGTGGCCGACTCGGAGACGACTGGGGACCCGGCGGTGGACTCTCCCTTTGGCGTGGGTTGCAACATTGTCCATCTATCTACAGAGACGAGTGATTATCGTGTTGCAACAGCTCCAGGCGAGCCTCCGAGGCAGCCATGATATAGTAAAATTCAGCATTGGCCTTGGATCGTTGCACGACGTCGCCAGACCTTATTCTCGTAAGCATCGAGCAGTAGTATTCGCATCCCTACAGGCGACGGAGCCGGGCCGGGGACAGGGGGCGGACGAATGCTAGTGGAGGATGCCTAGAGCATATTGCTGCTGACTACGGAACAGGGGGCGGGGCAGCGGGTCTTGGTGATGCGAATGCGACTGAGCTCGAACCGCAGCAGGTTGAGGGGATCGCCAGGCAGTTGGATAGAGGCTTGGCAGCCATATCCTGGGGGGGCAGTGCGTTGCTGTGCGGTGCCATGCCATGCTCGCCTTGCAGGCCTGATCGGCACGTGGGACGGAGCACAGATCTAGTCAATCGTCTGAACAAGTCGGTAGGGCGTTCAACATGGCATCCATGCTTGTAGCATCATCACCATCATCATCACCATCATCATCATGGGGTGCATCATCCGGCGGAGGTTCCGGTTCCTTGGGCACAGGTCCCGGGAGCCAGTCGGCCGGGTCGCGACTCTAACCTAATGGAGGCTCCGCCTTGGTAGCCATAATTATTGACCGATACATGCCATGTGTATGTAGGTCGATACCCACGTGTCCACCTGTTCCTGGCAGTCTTGGGGGTGAATGTACTACTCCGTAACTAACTTGCCTAGCAGTAGCTGGACATGGTCAACCTTGAGAGCACAACCCAGGCAGCATCTTGACACATGCCGGCCCGAGCGAGAGTCCCTGCGGCCCTGGGGCCAAACTCAATCGCAAATTGACCTGACCCTGGAGCAGTGCATACAGATAGATGCCAAGGGGGGAATGGCTTTAATATAGCATGGCTGTCAAAGCTTGACTATCTACATAGCTAGCTACTGTAGCTAGTTAGTAGCCCGTCGATGCCATTTTGAGCAATTCGTGTAAGAGCTTGGACTGATCCAGTCTACTCGGTGCCAACCATACCGAGTTCCCATCACAATACAGTACGGTAGGTACCATCACTTGTCTTAATACAGCCGTGGTATACTCGAGGCAAGTCCCCAAAGTGTGGTCATGGCTGCCGCTCGGCACTCAGCTAACATGGCGCATCCCTGTCCCCTGCAGCGTGTCGTTGAGTTTAGTCGGTAGATTCCCAATCGGGCAATTCGTGTGAGATGCCCTGTGCGCCAGGCCCGCAGCCGCTATTTATTCGTCGACTATACGGCAGCAGCCGTGAGGCTATGGAACCGCCGAATATCCTCATGGGAGCCCCTGGCACTTCCCACTCTTTTCGTTCTGCCCTATCCCACTTGATCCCACTCTATCCCACTCTATCCCACTCCATCCCACCTTATCCCATCTTGTTTCCATCTTGATTCCATCCTATCCCATTCCACCTTGCCTTGCCTTTTTCTACGGAACACTCCGTTGCCTCATGCCAACGTTCCATGCGGGCCTTGCGTTAGTGTCTGTGCGGTCCGTTGTTTGACCCAAGCCCAAGCCCAAGCCCAAGCCCAAGCCAAGACAAGACCAAGATATAGTTGGCATGACGGCTCAATTCACCAAGGCAGCAAAACGAAGACGCCGTCGTGGGCACGTTTTCCACATCTAACCACGGCTTCTCACTGCGTCACACATCACATCACATCATCTAGGCTGCCGTTGCGTGTCGTCCCATCTTGGCGCCATCACCGCTTCCTCATGCGGCAGACGCCGAGGACCAGAATACTACCCTGTTGGGTAAGGACGTTGAGGCAGAGCAGGCGAGGCATTGCTGGCTTTGATTCTACGTACTAACTAGCTAGTACTCAACCATCTACATGCCCTCTAGCGTTGCTGAGCGGGCCTCGGCCCTCGCCTCCCTTGTTTCTCCTGCCTCTCTGAGCCAGCTCTTGGGATATCCCCTTTGCACCCTCCAGTTGTCTGCATTCGATCCAACGGCTTCCACGACAGCTTGCCGCCACCCTCCAGCGACATCAATCGCGTGGCCTACCTCGGGGCCAAGGTCCCAGCGTAAAAAGTCCTCGGCTCTCGCTCCGCTGGCCGACTCGAGGAGCCCAATGGCAATGTCCACCGACTCCGGCCGGTCGTCGACTGCGTAGAAGACGGAGGCGGAGCACCGCGAGCAGTGGTAGCGTTGCACGCCCGGCGAGCTCTCGTACATGGCCAGCGTGCCAAAGCGCGCGTCGCCGTTGCCGTCGCCGTTGCCAATTGCCATCTTGAGATCCCCCGTTGTCCGAGGAAAGTCGGTTGAAGATGTCCCGGTGGACAATGGGAACGCCAGCTGCTGCAGGAGGCCAGACGTCCAGTTCATCACGTCGCCAGCCCCCACGGCCACGCGACATGAGTTACAGGCATCAAACGTCGCCAGGAGCTTGCCCGACTTTGGGTCAATAAACCATGGCAGATCATCGCCTCCGCACGCTGCCATGTCTCGCCCGAGTCTAAAGTGGACACCTCTGCAATGGCACCACAACGGCAACTCGCTGGGGCCCGTCAAATCCGCCGGAGCAAGGTTGGCAACTGGCGGCCAGGCTCCGGCGAGCTCTCGACTCTCTCCACCGGCTGCCATCCAGCGGCGGGCACGGCTGCCATCGTAGTTGGGGTGGTCCAGCCAGGCTGAGGCGCCGCCATCCACAGTATCGCCGACAAAGTAGTGGTCAACAATCTTGACCAGGTTGGGCACGGCCACATTCTCCAGTGATCCACTGAAGACCCCCATCGTCGGCTCCCGGCCCGGGAAGTGCTTGTGGAAGAACATTAGAGTCGAGCACGTGCCACAGAACAGCGTCGTCAGGTTTGGAGTAAACTGATATCTCGACAAGGTGGATTCGAGGACCCCTTCAAACTGGCTCAGGCGCCATCCAGACGCATAGAGTGACCCCGTCAGATGGCGGCATGAGTTGCAGTGGCAGTAGGATGCCTCGAGAGGCAGGTCCTTTTCCAGCACCGTCGTCGTGAATGTATGCGTCTTGCACAGGCACTGAGCCGTTATGCTGATGCCTGCTTCGTCTGTCGGCATCGTGCCTCGTCAGTTGGTCTTGGTCTCTCAAGTGACCCAAACTGTACAGAGTAGTTCGAAGCGCCCGGGGAGAGCTTCACAGGGGACAAAATTAGCCTTGATGTCTGAGCCCTGTTCGTCAGAGACGAAGTTGTCGTAAACTATCCAATGGCTGTGCGGGGTTGATTGATGCCGGAATATAACTAACTTTGCGGATTCGTCATCCTGGCAAAAACGCCTTATGGGAAACCCGCCAGTCTTATCTCACAGCCAATAAGCACCATGTCCCCCTTGTCTTCTGCAAAGGCATTGCACCTTTTTGAGTGTAAACAAACTTGTGTGGATTTGCCCTGGTTTGGTGGGAATGACTTGCCAGGGGCGCCACGCCGCGTTGCTACCAGAACCCGGATTTGCAGAGTTACAATGGGTACCCTATTCTCAACAAGGCGATCCAACAACAGGGAATACCAAAGCCCCCTGGGCCGTTGACAGGTGTCATGCCCTATGTGTAGAACAGGCAATTACATATATGGCGTGGAGCAGCACTTGCGATTGTTAAGCAGCAACCTGCGATGAATTGCGAATTTTTAGCTTCACTGCATGCCCTCGTCGCCTCTGCCTTGTAAGTGGGTGGCCGATCATGAGGCTATGTAGACCGCAGGCAGCATCAACTTGACATTGACGTAACTCAGACCTTCCACTGTATTTGTCATCGCCATGATATGGTTATTGCTCTCCCCGGTGTTGTCATCCCCTTTAACCTTTTGCTAGTTCTATACCTCTCCTGGCTGCTTTCGACAACGGTGGGATGCAGAATCCGCGTCCATGCGTCTACACAGCCTCTTTTCAAATGCCCCCTGTTACGATAAGGAGGCCATGGCAGCAACTTCTATACTTGGTGTCAAGAGGTATTACCTACTCGGTGACTCATCTGGGAGAGGGCCAGCTTCTTTGATAACTACAGAGCGTAGGGTGATTGCGTCGTGGTATTTGTGCTTTCTTCCCATCTTGAAGTCACAGCCTCGGAACTTGCTGCACTTGTTGGGCTGAGTCTCAATGAGACAAGGACTGGTCTCATCCCGCTAGATGAATGGTCTTTTCAAGATTTCCCTCGAAGCCATGTTGCAGAACCATGTGTATACTGCGTTGACCAAGTAGTCTTTACTTTTGCAAAATAGGTCTTCAATCTGGTGCAACTCACATGGATTCCAAGTGATCCAGATGTTTACTTTGCGCACATGTCTCTATTTCACTACTATCTCTGTTCCTGTCAGAAGTAGTGACTGATAGTAAAGGCCCCGCAACTTGTGACTCAAGTTTGGGCATAAACACCAACCTGCACGTCGATTCACGGTTCCAATCTTCACGACCTGTACTTTTACTCACCATTGACAACCATTGTTATGCTTAAATCCTACCAAACGGTTGCCAAGTACCGTACCGTACTTACCCTGAAACCCGTTAGGCAAGGTTGATCAAGGCTGAAGGATCGCGGTAGATGCTAGCTGGTCTAGTTTGAACCATGAAGACAATCATGGGGACCCATGGGTACTGCTTCTACATATCGGCCAAGAGAAAGAAAAATAGTTGGAGCCATGGTCCAAAGTGGACGGTTTGCGGATGATATAACACCATCATCAGAGTGAGTGAGCCTGTAGCGGTAATCGATAGTAAAAAGGTGGTACTTATAATGCAGCCGGTGCTGCGCGCGAGGCCATGTACCTCTGGCCTCCACATGTGGACCCGCCCAAACCTCAGCCTGGCTCAAAGTTTTGGGGGGGAAAAAAGAGCTCTACTTGCGTCCGAATCCCATCACGAGCATCGCACCCGACTCCAAACCTGCAGCGCGCGCCAATCCCCCACGAAGAGACACCGACCCGCAGAAGACGCCCTATACCGCATTTCCCCTCACCATGGCGCAGCCGCAGGTCGTCGAGGAGCACCCGCTGCCCCCTCGCAACGCCTTCATCCACAACTCGGCCATTGCGGGCGCCATCCTTGCGCCGATTGCCATGGCGCTGCCGCCGCGCAAGCTGGACCTCCGCTTCTTCGTCCTGGCCGGCGCCTTTTCCCTCGCGACGAACCAGCTCGCGTACGAGTACACGGGGCAGTCCATCTACGCGCGCTTCGGCGGCCGGATGGGCTCCATGATTGGCACCGAGCTGCCCGAGGGCGCCAAGCGCACGCAGCAGCTGCTGCGGGAGCAGCGGGAGCGCGAGGCGGCGCACAAGAGCCGGGCGGCCGAGGACAAGTCGGGCCTGGCCAAGGTCGTCAAGGACACGTGGATGGGCGGCGAGGGGGACAACTGGAAGGAGGAGCGCGCCGAGGAGCACCGCAAAAAGTTTGAGGAGGGCAAGGGGATTGGCGACATCATCATGGACCAGGTGTCGGACGTCTTTAGCGGAAACTACAAGAATGACGGCAAGAAGCCCAAGGACGGCGAGGACAAATGATGGGGGGTGTTGTGGCGGACGGCGGCCGGTGATGATTTGTGTACAACAGCACCTGTAGCATACTTGTATTATGATGAAGGATAATCTACTCTGGTTTATGCCATTGGAACTACCACTGGACTGCCAGGGACTATCAGTCTTGAACGACGAGGACCACGAGGACGGCGAGGACGGCGAGGACGGCGGGATGGCGAGGATGGTGAGGATATGGCTGGTGTAGGACTACCTTTTCCCATATCAAATGTAAATGGGGCTCCCAAGGTGAGGCTGAAGACATTCATGGATGGACCCACGAGACGAGAGACAAAACTGGGCTGGATGCATATTGGTAGTCAGTAGCAGCTAGAGTGTCTCCGCAGACGGACATTCTTTGATTGAAGCATATATCAATGAGGCAAACGAGACCTCCACGACACAGCAGCTCCCGTAGGTTGGAAGAAAGGCAAACAGCCAAGTTGTTAGTGATGGAGAAACCAATACGAAACACTTTGTCATCATGTTGACTCACATGCGTGCAACCAGGTCGTATTCGAGGCAATGTTGGGTGTGGCTTGGTAGACTTCAGCCACCCCGCGCCGCGCCGTCGAATGGACCCTGGAGACTCAGAGTCAAAGTCAACAAGGCCAAGGTAGGGCTACGCTCCCGCATCAAAAGTGGCACGGGGTCTGTTATGCACGTTCGCACACGGCGGGTCGAGGAGCGGTAGTTGGATGAAACAGAACCGCCAGAAGAATGTGGACGCGTGTTTCGTCATGGCTGACTGGCTGGTGCAGGGATCGTCTATTCAGCCCGGTGGCGGCTTGCTTGCCTGTAGCCTGCCACTCTACTGAACTATGCTATTTGTTCATTACTTGGGTGCAGGACGGATGCTGTATGGCTCATGGTTTGGGCATCAAGTCGGGTCAGGCGCAGAATACGGAGTATTACTACATAGCATGTACTATCGCGTACGCAAGTTGAGGCTGGTGGCATATCAAGATCCGGATCTGGTGCCGTCGTGTTCTAAAGAAAGACATGGCCAGAGGCGCTAAGAGTTCCCATGGAGCATCGATCGTCTAGCGTTGCGTCAGCACAGCCTAGCATTGCACGTCACCGTCCTTTGTACGTACCGGGCAGCTGGCTACAGGTCCCATAGAAGGATTACAACTAGAGGTGGCCGTATCCGTATATCCTCTCCTCTTGGTTTTCGTGCATTTTGCTTCTCTCCTCTTTGCTATCCCGCGTGTCTCTACATTCGCTTACTCACCCGCTCTCGCTTGCCTGGCAACTGGCCACAGGTGCCCTTGTTTGCAACGTCACACGCTGCGCCTCGACCCATCGCGCTCCGCGCTCCACTCTCCAGCCACCAACCGACTCTCTCTTCAGGGCCCGTCTAGCGTGCTTCGGCAGCTCATGTGCCTGAGCTAAGGGCCGGGAACTTGCCAGACATTCCATTGTTTTCTTACTCTTGCAACCTCCATCTTCATCTCCCGTCCGCCAGTTCGCTATTGACTCTCGCTTGGAGTTGCATCGTTAGGACTGGGCGACCTTTGCAGCTCTTTTCGTCGTTATTTGCCATCTTTCTTCTTGCTACCACGGCGCCTCTCTCTCGTCTAGCCTCTCGACCAAGTATCACATCACCACTAGCACAGCACCACCGCCAGCCAGTATCCGTACCCCTTACCAACATGGCTTCCAACGATTACTACCACGGCCAACAACAGCCGCCTCTCGCCAACTCGCCATCTCCATCCCCCTACTACCAGGCCCAGCATCACAACCTTTCCCCGCAGTCAACACCCGCGCCTCCCTACCAAGCTGCTTACTCCTCACCAACCTCTGTTTACCCGTCCACGCCTGATCCCTACGACCGACCTCTTCCGAACCACCCACCGCCGGTGCCCTCGGCATCTCCCTTTGACACCGTTTTCGACGACCACGCATATCCGGCCGATTCGAGGCAGAACGCTGTTCATGGCACGGGTGATATTTCTCAGCAGCATGGCCTCTACCAAGACACCGGCTACTACGGCGGCCAGGGGCCTTCTGATAGCCACAACAACATCCCTTTGCAGGATCGGCCCGTCAAGGACATTGAAATGGATGACCATGTTTACGACGCACCTGGAGCAGCGCCTGGCTCAAAGAAGAAGAAGGGCAAGGTTCGCTTGGGCGAATTGGGCATGTTTGGAGCCGATAAGAAGCGGATTCCTTGGGTTGTCTACACCTTTACTCTTATTCAGGTCGCTGTATTCATCGGCGAGCTTATCAGAAACGGTACGTCTCAGCAACAGATGCGCAGCTCTTCCCGCATAAACTAACTGTTGCAATATAGGAATGTTAACCGGCACTCCCATCATGATCAAGCCTCAATTCAACCCCATGATCGGCCCCTCGACCCAAGTCATGATCAACATGGGCGGACGTTATTCACCTTGCATGCACTACGTCAAAGACCTTCACGATCCCGAGCACCCTGGCTACTTTGCCGAGGCGGCCTACACTGGCCAGCCACCTCAATCGATTGGCTTTCTCTGCCCCAACGCGACCAAGAACACGCAAGTTTGCTCTCTTACCAAACTCTGTGGATTCAGCGGCATGAAGGTGGATCACCCCATGGAAAGAGACGGCAGCTTCAAGAAAAAGGGCAACAAGCCCAACCAGTGGTTCCGATTCATCATCCCAATCTTCATGCATGCCGGTCTTGTCCACATTGGCTTCAACCTGCTCATGCAGTTGACCATTGGCAAGGACATGGAAAGAGCCATTGGCCCGATCCGTTTCTTCGTTGTGTACATGAGCGCTGGAATCTTTGGTTTCGTCATGGGAGGCAACTATGCCGCCCCTCTCATTGTATCGACGGGTGCCTCTGGATCTCTGTTTGGCATCATTGCCCTCACTCTTCTCGACCTCCTATACTCTTGGTCGGAGCGGAAGAGCCCTGTCAAGGATCTGATGTTTGTTCTCGTCGACATGATCATTTCATTCGTCCTAGGTCTATTGCCCGGCCTGGACAACTTTTCGCATATTGGAGGGTTCCTAACTGGCTTGACGGTGGGCGTTTGTGTCCTCCACTCCCCCAACTCGCTAAGAAGGAGAATGGGCCAGGAGCTGTCGTATGCTGCTGTTTCAGACGGCACCGGCGCTACGCCACCCCCGTTCTTCAAGAACCCAATTGGCTTTTTCAAGGGGCGCAAGCCACTTTGGTGGGCTTGGTGGCTCGTTCGAGCTGGTTTCCTTGTCATGATCATTGTCGTCTTCATCGTTCTCTTGAAGAACTTTTATTCCAGCCACGCCGACTGCAGTTGGTGCAAGTACTTGAGTTGTATTGTAAGTTTGCCCTCATTCACCTATTTGGCTCATGCTAACGGACCACCAGCCCGTCAACAACTGGTGCGACATGGGAACGATCAAGGACGCCACGAAAGGAAAGTAATTGAGGGATATCCTGGATAGGATGGTGCGTGCGACTAGATACGATTGTTAGCTACTATAGACAGGGAGGCTTTTTGCCTTGTCCAGCGTCGGCGTTTTCAAGTTGGGGAAATATGGTTGTTCGAGTGGCCTGGAAGAGACCCAGGTATGCTCCACGCAGCTACGACTGCACATCGAATTCTTGGGAGGTACATAGCTTGACAGCTCTCCTGTCGGATCAATACGGGATGCTACGGCATGCCTGGGTACGGACAGGGGGGGAAATTCATTACATGAGAATGCAGCTCTTGGCGATGTTGCTTGATTCAGGGATAAACGATCATGCCATACCCCGCATGGTTCCCCAACCGAGTGATTAGAGAGGTTGTGAATACGTATATAATGCCCGTCATCTCGCCCCTTTCTTGTCTTCTCTTGACTCTTGATGATCTCGTGGAGAGGCTTCAGCAAGACTGTCCACCAGGAGTGCCCATCGCTCTGGGACTAGCTCCCCATGATAATTATCCCTACAGATCCCAGACCTGGTATTTACCCCAGGCGTGAGCAGCTATGTTGGTAATGGAAACACCAAGTGGTAAGTGGAATTTACAAATGTTTCTGAAGAGGGTGGTTAGTCTCTGATGATGAATTCATATCAATGCATGGCTTAGCTGAAAACTCCGAAAGGGGTAAAAGATGCGTTTAGAATGGATGTCTGATTCGATGGAGCTTTATTTCATTATTCTATCGTTTCGATCAAGGTGGTAAACCATTTCATGCTGATTTAACAAAAGTGTAAATGTTGCTGCCTCGTCGTTCGATAGGCGAGGCAAGCTTGATAGGAGACGGTAAGTAGCGGATGGGTTGTGATTAATTACGGGAAAAACACTAAATAGTGCTGGTTTGTCAGTACTTTGCCATAGGCGCGAAAATGTAGCTCATGGTGAAAAAATAAATAAAAAAAATGTAAACTGTTGAAGCCGACGTGCTCATCCAATACCAGCCATGTTGTGAATGCTGTCAGTCGTTGGAGTGCAAGTAAGCCTCGAGCCTAAGGCAGAAAGTCACGCCAACTCACGTGCCAGCCCATCAGACGACCGGGGGTGCGTCCCGTCACGTCACGGTTAGGAAGTCGCGTTTTCGCGCCCGGATCAATTAAAGTCGTGTCGTCAGATTTGTTGGTTCCTGGCCCCGTCCCTCCCATTGCCAGAGCATCAACTCTTCCGCTTGTTGACCCCCAGTCTTGCATTTGCCTTCATGACGAATCTGCAGTGAGCCTCTCCTTCACTACTTTACCAGGCCGTCGACATGGCCAGCGCCATCCTCCCTCAGAAGCGTGTGCTGGGCGAGTCCCTCACGCGCCAGAACATACCCTCGACGCCGGCGTCGACCAAGAAACGCAAGGTGGACGCCTTCCCCTCATCGCCTGCCCCCCATTTCAGAAGCTCCCAGAATGACCCGCGGTCGAAGCTGGCCTCGAGCCAGCCCAAGAGCGCGTTCGAGTCGGAGGTTCTCGAGAAGCTCAGCCAGGACATTTCCGACCTGAAGCGCAACAATACCGAAAAGGACCAGGCCTGGGACCGACCGCCGGTGGCCGACTTCAACCCCAAAAACGACAGTCTATGCATGCAGGCCATAGAGGCCGAGGAGGGCAGCCTCCACGGCGGAAGGGCAACGGTGAAACTGTTTGGTGTCACAGAGGCTGGCAACTCGGTCATGCTCCACGTCACCGACTTCAAGCACTACCTCTACGTTGCGGCTCCCGTCAGCTTCCAACCGCAGGATTGCCCTGCCTTCAAGGCCTATCTGGAATCACAAGTGGCTCAGCACCAGCCAGTCATCCATTCGGTGCAGATGACCATGAAGGAGTCCATTTACGGTTTCCGAGGCAATGCCCAACATCCCTACCTCAAGGTTACGGTCATGGACCCCAAGTTTATCAACAAAGTTCGAGCAACGATTCAAAGTGGAAGCGCCAACTGGAAGGGAATGTGGAAAACGGGAGGATTCGAGATTGAGACCTATGACAACATTCAATATCTGCTACGTTTCATGGTGGACTGCCAGGTAAGCAAGGCTCCTTGATTGCGATCTCGGTGATCTGAGCTAACATATCATCAGGTCCAAGGCATGTCCTGGGTAGAGGCTCCCGCGACCCGGTACAAGCTCATTTCCGACCACGACCGACAGTCCAACTGCCAAATCGAAGCCGAGCTGAGCTACGTTGATCTCATCGCACACAAGCCAGTGGGCGAATGGTCCAAAATGGCTCCCCTCCGAACCTTGTCCTTCGATATCGAATGTGCTGGCCGAAAAGGAATCTTCCCCGAAGCGAACGTCGATCCCGTCATCCAGATTGCCAACGTTGTTACCCGATACGGAGAGAAGAAGCCTTTTGTGCGAAATGTCTTCTGCCTCCAGGAGACGAGCCCTATCGTGGCCACCCAGATTCTCGAGTTTGAGAAAGAGGACAAGATGCTCAGCGAGTGGCAAAAGTTTCTTCTACGCGTTGATCCAGACATTATCACTGGCTACAACATTGCCAACTTCGACTTTCCCTACCTGCTCGATCGAGGACGGCATCTAAAGGTGAATGGATTCGACTACTGGACTCGTCTCCCCAGTGTAGCATCCAAGGCCAAGGAGACGAATTTCTCCAGCAAGCAAATGGGTAACCGAGATACCAAGGCTACCAATACCAACGGCAGGTTACAGTTGGATCTGCTGCAACTCATTCAGCGCGACCATCAGCTCCGAAGCTACACGCTGAACTCGGTGTGCGCTCACTTCCTGGGAGAGCAAAAAGAGGACGTGCACCATACCATGATTACCGAACTATTCAACGGTACTCCCGAGTCACGCAGACGTCTCGCATTGTACTGCTTGAAAGATGCATACCTCCCACAACGGCTGATGGACAAGCTCTCATGCATTGAGAACTACACAGAAATGGCGAGAGTCACGGGTGTTCCATTCAACTTTCTGCTTTCCCGAGGCCAGCAGATCAAGTTCCTTAGTCAACTCTTCCGCAAGGCCCAGGAACACAAACTTGTCATTCCGAACCTCAAGTCGGAAGCAACCGACGACCAGTACGAGGGAGCCACTGTCATTGAGCCAACCCGAGGCTACTACGATGTGCCCATTGCTACCCTCGATTTCGCTTCTCTGTACCCAAGTATTATGCAAGCGCATAACCTCTGCTACACCACCTTGGTGGATAAAAAGGTCATTGAGCAGTTCGGCCTCGAAAAGGATGTGGACTACATCGTCACTCCCAACGGCGACACGTTTGTGACGCAAAAGCAGAGAAAGGGCCTTTTGGCCCAGATTCTGGAGGAACTACTGACTGCTCGAAAGCAAGCCAAGCGTGAACTTGCGGTCGAGACGGATCCGTTCAAGAAGGCTGTGTTGAACGGTCGTCAGCTCGCCTTGAAGATCAGTGCCAACAGTGTGTACGGTCTGACGGGTGCTACCACTGGAAAGCTCCCTTGCCTGGCGATTGCGAGCAGTACGACCAGTTTCGGTCGACAGATGATTGAAAAGACCAAGGATGAGGTGGAGAAGCAATACACGATTGCCAACGGCTACACGCACGACGCCCAGGTCATATACGGCGACACTGATTCGGTCATGATCAAGTTTGGCACCAAGGACCTCCGGGAAGCGATGAGACTTGGTGAGGAAGCTTCAAAACTCGTGTCGGACAAGTTTATCAAGCCGATCAAGCTCGAGTTCGAAAAGGTGTACTACCCGTACCTTCTCATCAACAAGAAACGGTACGCCGGATTGTACTGGACGAAGCCTGAGAAGTATGACAAGATGGACACCAAGGGTATCGAGACGGTTCGACGTGACAACTGCCTGCTGGTGCAGACGGTGATTGAAAAGGTGCTGCGAATGATTTTGATCGACCAGGACGTGAGTGGCGCGCAAGAGTAAGTAAACCCCCTCCCCCTCCAAATGGTGGAGAAGGGATCGAGACGAGAGCTAACAGGGACCTGGATAGATATGTCAAGGAGACGATTGCAGATCTGCTGCAGAATAAAGTCGACATGTCAAAATTGGTCATTACAAAAGCGCTCACAAAGGACGATTATGCCGCAAAGCAGGCGCACGTCGAGCTGGCGCATCGGATGAAGAAGCGAGACGCGGGCTCGGCTCCGGGGCTCGGGGACCGAGTGGCGTACGTCATGATCCGAGGAGCGGCGGGGGCCAAGAACTTTGAGAAGTCGGAGGACCCCATCTTTGTGCTAGAGAACAATATCCCCATCGACACTCGATACTACCTGGACAACCAGCTCGCCAAGCCGCTCGGGCGCATCTTCGAGCCCATCCTAGGCGACACAAAGGCCCGATCTCTGCTTGCGGGGGACCACACGAGAACGATTTCGGTGGCGGCGCCGACAGTGGGGGGCCTGATGAAGTTTGCGCAAAAGACGAATACGTGCATGGGCTGCAAGAAGCCGCTGACGGGCAAGGAAGAAAAGGAGGGGGCGCTGTGCAGCAACTGCGCGCCGCGGGTTGGCGAGATGTACAAGAAGACGCTGGACCGCGTTTCAGATCTCGAGGTGCGGTTCGGGCGGCTCTGGACGCAGTGCCAGCGATGCCAGGGGAGCTTGCACTGCGAGGTGATTTGCAGCAGCAAGGACTGCCCCATCTTTTACATGCGGATGAAGGCCAAGAAGGATCTCGAGGACGCAGGCAAGGAGCTTGGTAGGTTTGATGCCGACCAGGCGGCCCTGTGGTGATGTGTGAATGACGCAGGCACGAAGAGGATTAACAATGTTTACTTGAGGGTTCATTTCTACAGTATATGGATGGCATAGTATATAGGGCAAAGCGGCGTTGGCAGGAGTTTTGAAGCAAGGGACCACGGGACAGGGAATGGCCCGGCAGCATGGTTATGGTTTGAATATAGATACAACAAGTAGCTAAGGGCACGCGAGCAGAACTAGGAAGTTGATATAAGAAGCTGTTGTGTAATTGCTCGGGTCTAGGAGAAACAAGTGGATATCACACGTTGAATGTGGTAAGTGGGCATGGTGAGAGGTAAAGTGGCCTCACTGGCGACCCGTGTTGAAGCGTGGGTGCTGTGCTGGGTCTAGGGGCGACGGAGGAAATGGGACGATTTGAGGGGATATTGAAAGAGTCTGGGTCGGGGATGGGACTATGCAGTTGAGTACGTAATGGGTGGGCGAGGCAAGTCAGGCAAGGATCGGGAAGAGTCGGGGAGGCATGGCGAGAGTCATGAAGGGGGGGGGAAGATGAAATGATTTTTCTGTTCTATGTGCACAAAAAACATGGTCTTGGTTGGCTTGTTGAGATTTTCTAGTTGGAGGGCTTATGGATGGGAAGGGGGAAAAAAAAAGTGGTGGTGGTTGGAGGGCGCTAGAAGGGGAGATCCGATATAGGAGGGGGAACGGGAAGATGAGGAGGGGAGGATGAGGATCAAGTCGGGTGGTTGAAATTGGAGGATTTAGTAGCCAGTCTTTGCAGTAGTCGTTCTTGATTGGATTTACAGTAAAAAGGACCAGGTAGGCAAGTAAGTTAGGGTAATGCCGTCACATAAGACGATGGATGCGGTTGGCGATAACCCCGGATTTGGGGTTTGGGCCAGATCGGGGGGGCAAGCCGAGGCGGGGGATAAGAGCAAAAGAGCAACAGAAGCAAAAGAAGATGGAGGGAAGCGGCCGTGATTGGGCAAGGGCCGAGGGCACTGGCAATTGATTCTTCAAACGACTCGGGCATGGGCGAGGCGGCCAATGGGAGGGCGCTGATAGAGACGGCGAGCTTTTACTGACTAGCATACAAAGCACAGACAGTAGCTTTCTTTTGGAGGAGGCGAGAATGGAGGCGAGCGAGGCTCCGACGACGGGAGGGACGGGGCGTGGCTGCAGTTATTTGCCGTGAATGGGATGGGATGGGATGGGATGGGATGAGTGATGGAAGCGTCTTGATTCGGCGGCATGAGGCTTGGCTTTTGTCTTTCTTGTGCTCTTTGCGGCCATGATGCAGATGCATCAGACTGAGCAGATGAAGCCGCCATTGCATGCAGCGGCAACGGAGCCGTTAATACCTCACGCCCTCTTTTTGGAGCGGGCCAGAGCTGAGCTGATTGATAAACTCGCCGCATCTGAATGGCATGGCTTGCATGGGCTTGCATGGAGCATGGAGCATGGAGCATGGAGCATGGGAATAACCATGGAGGCGCTCCCCACTGGGCGGCTGGCTAGCGCTGTGCCCTAGGGGTCCCCCAAAGTAGGAGCCGAGCTTCGGAGTCGGCGAGACGGGACGACAGTGACTAGAAGCTTTCACGTCACTCTTTATCTCTGCCTCTGCAGACGTATGTCTAGATAGATAGCTACTTGACTAGGTAGTCGATAGATAACATGCACTCGCTTGGGCTTGTTGCTTTTCTATAAGAGCCTCGCTGCCTCCCCTCGTGCACCGCTCCCCCTTCTGCTTCTGCTTCTTATTCTCATCTTGCCAACCTGCTCCTCTCTCGACAAACATCTCCCATCCAACACCCAATGCAGCTCGACACCATGTCTCACCTGCCCTCCGAGCCCGAGTTTGAGCAGGCCTACAACGGTTCGTCTCTACACAGTCTACACATGGCCTACCTTTTGTGTATCTAACTCTTTGACTCCCAGAGCTCGCCAGCACCCTCGAGAACAGCAAGCTCTTCACGCAGCACCCCGAGTACCGCAACGCCCTCGCCGTCTGCGCCGTCCCCGAGCGCGTCATCCAGTTCCGCGTCGTCTGGTCCGACGACCAGGGCAACGTCCAGATCAACCGCGGATTCCGCGTCCAGTACAACTCGGCCCTCGGGCCCTACAAGGGCGGCCTGCGCTTCCACCCCACCGTCAACCTGTCCATTCTCAAGTTTCTCGGCTTTGAGCAGACGTTTAAGAATGCCCTGACTGGCTGTAAGTGTTATCTAGCCTTTTTTTCTTATTTTTATTTGGCTTTGCATTGCTCTTGCATGCTATGCACACTACACGCCTACTGTCTTGTCTTTCCACATGCGGCAAGATACACACTTTTGTCTTGTCGCCCCCGTCTCATTGGCTGGCCCCGGTTCCCACTCTGCGGAACCTCAAGCCACACACGCCATTGATGACAACGACACGCCCCCATCCCACCCCCGTCGTTGATTCATGACGAGAATGAGATAAGAAAAAAAGAATAAGAAGAAGAAGAATACTAACAGATGCCAGTGAACATGGGTGGCGCCAAGGGCGGAGCCGACTTTGACCCCAAGGGCAAGTCGGACGGCGAGATCCGCCGCTTCTGCCAGGCCTTTATGCGCGAGCTGTCCCGCCACATCGGCGCCGAGACGGACGTGCCCGCCGGCGACATTGGCGTCGGCGGCCGCGAGATCGGCTACCTGTTTGGCGCCTACCGCGCCTACCGCAACCGCTGGGAGGGCGTCCTCACCGGCAAGGGCCTCACCTGGGGCGGCAGCCTGATCCGGCCCGAGGCCACGGGCTACGGCCTCATCTACTACGTCGAGCACATGCTCGAGCACGCCGGCCGCGGCTCCTTTGCCGGCAAGCGCGTCGCCCTCTCCGGCTCCGGCAACGTCGCCCAGTACGCCGCCCTCAAGGTCATTGAGCTCGGCGGCAAGGTCGTCTCCCTGTCCGACTCCAAGGGCGCCATTGTCGCCCGCGGCGACGAGGAGGGCTTCACCCCCGAGCACATCAACGCCATTGCCGACATCAAGGTCGGCCGCAAGGCCCTCACCGCCTGGGAGATTCCCGCCGGCCAGTTTGAGTACATTGAGGGCGCCCGCCCCTGGGTCCACGTCGGCAAGGTCGACATTGCCCTGCCCAGCGCGACGCAGAACGAGGTCAGCAAGGACGAGGCCGAGGCGCTGGTTGCCGCGGGCGCCTACATTGTCGCCGAGGGCTCCAACATGGGCTGCACGCAAGAGGCCATTGACGTGTTTGAGGCGCAGCGCCAGGAAAAGGGCAAGCAGTCGGTCTGGTACGCGCCCGGCAAGGCGTCCAACTGCGGCGGCGTCGCCGTGTCGGGCCTCGAGATGGCGCAGAACAGCCAGCGCCTGCAGTGGACGGAGCAGGAGGTGGACGAGCGCCTCAAGGGCATCATGAAGGACGCCTTTTACGCCGGCCTCAGCACCGCGCAGGAGTTTGTCGAGGCCAAGGAGGGCGAGCTGCCCAGCCTCGTCGCCGGCAGCAACATTGCCGGCTTCATCAAGGTCGTCCGCGCCATGCACGACCAGGGCGACTGGTGGGAGAACAACTAAGACGGCTGTCGGGCAAAGAAGGAGACGACGAAAGAATAGAAATGATACCTGGGGTTCTTTGAGCTGGACGTTTATGGGTGGATGGGTTCTGCGGTCTTGGGTTGTATATACTTGTACCTGTGGGTTTGGATAGAGCGTGATGGATATTGTATATATGGTTTCCATGTCATGAGGTTGAACGCATCTGCGTGCATCTTTATTGTCCCGTGAGTTTGATTGTATCCTGGTCCTAGCTGATTGTTATGGCTGTTTAACATGGAATGCATGCATCGCAGCCTTCACATGCCAACCCAACTTACAGCAGACCCAACTGTGGAGTCCCCCGCATTCCCCCCACGCCCGCTAAACCCCAGCTTTCACCACCAACTCCAGATCCATGGGCCACGAACCAACCGAGGCTATGCGGGGATGCAGCTGGTGATTGACGGGGTCGGCTGCAGGGGGAACAATTGTGCCTGAGTCGAGTGTGGATTGCATCTCGTAAAGACTCTTACTGTTGATACTGCATCACACCACAAGCTGCTCTCCAACCATGGCTGGTCCGCCGCCCCTCGAGGGCATCAGAGTCATTGAACTCGCCGGCCTGGCTCCAGGTAAGCTCCCCCGTTCTCTATACAGCTTCACCAAGCTGACGTATATTCTTAGGCCCCTACGCCGGCATGCTCCTCGCCGACGCCGGCGCCTCGGTCCTCCGCATCGACCGCGCCCGCCCGGGCACCACCTACAGCTCCGGCTCCCTCTCCGGCCCGCAACCTCCGACGCCGCCCACAGACGACATGCTCGCCCGCCGCAAATCCTCCATTGCCGTCAACCTCGGCCATCCCCGGGGCGTCGCCCTCGTCCGCCGCCTCGCCTCCCGCGCCGACGTCCTCATCGACCCTTTCCGCCCAGACGTCCTCGAGCGTCTCGGCCTCGGCCCGGACGTCCTCTGCGCCGCCAACCCGCGCCTCATCTACGCCCGCCTCACCGGCTTCCGCCGCGACGGCCGCTACGCCCGCATGGCCGGCCACGACATCAACTACCTCGCCGTCGCGGGCGTCCTCGGCCTCCTCGGCGCCCCCGACTCCCCGCCCCGTCCGCCCTGGAACATACTCGCCGACTTTGCCGGCGGCGGCGCCGTCCTCGTCCACGGCATCACGCTCGCCCTCTTTGCCCGCCAGCGCAGCCCCGACCGCCGCGGCCAAGTCGTCGAGGCCAACATGGTCGACGGCGCCGCCCACCTCGCCACCTTTCCACGCATGGCCCTCCGCACGCCCCTCGGCAACGCCGGCCGCGGCCGCAACCTCCTCGACGGCGGAGCACCCCACTACGCCGTCTACGCCGCCGCCGACCCGGGAGGCTACATGGCCGTCGGCGCCCTCGAGCCGCACTTCTTCGCCGCCTTACTGCGCGGCCTGGGCCTCGACGTGACAGCGTGGGAATCTGCGCGGCTCGACCCATCGCAGTGGCCCACGCTGCGGCGCGAGCTGGAGGATACGTTTCGGACCCGTACGCGCGCCGAGTGGGAGGCCGTCTTTGACGGGACCGATGCGTGCTGCACGCCCGTGCTGGGCCATGACGAGCTCGAGACGGATACGCGCCGCGAGGGCGACCAGCGGCCTGTTGTGACGCTGCGGGAGACGCCGTGTCTGGCTGTTGGGCCGCCGCCGTCTGTCGCCAGAGGGAGCGAGGGGGTCGAGGATCGAGAGGCGGTGGCGGCACGGCGAGGGCAGGGTCATGGTGTTGCTGGTGGAGGATATCGACCTTCTGTCCTCGCGGCTGACGAGGGAGGCGAGGCCGTCATGGCAGAGTGGACTGGTTGGACCAGGGGAAACGACTATCAAGTGTTTGAGGGGGGGCTCGAGGCTATTCAAAGTGCCAAGCTGTAATGGCAAAACCCATGGACAGATGACTACACCTGCTGGTTCAGTCTACTCATCATGAAACGTGTAAAGTCATATAAACTCCTCCCAGCCCTACACTCACAGCTAGTTGTCAACCCATCAGAACGTGTAAGCTGATATCAAATTCTTCTACACAGCCCGCAGTACTGTCTACCTCACCAAGGCAATACAAGTCAAGACAAGACAGGCCTAACCGCTCGAAACAGCCACCGTCATCCTTTCCCAACTCCCTGCCTTGGCGTCCCAGTTCCCGCCCAGCCCCCCTTTCCCAAGACCATCACAACTCTCGCCGCGTCATTCATCCTTGTCATTCCAAATCTTCATTAAGCAGTCTACTCTAGAGAGTCTCCTTGGATAAATGGTGGTAGTGGTATCGAAAAAAAGGAAAAGGGGACGCTCAGGGGCACGCTCAGAGGCACGATGGGATAGCGAGGGGGATATTGAAATCAAGAAAGTGCTGCACGCTACCCCTGAAGCATATAGAGAAGAGGAACCGACGTGGTCAGAGCATCACAAGTGCGTCGAGCTACTCGTGGTACAATGCCTTTACTGCACTTGGCTGACAATCTCGCTCGCCTTGGACAGGGACTCAACCATCTGCTGGCACTCCTTGCGTCTCCTGATGGTGAAGTCGCTCTCCTTGAGAAGATCGTCAAAGGTTTCGGATCGGTACATGTTCTCCAGGAGTTCCCGCTGCATGCCATCCTTGGTGAACCTGCGACATATTGTTAGATGATTGTTGCTGCATCCACATCGGCGGAACAGGGCCAGACTTACTGGACGAGGGTGAGCATGATAGCCTTGGGCACCATGTCGATCATGGTTCGTTTGACAATGTTATAGTACGAAGCGATGAGCAGCTCTGCAGCCAAGTTAGCGATTTCGTCTTAGCCTGCGACACCTTGTTGATACGTACTAATGACTTCAACCTCAATCGTCTCCCGCTCCGACAGAGTACCAGAGGCCTTGAGAGTGGGCGGGGGAGGCTCCATGGCAGCAGCCTTCTTCTTGTTCTTGGCCGCGAAGAAACTGCCAAAGAAGCCCGAGCCGTTACCGTCCGTGTCGGGAACGGCAGGGCTAGCCGCGCGAGGAGTAGCACCGGGGAGAGGCTTGCCAGTCTTGGGATCAACCTGGACAGGCTTAGACGGGTTGTATCGCTCGTTGACAATAGCCATGGCCTGAGATACACTGTTAGTAGAGAACACATTTTGAGCCAGTGGGATAGTTTCTTACTCGGTGACCGTTCAAGAAGTCGGGGTGGCCGGTGTTGAGGTAGCATGCCTCCATGGAGACGAGATCCCTGACCAGCTTGTTGGTTGGCTCCATGGCCTTCTTGAAGAAACCAATCACAACGCCGTGCATCGTCTCCTTGAGCTGTGGGTACCGGCGGTACAGCTGCTTGCCCAGAAGCTGCGAAAGAATGCGCACCAACTCGTCGTAAACCAGGGACACACACTTCAAGCTGGGATCCTCCAGACGCTTGATTTGCTGCTTGACGATTTTGTCAAAGGTCGTGGTGCTCACAAAGAGGGCCGGCGAGGAACCCGAAGAGTTGTACAGTTCCGTGCGGATATCCATATCCTTGACGATATCAAACGGATCCACAGCCTTGACACCGTTGGCATAGAGCTCGTGGAAAACGAAGCTGATACGGGCACCACCCGACAGCTCGGTGCTGGAAAGCTCGGTGCTGTTACCGTCAAGGACGGTGCGCCACTCGTTGGTGAATTCGGTGATGATGCTGAGCACAATGTTGCCGCTGTTTCCGAGCAGGGACGGACCAAGGCTCTCAAGCTCCTGCGAGTACTTTTGCAGCGAGCCCGAGATTCGGGCCTTGATATCGGGAAGCGTCTGCTTAATGTGCATCATGAGAATGAGGTTGAGCTTGCGCGCCAGGTAAGGCGTTCCACAGTAGGAGCTCTTGTTGCGGTACGCTTTGTGGTTCTCGAAAAAGTTCTTCTCGGCTTCCAAGGCAATGTTGATGGCCTTTTTGTTGTCAATGTCTCGCTGGCCACGGTTGACCACGGGGACATAGCCAAGTCGCAGGGGAATGACGCGGTTCGAGAGAATGTCGATAACATCGGTGCCGTCATCCATGAGATCGACCTTGGTGAGCACACCAATGGTTCGCTGTCCTTCGGGGTCGACCTCGCGAGCGAGCTTCAGGCCGTCCGAGTTGGCCAAATCAATGTTGGCGGCCGTGACGGCGAGAATAATGGCGTTGGACTTGCCAATGTACTTGAGAACCATCTCTCGAATCTGTCGCTCAATGTCCCGAGGCTGATCACCGACGGGCACCTTGGTCAAGCCAGGCAGATCCACCAGTGTCAAGGTGAGGACGTTGGGAGAGTAGATTCGAAGGTTGATGGGGGCAGGTGAGATGCCGGCATTTCGGCCGACCTTGGCCTCGGTTTCGCGCGAAATCTCGTCTCGAATCTTATGAAAGTCGTAGAACTTCTGACCGGGGATGTGGAGGAACTCTCCCCATTCGTCGGCGTTGGCAGCCTTGTCGTTGCTCGTAGGGACGTCGTCGTGAGAGACGCCATTTGATTGCGCAGGGCGGTTGATGAGCTGAAGAACAAGAGGGCGACGAGTGCAGATACCCGTGCCTCGGGGAAGGCTGTGGGAAAAAGTGTCAGTATGCGGCCGATATGCCTGACCGCTGGATGGAAGGGGGTTGGTTTAGTTACGCACAAGTCTCTGCCTACAATGTTCTCCAAGACGGAACTCTTTCCGCTCGACTGACTGCCCACGACAGCAATCTGGGGGAGATCAATGGGGTTGTTGACGCCGACGGTTGCGAAGACATCCTGAAGCTTGTTGACGAGCCTGTAGAGGGAGGGAGGGATTAGCGAGTGACGTCGATCAAGGCAAAGGTCGGGATGCGATGGCTCACGTTATCAGGGCGGGATCCGAGATGCCGCCGGGCGTGGCGAGAGAAGAGGCGTTGCTCATTGTGGCGGGAGATGAAGTGCGGTAGGAAAGTGAGGAGTGCGCTCTCGAGGTCGGGGCGTCGTTGAAGGAGGTTTGCTGGGATCCAGAGGTTGGAGGGGGGCTTTGGCTATGATGCACGGGGGACTCCGCGGTGGCTGCGTAATCGTCGGACATAGAACCGGGCGCGACACTCGGAAGCGAAGAAGCAGGCGTCTCGCGGGAGGGCTCGCCTTTTGAGTGCGAGAAGAGGCGAGAGCGGCAGAGAGATGGAGATGGAGATGGAGGCGGATGGAGAGGCGGTGGTGATGGTGGAATAAGGAGGACTCGCAAGACGCCAGCGGGTTCACAAGCCTGAACAGGGAAGGGCCTAGCTCCAGTTGAGTTGAGTTGCCCTGCTATTGCTGCTTGAGCCACACGTGGCGGGGCAGCCGCGCCGCTCGAGCCTCACGCAGAGTGGACATCTCCAGAAATTTGGGGCTCACGTGACAGAGGTCTTATTTAGGCAGCCTCCCGGACCCCTGAAGGTGTGGCTGGTGCTTCCCAGCTCCCATCTTCTTTCTTGATTCTTTTGGCGGCCCAAAGACGACAACGTCACCGGCTGATGCGTCCCGCTGGCTCGAAAATGGATGCCTTGAATAATCTGGCAGCCTGGTCAAGACGACGAGGGCCAGAAATGCATCACCACGCTGCCAGCGGTGTGATCAAGTGCAGTGCCAAGTGGTACCGTTGGTGAGCCAACATGGCTTGTATAGATCTCGAGCCTATATGTCTATCCCCAACTACTATGCCATGGAGCACAACAGAGGGAGTCATCTCCGGGTGAGATGTATATGGATGTTCATGCCCAGTGTTATTCAACGCACCTGACTAGCTCTTGAGGTCTAGAGTAAGGCGAGTAGTCACGGTACCAAGGCAACGGATGAGTTGAGGGGCCGCCGAGAATGATGCTGGCTTTCCCCAGAATGTCTCCGCCAAGGCTGCAGCTACAGCTAAGGTGTGGACAGCTATAGCTACAGCTACGGCGTATGTACTGCTGTGCACGACAAGACGCCATTTCGAATCAGGTGCGTCTTTGGCAGTGGGCCAGAGTCACGTTCCACGCATGATGGCTACAGTAGTGTGCATATCACCTTGTCAATTCAGGGCGACTCACATCATGGTAAGCGTGGGGGCTCTTATCTTGCCGTTGGTAGCCATCCTGGGCTTATCCTGCATGCGAATATATCAACAGCGTGCCTGGCAAGCCTGGCCTGCTGAAACATGGCCGACATGCTGGACGCATTAGTCAGTAGCAAAAGTATAAAGATGCTGGCCAAGGATGATTACAAAGTATAGGTAGTCAAGACGTCTTCGATTTCGGCTTGTCGGAGCATGGCCGGCTGCATGTGATGTTGAGATGCTGGCTCGGATGGACGTCATCGCTGTCCGCCGCCGTCTTAGGAGCGAACCTCTGGGGACTTGTTGGACAGCACAAACCAGCTTGCTTATGATGGCTTGGGTAAGTATAGTAGGATACCTGGTCAACATGCTATTTCTACTGATTTACTCTATTCCTAGGTCTGCTCTAAGAAGGCATGGTATCGCCATATCGCCTGGCCGGGTGTGGACGGGACGGTACGAACAGAGTCGAGCGGGCGTATTAGCGCATCGCCTACAGCGGGCGGCCCCATGTTCAGCGCCTGTGACCCATTGAGCAGCGCCTATCGCCCAACCATGACGCCGCCATAGACCCCGTAGACCCCCCGTAGACCCCGCTAGCGACGCCATCTATGCCTGGGCAAGAGCACTATCTAAGGTACCTCTACAGCTTGGACAGAGAGACAGACTGGCAGAGAGAGACAGTTCCGTCACCTCATCCATCTCAGACACTCGCAACCAGCAGCAGCAGCAGCAGCAGCAGCAGCAGCATCGCCATCTTCGCAGAGCCACAGCCAGCACAGCACAGCACAGCGACGACGACAAGACTCCGCTGCCGGTCAGCGATCACATGCGGCTCCTGGCTCACGCGCTGTCGCCGGATCACCATCCCCATCTCCAACTCCAACTCCACATCCATTCCCGTCCCCGTCTCACCAAGGTTTCCTTCCATCAAGTCTCCTCCTCCTTCTCGCCCATCTCGAGTACCCATCGACAAACCTTCTCAAACCTACCTTCACCTGGCCCCCGGCCAGCTCCTTGATCGATATTCACAACGCCACCGCGGTGTCTAGCCGCGGAGAGGTCGACCTGGACTACTCCTCCGCCACCGCCGGCGCCCAGGCCTCCGAAAACCTCACCAGTCCACCGCGTTCACCACATTCACTACATTCACCAACATCTCCCACCACGGGACCTCCGGCCCTTCCATTCACTGCCCCGCCGGACCCTCAAATACTAGGTCATCGAGCCCCGACCGCTCCTGCGAACATAGATTCTTCGTCAGTCCGGCCAGCCCGACCCTCGAGTCATCCACCCCAACCTCAAGTCCTCGGCCGACGCCAGCGTTCTCCCTCGGCCGACATCACTTCAGATACCGCCATCGATATCGCTCCTGGCCCCGACGGGCCCGTCAACGCCGACGAACATCTTTCCCACCCTCCTCCGAAGCGAAGACGCGGTGACACCATGATGGGCGACGATGATGCAGCCACTCCTCAGCATGGTAGTGTAGCTGGATACGCGAATGGATCCACCGCGTTACAGACGCAGCCGACAGTCACGGATGGCGCTACGAATGGACACAAGACCGGCTTGGCGCTTAATGGATCGTCCGGCAGGGGCAAGGGCAGCAGCGAGACCGACACTGCCAACCAACCGCCTCGCACATATTTTGGTCACGATCGGGAGGAGGTGACCCGGCTATTGATCCAGGCCCTCGCGGATATGGGTTATCAGAAGGCTGCCGAAAACGTCAGTCACGAGAGTGGCTACCAACTCGAGAGTCCTACGGTGGCTGCCTTTAGATCAGCCGTCTTGAGCGGTTCATGGGCTCAGGCCGAAGAGCTTCTCTCTGGTGCTGCGTCCGACGCGGAAAGTCAGAACAACGGCCTTCTCTTGGCCCCCGCTGCGGATCGCAATGTGATGAAGTTCTGGTTACGACAGCAAAAGTTCCTCGAGCTACTGGAGCAGCGCGAAATCAGCCGTGCTCTCGTAGTGCTCCGTAGTGAACTAACCCCCTTGGCTCATGATACGTCCAAACTTCACTTTCTCTCTAGCTTGCTTATGTGTCAGTCTACTGAAGACCTCATGACCAGGGCCGAGTGGGATGGAGCCTCTGGGGATTCCCGCAAGGCACTATTATCAGACTTGTCCAGTAAGTTGCCAGCGCTACAAGTGAAACGGGGTTATCCATGCTAAACGTGGGACAGAATGCATTTCACCATCAGTTATGTTGCCCGATCACCGACTATCAGTACTCCTGGACCAAGTCAAACAGAGCCAGATCGACACTTGTCTCTACCACACCGAGGCGCTGTCGCCATCTCTGTATTCGGATCATCTGTGTGATAGGCGGTTATTCCCTACCGAGGTGGCGGTCGAGATCAACGATCTAGTTGGCGAGGTCTGGCAGGTTCAGTTCTCACACGACGGAAGTAAGCTTGCGGCTTGCGGCAGCAGGGAACAAGTGATGCTTTGGGATTCCAAAACCTTCTCTGTCCTGCGCGTGCTTTCTGACCACGAGGGCGGCGTCGGCAATATTGCGTGGAGTCCGGACGATTCCATGATCGTGTGCTGCTCGCAGGACAAGTATGCCCGATTATGGGACGTCAATGTGAGTAGCCAACCAACCCTATCCCGGCTTTGAGGGGAGCAGCGCTGACTGACGTCTCTAGAACGGGTCACTTCTCAAAAAACTCAAGCACTTCGAGGAGCCAGTGAGTGGCTGTGTTTGGTCGCGCGACAACAAGAGTTTCGTCGTCGGCTCTCTGGACCGCAGCCACAGTATTTGCACGTTCAACGTACACAACGACGAAGTCCACGATTGGGGCAAGGGTCATCGTGTTCAAGATATCTGCGGCTCGCCTGATGGCCGCTGGCTCGTCGCCGTCGATGACCTGCAGACAATCCACGTCTACAACGCCATCACCCGTGAGCTGGAGTTTGACATGGAGCTCAAGGCTCGGCCGACGTCGGTCAGCATTAGTCAGGACTCGAGGCACCTGCTTGTCAACAAGCGCGACGGTGAGGCGCAGCTGATTGATCTGGTAACACGCGGCTCGGTGCAGAAGTTCTTTGGGCACACTGGCGGCGATTACCTTATCCGAAGCTCATTTGGTGGACCCAATGAGAGCTTCGTCGTCAGCGGCAGTGAAGATGGCAACATTTTGATCTGGCACAAGAACACGGGAGCTGCCGTCGAGAGACTCCTCGGTCACCGCCCCCGGTGCAATGCCGTCTCGTGGAATCCAGCGGATCCCTTCATGCTCGCGTCCTGCGGTGATGATGGACGCCTGAAGATGTACGTTTGTCCATTTCTTACTACGTTGACATGTTCATGACTGACATTGATGCGCCTCTAGTTGGTCAAACAAATCCAACAGTTTCGAGATTAGGTCCCGCTTCCACCGAGGCGCTTCCAACGGTTGGGGAATCAGCGAGGAGTAATAGAGATGGAAGTCTTTCCTATTCAAGGATTCGCATTCTTGGAAACTCGTAGAAGACGCTACGCAGCTGTTGGCTGAGCATTATTGGGCTATCCCACCACTAGAAGAGGCCAGCGTGTCCGGCATTGTCCGACTCTCCTTTGTTGCTCTGTTTTTGGACTTGGTACATCTGGTGCGACCGGCCTGTTTCGTCTCCCCTTCCCACTCAATGCTTTTGGGGTCCTTGCAAATTATCGTTTTGGCGTTGGTAGGAATCACGGATTCATGTGGATGGCAGACAAGGTGTGGAAGATAGGTAGTTTCCGCATAGGCTACAGTATGCCTGCTAGGCAGACTTGCTTGTAACGCTTACTTGCACATTCACAAGCAAGTGAAGCAATCTATCCCACTTGTACATGACTACTTTGTGTCAGTTCTTGGCAATGCGCGAGTTGTGATGAGGGAAGCCCACACTAGAGACCTGGAGGCACGACCTTGCGAGGCGATATAGGTTCTATGCTTCCACAGCCGCCTGGACTATTTTATATGTTGAGGCTGATCCATCTCCTTTCCTCATCTTACTCGTGGCTGTCGCCACTCTCTCTTCTCACTGCCAGTCTTTGGCGGTTCAACCACCGGTAACAAGGATGCCGAGGAGATACTCTAGCTCGTACGATGGAGAAGGCGGGGAGATGGACGGTCACCATCTTCGATTCTTGCGCCCCTCGGACGGGAAGCTCATCCCGTTGGCAATCCAGAGCTTCCGAGACTCGCTACTCTTACCCGATACCTCACGATGGACGCGCATGGGCAAACCAACCTTGGAGATTTCCTCGTTACAAGCCATATCCTACTGGATATTGTCGCCTGTAATGATAGAAGAGACTGAAACACGAGTATATACATCATCCTCGAATACTCTAGCCCTCTTGAGGCTCATCGCTGCAAGCCCACTGACATTTTTTTACCGCACGTACTATCCCTTCTCTGAAAGATGTTTAGTCTTATATAATGTCAACCAGATCTCGTCTTACATCTAATATCGGAAAGTTATGCACTTGGCTAGACGATCCCATAGAGGCGTCCAATATTTACTATAACAGAGTCCCTATCAAGAGACCGCCTTTTATTCCCGCCCACGTGAATTCCGACCTCTCACCAGCTGGCGAGCACGGCAGAGCCAGACACATTCACAACAGCTGCCGTTTCGACTGCTTGCCTGATCTATACTTGGTAGACAGATCCACCGACTCCTGTCCCGACATGTCTTGGGCACTTATGCTGGCAATGCTTTGGCAAACCTCTCTCCTCTCCTCATGTACTATCTTGGGACGGGCGTCTCGTCGCATTTCGGCTCGCCTGATGAGGTGCCTTGGCTGGATGGTGCTGCCAAAGTGACGATACAACAAAGACCAGCTACCTCAAAATATCACGAGAATGGCGGGGATGCAGGTGTAGGATGGCTGGCGATACAGGCAAGTACCTTTGTCTCGTTCCTTCATTCTTTATTTATTCGTGATCACTGACAGACTCCTCTGTAGCGTGGCAAACTCTCCGACAGAAGCCTTCAAGTCGTGCTTTTCTTTCTCGTCTCTCTTTCGATGGGTTTGACACCGTCGGAACTTGTTGCCAAGTCGCCAGATTCGCTTTCCGTTGAGCTTGGATTTACACTGGTAGCAACAGCGATAACTGTTCTGTTGGCCATCACACCGAGACTCCTTCGTGAGCTTGATGGCATCCGTATCAAGCGCATAAAAATTGGCTAACTTGACTCTTGATTAGGTCTTGTGACAATACTTGGTCCCGTTATTTCTTTAGTTGCTCTTTACACACACACAACCCCCAGAGTGGAGAGCTCATCACCACACTCAGATACGTGATGATGCGCGTCCAAACATTAACTTGGCCGTGTAAGTATCTGATCCTCATTCATTGCTCAATTGATCTATCTAGATACTGATATCAAACTCAAACTCTGGAGTCTTATGGGCTATAATCCTGCACGACACGTACGTTTGATCTGACGCAATCCTGCTGCTGTCCTTTTCGATGGCAGGATGGGGAGGTTGGAAAGCTTCTGCTAATAGTTTTCAAATCGGGTTTCACTTTGTCATCGCTCTTTATGGTGCTGCAAGCTGGTTTACTAGGTCTTATGTGGTTGTTGCGGATGAGGCGTGAAAGAAGGGTTGGCCGACTTACACGGACCCAGGTGATCCAGTCAGAGTACCAGAATAATCCAGATGGAGAAGAGTAGGCTTTTAACTACTTAGGCTCAGCGATATCTGTAATCTGCAACTTTCTCTTTCAGATCCAACAGAAACGAAGCTGCAAAGCTAGAGCCTTAGGTAGATTACAAGAATATCGAACCAGGGGCTGTACATGACATAACCCACAAGCATCATTAGTCTGCTTCGATAAGTTTCCAACTAACGTCAGGACCCACATATATAGCTGCGCACCCCGCATACTTGCGCGATAATTATAGACTCAACAACACCAGCCCTTCATATTTCAATATATTATAACAATCCCAATTCTTGACCAAAAATGGCCGATAAAGAAGCCTCGATTTGTGCGGCTATCGACCGTGAAGACAGGCTATTTAAAGCAGTCATTGACTGCCATCGTGGTGCAAAAACGCGGCCAACAGCCCGAAAGTATAGCATTCCAGAGTCGACACTACGCAACAGGATGAAAGGTGCCAAACCACGGCATAAAGGCCGGGAAAATATGCTCAAGCTTTCGCCAATACAAGAGCTTGATATCGTCAAATGGGCAATAGAAGAAGAAAGCGCTGGAAGGGCCCCCTCGAAGCGCAAGCTTTCCTGCTTTATACAGCAGCTCTTGGAGTTCGAGGGCCGCGACACCAAGATCGGAAAACACTGGATCTACCGATTTATTCAACGCCACCCAGATATCAAGATGAAGTCGTCTAGGGGTATTGAGGCTGCCCGTTCGAATGCCACTACTGAGGAGTCCCTACGAGACTGGTCCCCTAAGCTACAGGGCCATATTGACGATAAGTCTGTCGGCTCAGACCGTATCTACAATATCGACCAAACAGGTATCGTAGAGGGCGAAACGAAATCCGGAAAAGTAATTGGAACGGCCTATACTCGTCAGTCAATCGTTAGCCAAAGCGACAGCCGCGAATAGGTCACCATAATGGATGATGGGTCTCGTATCAACTCCACTATATGCGTACATCATAACGGTATTTGAATCTTCCGAGTTGGGCAAAATGGACGCATATAGTCTCGTAACCTGTTCATTAAGTTCAATGAATATTGAACGGAGCTTGCCCAGGTGAGAAATTACGACCTGCGCGGGTGTCAAGTTCCTTTCAACTGCAGTATAGAAGACGTTGTTTGCGACATGGTCAAGCACAAGGCGTGCATAAAGAAACATCACTAGAATATTTGTGTTAGGGAATGGAGAATGACAAGGTAAGTGTTTGGACCTTCTTACCATCAGCTTTGGTCGCGATGGCTTTTTGAATTTCTTCAATATCGTTAGTTCCAATGTCGAGTTGATTTAGCCTCTCGTTCAAGGATCTCAGTCTCTGGCCTATGTACTGCCATATCGATCTCTTCAGGCTCTCCTTTTCGTCTTCAGTAATGTGAAGAATCTTCTTCTTTCGAAAGGAGCTGGGGATCTGTAAGGACGAGCGAGTCGACATTAGCGCTTTGCATGATGTGCCACTAGATGTCGAGGGAGGTTGAGTGACTTGGTTGATAAGTTGAACCACACGTCTCTGCGTCATGGACTCACACTCATCAAGTCCATCAATAACTATCCAGACATAGTTTGATTGAGAGGCTTCGTCAAGTATACTCTTCAGTAGCTTGCTCAAAAGTTGCTCCAGGACCGCAACTTTCGGTGATTTTCTACTCACCACATACTCACCATAGACATGAGCCACAAGGTCACCGTCTTTTACGGAGCAACTGGACCAGAAGAGATCTGAGAATCTGCTCATAAGATGTCGAGGATGCGCAAGAATAGGTGCAGATGTGATGAATGGCAAATCGTTTGTCTGCCTTCATGAAGTCGATGATCTGGGTAAACAGGACGCTTTTCCCACTCCCCGCGGCCTCTTGCATCCAGAGAACCGGGACATCTGGCTTTCGTTGTAGCCAAGCCCTGAGCTTGGAGTTTTGGAGTATCCAACCGCAGTTTCCGGGATATCGGGTTCCTTCTGCAGAAATGGAATCAAATATGGCCAGCTGGTCTGAATCGTCGCTCTTCAACCATGAAGTAACGGATTCGAACTGTTTCGCTGTTTGTTCTTCTTCCGCTTGTGCCAGTAGGCTTTTTTGCTCGTCTCTCCAAGCGCGAGTATCCTCACGCATCTTTTTCGCCTCGGCAATGTTGCGAGCATTTGCTTCCTTATCGGCCAAGTTGCCATGGTATTGCAAGTCATCGAGGGTATTACTGAATCGTCTTTGAAAGCGACCCAAGAGGTCATGAAAAGCAATTTCCAGCCTTGAGGTTCACCGTTAGATCATAAACTTCTAAATGTCCGATCTGCACTTACCGCTACGACGTACAAACTGGTAGGCGTGTTTGTGAAAGAGTAAGATGTCGGCGTAGAATACAGCGAGAGTTTGCTGGAAGTTTGGCTCCCGACTAAACGCTGAGCTTAGAAACTCGAAGCGAACTAAGGAGTCTGCAATTTTCGCGTATCCCTGGATGAGATGATCGAATGCTTCTATATACTCGGAGGCGATGCGGAGGACGAGTGTGATCGGTGCCTATATCCATGATAAATAAGGCGTGCCTTCGCAGAGGATGGTCATAACTTTTGCGTAGTGCTCAAGTCCGGTGAACAAGGGCATGAGACGACGTATATTGCGGAGCGATTGTCTGGCCGCTAGCTCGTTCTCAATCGCTAGAGCATCTTGCTTCACATCCTTAATGGTGATGCGGCCGAATCCACTCGAGTCGCCTGGGCTGATTGCCTGGTTGAGATCATCAAAGGCTGAACTGATTGTCTTTCTTGTAAAGTTAGAGACTGGAGGTTTCAAAGGCATATTGACACCCAGTGGCCTTTTCAGCCACGATCGGTATCAGTCTGCTCGAGACTTGGGGATGAGGAAATTTATCCCAGGCCTTCTTCGTCTGTGTCAGGCTCTTATGTATGTCGCAGCCGCATTGCCCACGTGATGTATGTAATGACAGTCAGCCCAACGAGGCTCGGCCCAGCTTCAGTTTCTGCCTTGCCCAGCTCATTGGATATACGTGTAGAAAGCAAACCGATTGGAGGCCTCGCGGCTAGCTGGTGAATAACATAGCCCTATCTATGTCTCATAAGTCGTAAGGCAGTGTTGGGCTAACATCATCATCGTTTGCAATTCAACCTAGAGTACAGCAAGATCTACCATAACCAGTACCTCAGGCTGTTTAGGACCCCTTGCAAAGATTGCATGGTCTTACTGAAGATGAAAGACTCCGCTCAGCCTCACGTCGCGACTGCTGGCGCCCACAAACACCTTGTAATCGCCAGGCTGAATAACCCACTTCTGCGCTGCCACATCCCACACACTGATATCTCGTTGAAGCAGCTCGAACTCGACGGAAGTCGTTTCCTTCTTTCCCAAGTTGACCTTTTCAAACCCGCGCAGCTGTTTGGGAGGACTGTTAGGGATACCCAAGTATAGCTGGGCTACTTCTTCTCCACGAAGCTGACCAGTGTTCTTGATCGTCGCACTGATTGTTGCTAACTTTTGCCAGATTTCTTCGCTATCATTAACCATGTGTGCAGTGGTTTTGATGTCGCCGATTTTTAAGGCCGAGTATTCGAACTTGGTGTAGCTGAGTCCATATCCGAACTCATATCGCGGCGTAATGTTCTTGGCGTCAAACTGGCGATAATCAAGATAGACACCCTCAGTGAAGTCACACTGCGGGCTCGTATTACCCTCTGACCGGCCGCAGGGTGCATATACCGAGTAATCGCTCTCATTCTTGGCCAGAGTATACGGTAGCTTGCCCGAGAACCCGGCTTCACCGTAAAGTAGTTTCACCAGCGCGGTGCCGCTATCCTGGCCGGGCAAGTGCGCCATAATGGTCGCAGTGATGTTGGGGTGCTCGATCCACTGATCAACAAGTCGAATTCCGGCCGCGTGAACAACGACAATGGTGTTTGCACACTTGGAGGCCACGTTTAGTACCAGGCCGTCACTGAAGTCATCCCTGAGGCCATCTCGGTCCCATCCCTCGGTCGCTATGGCGTTAATGAAGACCAGGCAGGCATCACTAGCAGCGTTGACACCTGGATCAGGAGAGGAGAGGTCCCAATTCACCCAAGTACCGTCCATCGCCGCTCGATGCTGAATGGCGCTCAGCGGCTTTTCACGCTTCTGTTAGCAATCTGAGAAAATTGGTAAGATATGGACAGTTTACACTCACATCTATAATGTACGAGGGCCCATTTGCCGCGGCACGTCCCCCAGAGATGATGGTTCCGCCTTTTGCAGCCTGGTCAAAGTGACGCTCAGTGCCAAGCACGGCTTGACCCATCTCCGGGGATGAAGTATATCCAAGCTGGAACAAGACGTCGGTGTTCTTTGTCCTTGGCACCGTAGCATCGTATCCATAGACAGAGAGCATCTTGGGGTTATTGCGGAAAGGCAGCGTTTCATTTTCGTTCTTCACCAATACGTGTCCAGCGATGGCTCCTTCGAGCAGTACTCGACGCGATTCGGCCAGGCGAGCGTCAACTTGTTCATGCGGCTGTGTCAGGTTCTTCACGCCTACCCCAGGTAACGGGAAGTCGGCATCTTGGCCGACGAGATACCAAGCAGCGAGGATCCTATAACCGGTTAAGATGGATACAGACAGACTATCATGGGCGTAATTGATACTGACCTGGTTGCCATGTCTGTCACTCTTGACTCATTGACGGTTTTGTTAAGAACAGCCGCCGTCAAATTGTTGCCCCAGAGCCCTCCCATTGGCATCACCATGTCAAGCCCAGCATTGGCGCTTTGAAGGTTATGCTGAGCGTTCCAGTCGAGCAGTACAAAGCCGTCAAATGCGAGCTCCGATTTGAGGATCCCATTCATCAATTTACTGTTTTCGCAACCGTACGTGTTATTGATACGATTGTACGCGCACATGATGGACGCTGCGCCTGCTCGGACGCCATCAGCAAATGGCCAGAGATAGAGCTCATGCAAAGTCTTGTCGTCAATGTTGGACGAGACAGCTTCAATGCCAAAATAGGGACGCCGGAAAGTTTCCTGTTCATTTCCAATCAAGTGCTAAGCATAATACATGATGTCAGTCACGTTGTGTATCATCTGATAGTAACAGGGCTTCCTTACCTTGAGGTTCGCGATAACACCAGCATCTTGATGACCGACGATTGTCTCGGCACACATTTTACCGGATAGATACGGGTCTGCAACACTGAAGCCTTCCCAGTTACGGCCGCCAAGTGGTGTTCTTCCCAATGGCCCAGCATTTGGTCCAAGTAGTACGTTGACTGTTAAAACGTGTCAGCTGTTTGATCGCCTACCAAAAACAGCCATATTGTGCTTACCTCCTTTGGCCTTGAATTCCTTTCCCATGTAGAACCCTCTTTGATATGTGGCATTCTTATCCCAGCTTGCTCCCACATGGAGCGCGGAAGGATACGCATTCACCAAATCAGTTGCCCTCACTCCATTTGGCCCGTCGTGCAGGCACATACCGGGCCATCCTAGGCGAGGAACCGACCCTGTATTGCCCGCACAAACATTGTCGCTGGGGAAGCCCCGGGTTATGTTGACTTTTTCTTCCAGTGTCAATTGGCCTACAAAGGCTCGGGCTTTGTCATAGGCGCTTCCCCATTGCCCTCTTCCGGACCCGTTGGCTGATGAGATCTCGCCTTAGTATTTGAGGCAATTGATCAGACAACGTTGAAGACTTACGAGATGGATAGACATCAGGTGACTGAGCAAGCGCTGAAACACCACTCAGAAGAGTGAATGCTTCTAGAAAAGCAAATAGCGACCGCATTGTAACTTGAAGAGCTCCGATCTCAGCCAGTTTCTTCACTGGAGGGGCAAGTTTGAGTGATTTGAGTTGGTTGCTGCAATGCTCAAGTAGGATTATTAGCGTTCGCGAGATAAACGCTCGTGGGTTACGTTGAGGAGTTGCGGGACCATACCAGGATGCTTTTCACCGCTGATTGCAGCGATCAAATCGGAAGGTTTCCAAATGCTGCAATCTCGAGGGGAACCCTTGCAATGTAACTGTTGACTGAAGTAACGTCGAGAAGCCTGGTCATTGCATACTTGGCTCTACGTCATAATTCATCAAGGTCAGCATCGGTTCCACTGGCGAGAGGACAAGGTTCACAGGTGCCCTTGATGACGAAGGGTGAAGTTGTCTCTCGACTGGATAAGAGGTCATCCTATCGTCAGATTGGTACCACGTGATGGCCAGAAGTGGTCCAAGTGTTTCATCAGAATAGGCATTCACCAAGTTTGCTTACGACAAAGCAGATAAGAATATGCTTCTACTACATATTCAGAAACTAGAAAAATAATGTCTAATAAATCGAGCTATCCTGGCTGATCAATGAGTAACTGTTTGGCTGAGTGTTTCCCCTAGTCAGGTGGTCTGCCGGATGCTATGAATTGCTAGATCTGCAATCGCTGTTATTTGTAGTGACTGATGATAAAATGGAACATATAAGAGAGAAGCGAGCTTTGTTCCTAGATTCCGTATTTAAGTGATCTCGATTCAAGGGGAGGGTGTGAACGAAGCGCTGTCTAGTTGTAAATTAGCAAGGTTTGATCGTTGACATTGAGTGCGTAGCTTAAAGCGACACCTACATAGTTCATCAGTAACAAGAGCATTTCTTTAGAGTTGAGTATTTTGCCCAAGAGGCTCAATCCTCGAGTGATTACCGTAGTTGTATATAACCGAACCCCATCAACCTTGAGCCGAGATTATCTGCCTGTCTCGAAATTGTCAAGAGCCTGGAAGGGTAACACATACTGCGAACAACCCTCAGGATAGCATCTCGGTCTCAGACTATGTATTTTGCCATTATAACCTCCAGCATGAACTCAAGTACGAAAGCCAAGTAATGATAGTCGCTATAATAATGCTGTACTCGGGTCATCGGATCGTCGCTGGAGATCTCACCCAAGTTAGCTAGGATAGAACGTATCCAACTGACAGCAACGTCAACTTCAGCCCTGAAAATTGCACGTATAGATCAGAGTAAAGAAACGAGGCTTAGAGTTAGGACAACTGAATTGGCTTACCAAATGGGAAGGTGCAGGCTCAGCCTCATGCAGCCTGTTGCTTTCGTAATCAGTACGAGGATTTCTTTTTCTCTTCATCAGGCCAGACCAGCAAAACCGCTCAGCCTGACAAGTCAACGACGCCAGCCGCGATGAATCCAGAACATCTACCTCCTCCAGCAAAGCGGCGACGTGTGGAAGACGCAGTGCAGGCCGTGAGCCCTTTACCTCAGGCATGCCCGGCAACCACGCATGAGCAACTGTCTCTACCACTGCCATACCAGCCTGACTCTACGTTAATACGCCCGAGTCCCTTTACCCAATTTCCCCTACCATCCCTCAGACCTTATGACACAACACCACAAGAACTTCTTCAGTGGCGAAGCTGGTAGGACTATACGGATCAAAATCAAAACAGCTTTCCTTCTGAAACACCGACCCTATCACTCGCTGGATGGCCTCATGCTACTACCATACAGCCCCAGCTACTCTTGAAGAGCCATGAGCATCTTAGCACAAGCCTGCAGACAGAGAATCAAGGTAGTCACAGTCAGAGTCGGGTTGGTAACCTTGGTCAGGCATACCTGAATTTGCAATCCTCGTCAGAAAGACATCTGGAAGTGCCAACATCGAACTGGGACAATACTGCAGCTGCTGAAACCGAAGCAATATCCCGTGGCCTGGACATGGTCTGCTTTGGCATGGTAAGTAGAGTACGTTGATTATCCCGCATGATAGACTGACACCAATAGGTGCCCGGGATTATTGCCAAATGCGAGCAGTTAAGCTTGGAAGAGCCTACGTCGTCTTTTCAAGTTGATCTAAGCTCGTCGCAGAGCTTCGTTTCTCGGAAAACATCAAAGATTGAGGGTCATATAGCATCGCAGCACGGACAGATGATCCAAGGCCTTATCGACGAGGAGACGCTAGACGTTCGAGTATCTTGCAACGTTGAGGACTCAACTCAATCGCGAAAAGCGCCTCGGAAGCCTGGCCTGATTAATTGCAATCTGGAGCTTACTATATACGGCCCCATGGAGATCTACGAGGAGATTGGTAAGTGGTTTGAGGATTATGAAGTTCATCTTCAGGATCCTCGGGAGTGTCATCCAAATCTTGATGTTAGGTACTGCAACCCACAGCGCCTTTCGTCCATGGTAACCGATTCTTGGCCACTGGTTTCTGAAGCAGTGTTTCGATCGTCTAGAGTTCTTCATCTCCAGGAAACACCCTACCAACCGGAATTCCTTGAAATATTCAATGGCCACATCAACTTGCCAGAGAGCCCTCAGCCTCTTAGTATACGTGGATCTCTGAAAAGGTAATTGTCCATTATTCACGAGCTTCAGCATACTAACACAAATGTAGGCACCAGAAGCAAGCTCTTACGTTTATGCTCCGCCGTGAACAAGGTTGGATGTTTAGTGGCCAATACCCAGACTTCTGGAAAGCAATCGACCTTGATCATGGAAAATTGTGAGTGACTGTCAACAGCCGTATAATACCTAAGTACTAAAACCAACTAGTTATCTGAACGGAGTATCAGACCTTTGTCAATCTGATGAGCCACCTCGGTTCTCAGGTGGCATCATAGCGGACCCCATGGGCCTCGGAAAAACGTTGACCATGATGGCTCTGGTGGCATCAGACCTTGACGCCCCAACTACTCCCGTTGAAGATGCAAGAAATCACAGCGATACACAGGCGACTCTGATAGTCGTTCCACCACCGCGTATGTATACAGTGCAGTCCAGGATAATCAGCGATCGTATGTCTAACTTATCTAGTTCTTGGAACTTGGGAAGAAGAGTTATCAAAGTAAGTCATCTGCATATCCATGCAAATCATTGACACTGACATCGCAGGCACGTCCTATCCGGGAAAATAAATTGTTATCGACACCACGGAAAACTTAGACTGCTTTCTGCCAGCCAACTCTCTAATGTAAATGTCGTGTTAACAACGTATCACACCGTTTCCTCTGAGTGGAGTCCGAGGCAAAACACAGGACAGTCGATTCTGTTCTCAGGGCGCTGGAGGCGAGTTATTCTTGACGAAGGTATGGGTTGATTTTGCTTGTCTTTCGAGAGAGCAAATCTAAGCAGAAGCAGGCCACTTCATCCGCAATGGAAAATCAAGGATGGCCCAGGCCGTTTGTGCACTCGAATCAGCGTCCCGTTAGGCAGTGACAGGCACTCCAATCCAAAATCGCCTCAGCGATCTTGCAGCACTTCTCAAGTTTCTCAGAGTCTATCCATACGGCGAAACTAGACATTTCGAATCCGACATTTCTCGTTTTTGGAAGTCGGGAGACGATGAAAAAGCTGTTCAAAGATTGCAACAATTGGCAGGATGTCTTGTTCTGCGCAGACCTAAAACGACACTGGATCTACCTCCAAGACGAGATATGCAGTGTCCTGTTGACTTTAGTGGTGAAGAGAGGGCTACCTACGACAAAACGCGACAACAAACAATTGCAAATATCGATAGAGCCCTGCAAGAAGATCTTCAAGCCTCTCGAGACAGTGACTATGTCAACGTGTTGCAACAAATCGAGGCCCTGAGATTGTTTTGCAGCCTCGGCTTGCGGTATCATAGAAGACACGACGACGACCAACTCCGTACACGAGAAGACTGGGCAAGTATGGCGCAAGAAATTTTCAACATCCAGCGAGAAAAGGGGCCCATCGTTTGCTTGCAATGCCAATCGGCCATTGAATTGACTGAAACTTTGCTGGACGACACAGAAACATCACGGAAAAGTGCCCGATTTTTTCACTGTCTGTACTTTGTGTGCGATGATTGCACACAGGCAATGACAAATGCGCACCATGTCATATCCTGCAACCACAGTACGCCATGCCCGCATGCATCTGTCTCGTTGGATCAAAGTGCCTTTGAAGTGGTTTCAGACTTGGACCTTCTAAAGTATTCCGGGTTGGTAGAGTTCCCATCGAAGGTGAAGGCTCTCGTCGCGGATATCAAAGCATTACCTCCAGGAGCCAAGTGGTATGTTTTCTATGATTAAATCCAGCCTGAATACTGTACTAACCAATATCAGTATTGTGTTTCCCACCTGGAGAATGAGCCTTGACCTTGTTAAGGCGGCACTTGACCGAGAATCGTTGCAAAGTGTTAGATTCGACGGCAAGGTGCCCCAGAAAGAGAGGCAGCCCAACGTGAACAAGTTCGAGACAGACTCTAACGTTCGAGTCATGCTTCTGACACTCATGCGGCGCCGTTGGGTAAGCATGGTCCTGTCTGATGATCTGACTGATTGTAACTGAAAACGATGTCAGCCTTACTTTGACTGTTGCAACGCGCGCGTATCTCATGGAACCATCATGGTAAGTTCTGAGAAGTGGCTTCTATCTAATTAGTCTTTGCCTAACTTTAAAGGAACCCAACGCTTGAAGAGCAAGCCCTCGCACGAATTCACCGACTGGGCCAAACGAAGGAAGTGACAACAGTGAGGTTCTTTATGAGGGACTCATTTGAGCAGGTTCGACACCTCTCGACACCTAACCTTGTCTCACTTTCAACGCTGATCCGACCATAGAAGGTCATGGAAGTACAAGAATCTAAGAAGCATCTTGCCGGACTGCTGTTATCGCCACACGAAGGTGGGCAAGCAGATAAGAGCCTGGAAGAATTGCAGGTACGCGGCCAAACATTCGATCAGCAAACTCGAAGCTTACTGCCAACTCACAGAAACTACGGTCATTTCTTTGAAGATCGGAGATATGTAACGATGGCGCAAGCTACAGTTCTTTGACGATTTTGTGTTAGCGCTCACGGCTAGGAAGACTGGGATCATGTCAGTCAAGATAGGTTGCGATTCACACTACCCACAGTACTTTTCAACCGGCTGGCTTGAGACTTGGCGATCTTGTATATGTCCGAGTGCCTGGCATATTGAGAAGAGTGGGGGAATCTGAACCGTAAACATTTCATACAATACTTTACATGGCATCGCGATACGTGATGAATGAGCCTCTACCTCTCAGGGTGGTACTACTCGAGGAGACTCTTCAGCTGTTGGATGTTACTACTGCTCTTTTGTCCACTGATGCTAGTATAAACATAGGATATGCTCCCACAAGATGAGAGCATGCCAAACGAGCAATGCCACCTTCCCTAATAGAAAGTTAATGCCCTGCAATATACCAGGCATACGAGGGGAGCTAACTCGTCGACCCGGACGCCCCCGCATTAGTCGGAACGGGCCGTGTTTCGGATGCATCTCGAGATACCTCATCTGGCCGATAGTTGATGAGCTAATTCTGTTGAGGCAGGTTGGAAATAGTCTGACCGACGCTGATCCATCAGCTAACCTCGCTATTGTTGAGCTTATTTATTCCATGACCTGCCTGAATGGGCCATGGCGACATAATGGCGATCAAATGTTCTGCAACATCCCGATGTAACTCCAAGTACTGGATCGTGCGATTCGCTTAGTTGGTTATGGAAGGCCGCGGATCGTAAGGACCCATGATGGTGCGGGGAGTCGGCGGGGTCTCTTATACTATATGGACCTTCCATCTACGACGGAACTGCAGAAGCTTGAATTGCCAGTGGCTTCATGGCCCTCTATCGCATATCTGCTGCATAGCCGAGTCGAATGATGAAGAGGATTGAAGTGCAACCATCCTAACGGCCTTCCCTATCCAGTCGTCACTCGGGTAAGAGGGGAACATATATACGTCGACTTATTAGTATTCACATACTTAAACCCCAAGCATCTTTGCATTCTTATCCCAGTTCCAAGCTCGGATCACTTCGTAGTTCTTCAAACGTCGCTCTCGTCTCTCATCACCATGCATCTGGCTCTTGCGCTTGTGGCCCTCGTGGCAACTACGAATGCTCTCTCCATTCCACCTCGCCAACAAAAGGAGCCTCTGTACACTATTGAGCTTGGAACCAACGATGTTCGCGAGGTCACCGAGGAAGAGAAGTGGGCGTTGGTAGCTGTAGGTCATCCCGCGTACAGTGCTGCCACCCGTCCTAATAGCAGCAAACTATAGGAGCACAAACACTTCATCGACATCACGGACCTGAGCAAGGAGCCTACTTCAAAGCTCCAGGTAGTAGCAAGCTTTCCCGGCGCCGTTGCGCAGACAACCGCAGTCAAAGCCCTCCTACCCAAGCTGAGCGAGTCGCGGCTTCGTACTACCTTGACGACCTTTTCCGAGTTCCACAACCGATACTATACTGCTTCGTACGGTCAGCAGTCGGCCCAGTGGCTGGTGGGACAGGTCCAGTCCATCATCACTGCCAGCGGAGCCAGGAATGTCAAGGTGGCCACCTTTGCGCACTCGTTCCGCCAGCCGAGCATCATCGCCACTATCCCCGGAAAAAGCACCAAGACGGTTGTTGTAGGCGCGCACCAGGACTCGGTCAACCTTCAGAACCGAGTTTCCGGTCGTGCTCCCGGTGCCGGTTGGTATACCTGTATTCTAGATGAGAGAAAAGCAATGGTTACTAACAGGCCATAGACGACGACGGAACAGGAACCGTCACTATCCTGGAGGCTTTCCGTGTTCTGCTGGCAGACTCTCGCGTCGCATCCGGCCAGGCAGAGAACACGATCGAATTCCACTGGTACGCGGGTGAAGAGGCCGGTCTGCTTGGCAGCAGCGACATCTTCCAACAGTACCAGCGCCAGGGCCGCGATGTCAAGGCCATGCTCAACCAGGACATGACTGGTTACATCAAGCCAGGGACCAAGGAAGTGATTGCCATCATCACTGACAATGTCAACGTCCCCCTGACGACATTCCTGAGGAAGGTCATTGCAGCTGTAAGTGACTGGAAATGAGCTATTGCAGCAGCAGCTGACTGACAATACCAGTACTCTTCTCTCCCTACGGTGGACACGCGATGCGGCTATGGCTGCTCTGACCATGCGTCTGCGACCAGAGCAGGCTATCCCGCCGCTTTCGCAGTTGAGGGAACGTTTGAGGACAGCAGCCCGTATATCCACACGGCGCAGGACACATTGAGCACTATCAACTACGGCCACGTCCTGGAATTCTCCAAGATGGTAGTTGGCTTTGCCTATGAGCTTGGGTTTGCCACGCTGTAATACCGTCGGAATTTAAACAGCAGTGGAGGGAGTCTCGTGGATAGGGAAGAAAGATGAATACAGAAAGCAGTGAAGCACTCAACAAGGTCGCATGCTTGGGGTGCGTCTTACTGAAGCTATTCTTATGGAAGATACAATCATCTATCGGGGGAGCGACTTTGATAAGTGAATATCGCGTCCAACACCGCAATGAAGACACCTGTCAGCGCCAATTCTCCACGGTCCAGGAGGCCATATGAGGTTGAGTGCATTCTTTCATGGCCTCAAACAACAGTAATAAAGATGGACTCCATCCTTCCATTCCCAATGGCGGCGCTGCCGGACAGAGGTCCCTAACGCCCGGTCCCAGCGCCCAGCAGAGCGGCATCGTCGTCTTCTCGGGCGGAAGTGCCGCCAACAACCTCGTAGATGTCTTTGAAAGCGTCAGAGAAGCCAACCGGTGCAGGCTCAGCTACGTCATCCCCATTTCCGACAATGGCGGCAGCAGCAGCGAGCTGATCCGCGTGTTTGGCGGGCCAGGTTCGTTTTTGAGAGTCTTCTCATCCATCCAACTTGGCATGTGGCGTTGGCTCACCTGCATTGCCAGGGATCGGCGACGTGAGATCGCGCCTCGTGCGTCTGATACCCCACGATGGAGACCCCGAGACGATTGCGATGAAGCACTTCTTCAACCACCGACTGCCAAAAGTCTACGAAGACGCCAGGTCCGAGTGGTTTGAGATTCTCGAGGCGTCGCACCCGCTCTGGAACGACATTTCCTCGCCCAAGAGGGAGCTCATCCGCTCCTATCTAAACAGCTTCAACCTTGAGGTGATTAAACGCATGCGACCCAGCAGCCGCTTCGACTACTCGGGGGCCAGTATCGGGAACCTCTTCCTTACGGGCGCGCGCCTCTTCACCGGCAGCTTCGAGGCCGCCATCTACCTCTTGAGCTCCATCTGCGCCGTCCCCGACCGCATCGCCGTCCTTCCAGCCCTCAGCACAAACTTTGCCCACCACATTGCAGCTGGTCTTGCCGATGGAACCGTCATTACGGGCCAAAACGACATTTCCCACCCCAGTGCGCCAACCGCAGCGGTCCCTGGCACGGGTGCAGGAATCCATAGCCCTGCGTCGTCGACTCGTCACGAAACGTGGGAGCACGACAAGGTCGAGGATGCAAACCTACCCGGCACACTGCCCGCTCTACGGCGGCCGGCCATTGTCTTTTCCAAGGACCAGGAGGAGGACCTTCCCGCTCGCATTGACCGCATCTGGTACATCAACCCGTACGGCCAAGAGATCCGGCTCCCCGCCAACTCACGGGTTCTAGACGCCCTTGGCTCCGCGAGTAGCATCGTGTACAGCATCGGGTCTCTGTTTACCTCTCTGATTCCAAGTCTGGTGCTCCGCGGCGTTGGCGAGGCCATTGCGAACCCGCTGGTCCGTAGCAAGATTCTCATCCTCAACGGCACCATTGACCGCGAGACGGGCCCGTCGACGCAGCCGTTTGACGGCCTGGACTTTGTAGGCGCCATTGCCAAGGCGTGTGCCGACTCGAGAGCTCTCCCCGTGCCTGCCGAGGACGAATACTGTCGCTACGTGACGCATGTAATCTACATTGAGGGGCCCACGTCGCCCAAGGTGGACAAGCAGCGGTTTTCTGAGCTGGGTATTGACACGACGAGGCTATACGGTCCCAAGGACGGGGATGGGAAAGGTTGTAGATACGACGCCAAGGCCCTGACGCAAGCGCTCGAGACTATTATTGGGAGAAAGGACACACGGCCTGATAGAAGTCGGCGCAACACCTTGGTAGGGTGAGGGCCGGACTGACGGATGAAGGGGGCTATAGCAAGATGAAGACGAGACGCTCAAAGCACACGCGAAGATGGCGACAATAGAAGGTCGTATTTGGAATACATGGCGAGTCCATTATCCAACGACCATGGCCCTCTCTGGCCTTTGTTCGCTGGTTCCCTTGACCCCCCATCGCCCTGGTATAATTACAGTCCACAAAGTACATCACTCGCTCGTGCACCAACCAAACGCCAGACCCCAAGAGACTCCATGGCAAAAAAGACAACCACCGATATCCCATGGCGCATCCAGCACGCCCACAGTGTTTCGTCACGTCGCCCACAGATACACCATGACAACAGGCCAGCACATGGACAGCAGCATAGCCGTCAGCACGCGGCCGAGGCCAACGCGGTTCCGGTCGTAGGGGCCCTTCCATCGGTCGACGAGGGCGCACGAGGTGAAGATGTAGGCGCAGCAGTAGAAGACGGCGGCCCAGATGACGCCGAGCTTGATGTCGGAGTCGCGGTCTTGGGGGCTGAGGACGACGGCCGAGGTGTCGGGCACGAAGTCGGAGGAGAGGTTGTTGCCCATGGCTGTGATGCTCGACAATGGTTTGGATGATGGCTTGGATGGTGCAAGTCAGTTGGCCCGCAATGTCCTGCTTGCCAACGGTAGCTCGACGCTAGGCAGACAAAGACGTGCCGCTCGGGAGAGGGATGCGGCGGGAGCCCTTTAGTATGGGTTATCCAGAGCCTGCAGGGATACTCATCAACGGCAGATCTCCAGCACATCCCAATCTCAGGCCTCTTGCGGATTCGACGACGGCTGTCGTGTTGGTGCAACGGGCGACCCGCTTGGCGGTGTTAGTGCCAATCATGGCGGGGGTTTTAGCGCGCAGATGAGATCCTGGTCCCTGCGTGGTCCGACGAGCATGGGGTTGTCGTCTCATTCTGCCACCCACTTGAACTGTCAACTGTGAATAATTTAGATGGTGGTTTGGTTGAAGACTCAAAGATGCCGCGTCGGGTATCAAAACAAAGCTGTCTTTATCCTTGTCATTCTTTGATCAATTGCACTGTTCTCAAAAACAAGCACCACGAATAACGTTATGCTGGCCATATGTCCCTGGACCGTAGACAAAGGCTTGGAGCTATTCTCAGACTTTCTTTGCCAACATGCACTTTAAAGGAATCAGTCAACGCTTTTGCAATGAACAAGACTATCGTGTCTTGCTTGATGATGCGCGTGTTCAAGTCAAGAGTTTCAGAGCGGACGAGTATTTGAACCCCCAAATGACCTTGATTCGAGCATCCAACCATCGACGACTGGTTTAAACAAGAACTCAAACAGGAGCCGACTCTCTTTGACTGACCTATACTACAGCTCATCTCACCACAAAATCATTTCCCCAGCTATCCCCCAACAACCATCCACCCTTGCGGTACCACGGCTGGCCAAGCATCCAAGAGTACATCCAGTTCCGGTCGACGTCCGGGGTCCAGGACATTTTCCGTGAGCTCTGGGACGACTGCCTCTCGCGCCTGAGTCCCCGGGTGCGGGTGCTGTACGATGCCGACTACGACTGGGTCCTGGCGCGCATGGTTCTCGCAGAGGTCGAGCCCGGGCGATGGGGATACGACCACCCGAGCCCCGACAAGAGCAGGTGGACGCTCGAGGCGCACGTTGCACGGTTTACGCTCCGCATCGAGAAGCTGCGGCTGTTTATCCACGGAGACGGGGCGCAAGATGTCAGCGAGTGGTTCATGAGTTGGCGTGAGATTTGGCTCGAGGACGCCATCGACATGGCGCAGGACTTTCAAGTCGTACAGAAGGTGCTGAGGGACAGGAGTCATCTACTGAGGTTTAGTGTTCCCGAGCCTCGCGAGCTCGTCGATTTTTAACTCTTGTAGAGTTGTCGAGAGTACTCGCGAGAATAGCGTTGGTAGTGAGTGACACGCACTCTAAGCAAGTAACCAAAAAGAATAAAGAGCAAAAACAAAGACTGAAACCCATCCCAGGTGACAAAAAAGAGGCTTCGTGGCCGAATCCCGCCCTCTGGCAGGAGGCGTTGCATGGAGACACCTGACTCGAGTAAGAAGAACCTCTTCTCGGTAGGCTTGTGGTCTCCTAGAGTCGTCACTCTCAGAGTCGACACTCTGGACCTTTGTTCCCCTCCTTGGTTTCGCCAGTTCTGGGTCAAGGAATTCCTGGTCCTCAGAGGCGAGTCCAAATCTGCGTTGACTCTTGAGTGCCAAAGAGGACGCCCGGGCAGGCGGAAACACCCCGTGGTTCCAACTACCAGAGGTGGGGGAATCGAAGGTCAGGCAATCGCGGCTCGGCCAGCTCGCCGTGCTTGATAACCCGTTACCGGTGAGGCCAGAAAGCCCCTCCGCAGGTGTCAGTCACTTGACTTATCGGTCTTATAAGGTCAGGGCAGTCTCCAGCTGTGGGCAGCCGTCCAGCCGTGCCTGGTTTGCGTCACGTGGTATCAGTCCAGGCGTAAACGGACAAACAGCGGTATATCATGGCTTGGACAGACACGTCTCTCTCCTTCTATTATCAACAGCTGTACCGGTCAACTGTGTTGGTAGTGTTGCTTCCACGCGGCTGGTTGCCATTTCCAGGGGTAAGGGGTAAGGGGTAAGGGGTAAGCCACCAGCATTCTCCTCAGCCACTGCTTCAGTCGTGTAGCTAATAACTGTTCCATGGGGCCTCACAAAGAGCTTACAGTCGTCACACATGAATCAAATTCCCCAAGCAGCGGCGTAAAGGCGTATTGATAACTATACTGTCTATCGTGGATAAACGGATACTTTGCGCCCTTTCAACGTCCCTTTACAGACGCAAACTATATACAAGAAGTCACATCATCAGCAAGCCTGGATCCGGTTGGCAGTACCCAGCCCCGCAGCATCATCTCAATAGCCTTCTCACAGCTCTGCGCTAAGCGGCAGGTTCCTGGAGCTGCTTCCGACAAAGACCCTCTTCGGAGCGTCCGTCACAACCCAGTTCTGCGTCACAGTGTCCCAGTTACTCAAGTCGCGACGGGTCAGGTCGGCTTTGAAAATGGCACTCTGGCCAGGGGCAAGGTTGGAAAGACGGTCAAAGCCACGGAGAACGCGAACGGGCTCGCCCTCGCCACCGAGACTGACGTAGAGCTGAGGAATTTCATCCGAAGTGGCGTTGCCAGTGTTGGTAATGGTTGCTGTGACGGTGTAGAGAACCTCCCACAGGCCTGGGTTGCCACCAGGGGCACCCGAGGAGGGGTGTCTGGGTTGAGGAGAGGCATCCAAAGCCTTGGGTGGGAGGAATTCCGCTGCAGTTTGACCGTAGTCAGGATCACCTGATGCTGCTGCTCCAGACGACGAGGTGTTGAGCCAGGGGTAGATGAACTGGTAGATGGGTCGAACTCCGGCAGGGAATGTGTAATCAGCCAGGTCAGTGCTAAAGTTTCCAAGCTCAGGGGCAGCAATGGTCTGGCCGGTAGTAGGCTGGTAAGTCGTGTTGGCACCAGCCTGGACCTGAAGGTTGGTGTACTCAAAGGTTGTCCACGACAGACCAAAGCCAAACTCGTAAATGGGAGCACCGGAGCCCCCTCGAGCTGAACCATTCGTGCTGGGAGACTGACGATCAAAGTGACGATAATCGATGAAATTACCCTCCGAAAACTCCTGCTGGGGCGCTCCCCGGCCGTTGTTGGCATCAAGTAGTAGGTCGGTGCCGTAGTCCCTGCGAGATCGGCCCCAGGTAAACGGCGATCGGCCAGGGCTTGTCTTGCCGTAAAGGATGTCGGTGATGGAGTTGCCGGATTCCTGGCCGGGAAGACCAGCCCACACAATGGCGGTAATGTTGGGGTTGTCATACCACTCTGTCAAGATGACTGCTCCAACGGTATGGAGTACCACGATGGTGTTGGAGCAGAGTGACGAGACATTCTTGATCAGTTCGTCTCCTTGCTTCCACAAGGTAAGGTTCTTTCGGTCTCCTTCATTTCCGTCTACACTGATGAAGCCCTCGCCAGCATCGGCGTTGGCAAACACAATGGCCGTCGCGTTGGGCTGGCTGACAAGGCTCTGGACAGCAGTCCACTGGTTGTTCATCAAGATGCTCTCATATCGTGTACCATCGAGGATGGCCTGCGCCTGAAGAGCTGAATCGGGAGTAATGAGATATGGGAACTGGGCAGTTCCGGATCCCCAGGCCATGGCGAGAGTTCCATTGTCACAGCCTCGGTCAGCGCAGCCGTTGGGGCCGGCAGGGTTGGAACCGGCATCTTCGCCAATGACTGTGAGGAACTTGGGCTTGTTGAGAGGCAGTGCACCTTCGTTCTTGAGGATAACCGTGCCCTTGGCTGCAGACTCGCGGATGTGGGCAGCATGGTTGTCTTGAACATTGACTTGGAAGTTGACCTGCTGCCAGTTCTCTTTGGCGGCGTTCTGGACGTATCCGTAGGTGTCACGAGTCCAGGAAGAGAAGTTGATGTCTGGCATGTTCTCCACCGACTTGCCAACCTTGAAGAAAGCAGCCATGATGCGCATGGCCATGTCGTCGATACGCCACTCGGGAACAGTGCCGTTGACGACCGCAAGAGTCAGGTTGGGGCCCCAGAAGCTAAGACCAGAGTTGAAGACTGTGTCACCAGGCATGGTCATGTCCAGACCAGCCGCTGCGGTGGCGGCACCGGCATGCTGCGCTTGCCAATCACTCATAACAAAGCCCTGGAAGCCCATCTCTCCCTTTAGAATTCCGTTGATGACCTTTGAGTTTTGACAACCGTAAGAGTTGTTGATTTGCTGGTACGAGCACATGACAGAACCAACTCCGGCCTTGACAGCATCGGCAAAGGGCCAGGAATAAAACTCATGCATCGTCTTGTCGTCAATGTTGGATGACATGGACTCGGTGACATTGAAGCCATAGCCCCGGGCCTCGGGCGATTGTCGGAAACGTTCTTGAGGTATTGATTAGCCTTGATCGCGCCGTCTAGAGATGCTTTGTTACCCTGCTCATTCCCAACCCAATGCTTCGCGCAAGCAATAGTACCAGAATTTTGGATGCCGGTAATGGTCTGAGCCATGGCGACACCAGCCATGTAGGGGCTACTGATGTTAGCATGGGTATCCATTTGGGGGGGTCGAAGAATACTAACTCAACGCTGAAGCCCTCCCAGTTTCGGCCACCAGTAGGAGCACGTCCAAGGGGACCACTGGCAGGTCCTAGAAGCACGTCGATGCCCTTTCCTCGAGCCTCGTTACCCAGCTGAATTCCTCGTCGGTTCCATAGGGTGCGATCCCATGAAGCGCCAGCGGTGATTCCACCGGGAAAGGCGCTGTTGTAGTCTGACAAACGCAATCCCAGGGGGCCGTCTTGCAGGCATAGCCCGCGCATTCCCAGGCGAGGAATGGAGCCGACATTTCCCACGCATCGCTCTCCGTTCCATCTGAGGAACCGGTCAGCTTGAGTAGCATGGTTGGGGGATTTGCCACATGGAACTTACCCAACACCAGTGGTCAAATTAACTTTCTCCGTCAAGGACAGCTGGGAAACAAAGGCCTTGGCCCTAGCATAGGCGTCTTCCCACCCGGCAGCGACAGGATCCATCCATGGCGACGGATATTCTGGAGGGGAGTAGGCAAGCGAACCGTTGCTGGCGGCGGCCTGAAATGGCGATTGCGTGTCAGTAACAGTTTGGGGGCGGACAAAAGGAGCGAGCACAAGCAAAACGAGTGTGATTGTATGCATGACGACGGATAACGACAGCTGTGCCGTCTACCAAAATGTTGAGGGGATGGTGAAAGAGAGAATGCAGCTGCGAAGAGATGTTGTGAAGGGGAGTTTTGAGCCAACAACATAAAAGGGCAATTGCGACCACTGTCAAAGTCACAATAGCCCGGTCTTCTCAATAGGTACTAAAGACGGCAAAAAACGAACAAAAGCAATCAACGCGACTCATATACACACCTTGTGGTTGGTAGCTGCCACCTCAGTGCCGAAAGCGGCCAGCAGCCCCGTGGCAGCGGCCGTAAGCGCAGCCGTCTTCATCGTTTTCTATCTTCTCGCAGAGGGCGATTTACGAGGAGTAGAAGGAATCAATCAACAAGGAAGAATTGACAAGTGAGACGTAGAGGTCCCGAATAGATATATGCGCAGCGCAGCGCGCGACGAAAGCAGTGGCGCGTGTTGGAATGGGCCGTGGCAGTGGAGCTTAGAGTCTCAGAGTCAGAGACAGAGACGCGACAGGAAACAATCGCCAACGAGCCTTGATGGCAGTGTGTTTATCCTCTCTTCAAGCGGCACAGTCAGTCGTATGTGTCGTGTGAAGCCGTTGGTGGGCATCGCCGGTCCATGTCGTACTTATACACAAAAACCCATGGCCGCAGCCAAGGCCTGCCAAGGGAGGGAGAGTGCAACGAATCCAACACCAACAGCCAATGCTCCATCAAAGTGCTAGACAAAGTTACATGCTTCCATGCACCCATGCTGGGCCTAGCTGCCGATCCCTGGGCGAGCTTGCGTTATGCTTCGCTCTGCCTCTTTGCCTCTTGTAGCTCCACCGTCGATTAAGGTGGGAAACGGGTCCCGGATGCCATCCGGCAAAGGCTTCCTGCTCATGAGGCGATACGTACAGTAGTCATCAGGTTGGCCTCGGCAAAGACAAAAGGGCCGATGGACTGGGATGGGATGGGATGGGACAACAGCAGTTTGCAGACTGATTGATGAGGACTCGGTTGTTTCCCTGTTCTGATGCCTGCAGTGCAGCCTGCATATCACAATCTGTCGCCGACTTCGCTGACTGAAGCTGCATCACATCAGTATTGCATCTACAACGCCCAAGCATCAACTCAATGCTTCTGTTTATTATTGATTCCCAACTGTTGTCTTTGTTTTGGCTTGGTCCCGCAATGTCTCACTCGCCAACGCCATCCCTGGCCATCTGGAACATCCAGACAGCCCTTGAGTACAGTCAGTACACGCACCATTCATTCGCATCATCTGGTGATCGGCCGACGCCCAACCCTCCCTGCTCCCCGATGCTGCGCCATCGAGCCCAGCCAGCTCCATGGTTTTCTTTCCCTCTTCTCGAACCCTTGCCCAATGCAGCACGCGTGGGTATACTCCGGCTGTCCCCGTTGCAACTCTGACAGTATGCTTAACGTTATGTTCACCCAATCCATGCTCCCGGTACTCGCAGTCTGCAGCGTGGGTTGCGCTCGTTTTCCGCACATCGACTGTTCTGCGCGTCCATGGGTCAAAGACATGGATCCTCTAGTCTCCAATAGTCCAATCCATCCCTGTCTCCATCTGCCATCATGACGACACTTCCCCAGCTTTCCCTTGCTCCCCCGCATTTCCTTTTCCCTCCCCGCCCCCGAGTCGTCCGATGATGGCTCCCCAAGCTCCCCCTCCCGGCATTGCTCACGGACGCTACCTGCAAGGAGCTGCGTCGTCGGCCCCGCGCCCTTCGGCCCGTTTCTCGAGTCTAAACGCATCTCGTGGTCCATCATCAGGTTGCACAGATGCGAAGCAACGTCGCACTTCTTGGGATGTTGAGGGGTAGCCAGACCGCAACAATCTGCTCGTCTGTGCCATGCGGGGTTGGCTTGAAACCGCCATCGGATCAGCTCAATGCCATCGTCTGGGATGTACTGTAGTGATCATGGCAAGCACAATTATTGCCCTCAATTGCTTGGGCTGACCTGCACTAACCATGGCTTAATTCGTGGTTCCTCTTCTCGTTCCTTTTCTGCTTCATTTATGCTTTCTTTATGCTTCTTAACCCGTCCATTACCACACCTCTCTCGGCCACCGTTGACCCGTCGCGCCATATGCGACCGAGATAGCGACGCTCCATCCGGGCGAGCTGCGGCTCCAATGGCTACCCGTCAAGTGCTACGCCTCAATATCCAAAGTCCAAAAGCCTACTAATAGACGCCCGGCAGGATTCTCCAGCGCACAATCTTCTTGTACTTCTCCCAGTCCTCGCCGTACTTGCGCGAGCACTTTTCGTCATCCCGGCGGTCTCGGTGAACGAGCAGCACAGCGAAATAAACAATGTAAAAGTAGGTGATGAGCATGCCCCAGCCCTTGGCATCGCCCGCAATCACCTCCCGGCCATCTTTCATCACGTATGCGCCCGCCGCCTGCGACCCGGCCGACAGAATCTGGTACCCAGCAAAGCCGGTGGGCAGGCAGTATGGCCACGATTGGATCCAATCGCCCAGGTAGTTGATGTGCCGCGCGACGCCCCACCAACCCGAGATGAGGAGCTTGCTTCCTCGCTTCGTCTGGATGTACTTGAGGTGCGAGACCGAGGGGTCGTTGTGATCCGTTCGGAAAGCGTTCTTCTGGCTGTTGGCGGAACGGAAGATGAAGAACCCAGCAAACACAAGGCCGCAGATTCCGGCCAGACCCATCGGACCCAGCGACTTGGGGTGGACCGACAGGTACTTGGTAGGGATGCAGTAGATAAAGGGCACCCAAACCAAATCGCCAAACGACAGCATCATGCCGAAGCCGTCAGTGGTAATGTCCATGGTGGTCAGGATAGCAGGCTCGTTCCACCACGAGTCGATGACGTAAAGTGCCTGTACAAGAGTGGCGCATACGATGCTGTCCGTGACGTAGCCGTAGTTGCGGTACTGCTGTGCGCACCACGTGCAGTTGAGGATGATCCAACCCATCAGGCCCGGACGCACCTCCAGGAACTGCTTGAGATCAATCTCGCCGATCAGGGGCACCGTGACGCGAGGGTTGAGCTCGCGGCCAATGAACCAATCGTACAGCATGTTGCCTGTTTGCCCACCAGCTGCCAGCTCGCGGTTGTCCTTGTTTCCAGGCTTCACACTGAAGCTTCGCACGTACACAAACGTGGCCACGGCATAAGCAATGATGGTGTTGGCCGACAGGATCTGGATAAAATTGTCGGCAATGAAGCTCCAAACAGGAAAGTCGGCACCCTGAGCAGCCGTCCCAGCAGCCAAGGCGACCAGGGTCACGCTGTTGGAGTACAAGGTGTTGAGTCGGTACTGGAGTCGTCCACCGGTCCTCAGCTCTGTGCCCTCAGTCTCCGTGGCAGGCAGTACGCGGTAGAGGACCATGGTCAACAAGTAGTACCCCAGCGTTGCAACTGTGGCCTTCCAGTTGACCAGTCCCGCGACTCCATTCTGGGGCCAGCCAACTTCGTGTCGGAGCGTGTCGAGAGAAAGGGTCTTGGGGCTCAGGAGCGAGGGTGGGGGGCAGCCCGAGACGTCGTTGCAGAGGAAGTGCAAGGTATACACGAGGACCGGGAGGACAAAGGAGATGCCAAAGGCTCCAGGACTGTTTACATTCGGTCAGCTAACGAGGCACACCTCAATTGAGCACTTGCGCATGACTTACGGTCCAAGGAATTCGTAGCCATGCTTCTTCTCAGGGGCAGCGTTCTTCGTAGTGGCGGCCATCTTGATAGCCACAAGATGCAACCGTTAACCGTCAGTTAGACTTTTTCCAAGAAGAGAAGTCGCCCACAGTTCAGGCCACGGATGCGTTCAGGTCTTATAGACGCTGAGGTGCTGAGTGTCGTTGCGTCGCGGTCGCGTGGAAGGATGAATTTGTGGGAAGCTTCGGTGATGATGATGCTGCCGGGTGAAGCTCTTCCGCATCGTCTCATTTGCATATCGGTGGGGCCCCAATCTGCTGCATCCGGCTTAGCGCATATCGTACGGGTCTTTCGGGGACCGTGCTAACGGGAATCGGAGGAAAGTATCTTCCGTGATGATCATGACACTGACCTCTCCCTTCCTCCACGAAATCACTGATACGCCAGGCATTGTGGAGACGGATAAGGCAGGGAGATGGACGCTATGGCCAATCGGGCATTCCCTTGGCCGAGCCGCATTTGTTGACAGTTTGAGGATGAAGCATTGCTAAGCCTTCCATCGAGACATTGTACCTACATACATCCGTATCAAGCGAACTTTCCTTGCTCACTCCTTTAGTTGCGCAAGCCCCCGTTGATGACTGCTTCGTCCAATATCTCTTCCATCTCGTCGACTATCGCCTGAGGCGCCTTCCACTCGTTTTGCCCCTCCTCCACCATCAAGGCCTTGCCATCCTGGCCTCTCTCTCCCTTGATCATCTCGAAGCTACGAGCCACCGATCCGATCCGATCCAATATGCGCTTCTATCAAACTGTACTGCTTCCCTTCTTTGCTGCCTTGGCTGTGGCAGAGGAGGAGAGTACTACGACCTCGCATGTACCAGCATGCACGGCGACATCTTCGACGGGCAGTGGCGCCTTTTTCGATCTGCGACCTGACATGATAATTGCGCCAGACAAGGACGCGACCCCACCACTACACAAAGATTACTTCGCACGAGGCCACGATTATGGCAGGAACTTCACGCTCAACGTCTGTGGTGCGGTGACAAGCCAGGTCCGCGATGTGGTAGGAGTGAGCCCAGACAGCTGGGCCAACGTGAGCGCGTACTACATGTCGCAAGGAAGTATTTACTCGATAGGGTAGGTTTCCATGGCCGGGTCAGGCCCGTGGATAATCCTTCTGACCTGGAAGCAGATCCGAGTCTCTGGACCTTAAAAGCCGCGGGCGGAAGCTGGTCCTTCAATACGTCAACGGTTCACCGTGCGGCGGAAACAACACTGCGAGGTATGAGGCCGCATCAAAATACTTTAGCGATGAAGACGCAACCCCGGTTCCTCCGGAAGTGATCCAGGCGAGCGATGACACCATCCGACGCAAATCGACCACCATTTCTTTCCTCTGCGATCGCGACCCAAGTCTGGTCCACACCACGATCGCCTTTGTCGGCACTGACCCAGATGAGTGCGCCTATTTCTTCGAAGCGCGATCCCCCCACGCGTGTGGACACGCCGAACCCCACAAGCCTGGCAGTGTGGGCCCCGGTAGTGTCTTTGGTCTGATCCTCGCCATTACGGTGCTGGTCTACTTGCTGGGCGGTGTCTTTTACAACCGGACCGTTGCGCACGCCCGCGGCTGGCGCCAGCTCCCCAACTACAGCCTCTGGGCCGGCATATGGGGCTTCATCTGCGTGCGTACTTCCCAGCTGACGCCAAAGTCTCCTTTTCGCTGAGACCTCCGGGACTGACGGAGGGGCCACATAGGGTTTATGCATGTTTGTTTTGGCATCATGCTCGCGGCGGCTCCCGCTCCGACGTGGCTACCGCCACTTAAACACGAGCCCAACTCGCAGGGACCGGAACACGGACGCGGAGAACCGGTTAATCGATCAATTGGATGAAGAGTGGGACGACTGAACGTGGGTACTTGGGGGTTCATGTTGAATGCTTTGATGCTCGTTCTGTTCCTTGGAGTTTTGTCTTTTCTTGGTCCATGTCTTTTCTGTGCACGGGTTCATCAAGGGCGGGAGTTTGGGGAACATGTGATACCGGGATATTAGACGCAGGCAGTAGGCTAGCTTCACGTAAAGATTGTGTGCCATCCAAGTGTCATTACATTGTCAAACCCGTGTTGGTGGGTTTCATCAGCCTTACTGTTCGTCTAGGGTATCCGCTGTGTACTCGTCAAGTTTCTACTTTACGCCACCCTAATCAACCCTGAGTAGGGCTTGCTGTCCCGACAGTACTCAACGTCCAAAGCCATGCAATATCTAAATACGAGTTTCTTCATACATTGCGTGCCTTCTCTTTACGATGTGATATAGTTGGTCAGAAGTGGAAGGTGTCGGTGGGATACAAGCTGGAAGCAGCTCCCCAGGAAACGTGACTAAGCCCAGAACGCATTTACTTGGACAAAGACGGCGAGCTGTCAGAAACCTTCTCCACACATCCATGATCCGCCATCGAGTAACCCCCATCTCAACCCGGCCCGGTCTATAACTAAACCGAGCGTCAGGTTAAGATCTTCCGGAACGATCGACAACTCTCGACGCAACCCCAGTAGGGATGCGCAACGTTCCGATGCCCAAGGTCCGCCAAGATAAGAGTCTCACGGAGCTGCCTCATAACGCGTTATCCGCCAACTTATACCCAGTCGCCCGCCTCGATCGACGCACGCCGAGAACAAGGCATCTTGGCCGTTCCCTCAGGGCTGTCAGCATGTCACTGGATGCATGTAGGCCCGAGAGTATGCGTCTATATACGGCATGTATACTGGCGACCTTGCTTTTTCACCGCGGATGAAGCAACGACCAGAGCCCAAGAGGCGCCTCCATAACCAGTCTGCTCGATTGAGAGTCCAACAGACATACCCGAGCCTTGCCTTCTTTGTGCTTAGATCAAATCAGATCTGCCGATGTGACATATGACCAGCGTCTTGACCCTATCATCCAGCTGCTTCCCACCGGATACTCGTCGGTGCGTGGTGTTGGTTGTCCCTAGAGAGCGGCATACCACTAGTATGCAAAGACAAAATGATTCATGACCATCACACCTACTGCGGCTGCATTGCATGGCGCCACGAGCATGTGTATGGAAAGGAAACCAATGAATACCCTGCCTACGACTACAGGCATCCGCACTTGCGCATCCGTACCAACAGCATACTGCATTCGGCAATCTGATGCTCATATGTACGTAAATAGGGCTAGCAAGCCTAGCATACTCTCGAGCCGACCCGCCAATTGTCTCAGTCACCCTACCAAGGTACTAGTATGGGGGGGTAGTTTGAACATGACCGCATACTATGTTCTGACGACTCATCGACAAAGGTGGTGTTGTGTGGACTACGGATCTGACGGGATGCGCTACACATATGACGGATTGACTTGACCCAAAGCGTCCATTCTCAGGGGAAAAGGAGCAAATCCACATTGCTTGACGCCCCTGCCCCTTGATCATGGCACCTCGAAGTGAAAGCGGAAGCGGAAGCGCCACAGCACAAGCGACCCGGCTCTGCGTATCTACCGACATAAACTACAGCCACACATGAGGTAGCATGTGGGTGAGACGCAATCGTCAGGGTTAAAATATCCGATCGCGTGGCCGCGGGACCATGCAAAACTGGCCGAGGTCAACGTCCGGAGGTCATTGGCCACTCTCTTCCACGCACATGGATGTCTGTGGTCTCAGCCGTTACTCGCTATCCTTCTTCTCTGGGCCAGAACCGCAGAAGACCTCTTCTGGAATGGCGTCGAATGAGACACAGGGCACAACCAGCCTGTCTCTCGAGTTTGAGCCCGGCGAGCGATTGCATAGGGACCTATGCTCTTCTCGGAACTGCGATAGGGAGACACCCAGAGCCTCGTCTTAACTGGCCCCCTGGCTTGTAGGGATAACCTTGCTGGGAGCTTCCCAGCTTCCGGGTCCTTGGATTTACCCATGTCTTTAGCCTCCTCCCAGCTGCAAACTATCATCATGGCCCACCACTAGGCCACATTTCGAGGTGCCAATATGAAGGAAAGACTGCGTGAGAGAGGGGCACTGGGGGAAACGTCTCCAACTGCTGCAAACGACGTTGGTCCCAGCTTCGTACCCGGTCCCCAGATCGTCCGTATCTTGCCACATGCCAATGTCCAAGGTGTCGATCGAGCTCTTCCCCTGCCGATGCTTGGTTCCTGCGCTGGATCTGATGGTGGATCGCTGATGAGATCATGAGTCAGGACGAGATCTGTCAGGTTAGCCCAGGAACGCCATGGCTTACCGGGGATAGAGACTGACAGAGAGAGAGAGGAAGAAAGAAAAAAGAGGCTGGTCGATCAACCGGACATGCCAGGAGTTAGTCCCTACCCTGACTGTTGTTTGCGCCCCACCAGTGGTCGTGTCTGTAACCTGCCTTCGTCCCGTCCTTCTCTTGGTCGGTTCTTCTTGCGTCTGCATCTTGCGCAGTACGCAGCGCTCAGCTGCAAGCTCCACCTCTGTCCCCGTCACTCTCGTCCCGCCGCTACCTTGTGGAGTCAACAAAAGAAACGCGCAGAGTGCTGTCTAGTCTCTACCTACAATCTAGCATCCGCGGCCATGTGCGTGTCTTGGAGAGGGACGAGGTCGGCAGCGAATGCAGGACGACGCAAAAGGCAAATGCCTACAGAGAGAGTATCGAGGGGGTGCAAAGACCATTGCTAAGCTCCCCTGACCCTGAGGCCATCGTTGCGGAGAAGCCACGGGACGGGACGGCCAGCTTTGGGGTGGCTTTTGAAGCGTTTGGGACGGATGGAGCTGTATGGCGTCGCATCGACGGACCATTTGCTGCAGGCTGACTGACAGGTAACTGCGCCTATATTCCGATTGAGTTTGCTAACGCATGAAAAGCTAGATTGAGCAAGATCCCCATCGGCAGCGAAGAAGAGGGGTCCTTACCCCGAGACAGTGTTGATGGCCCGAATCCCTGGTCGTGGTCATGGTCAAGCATGGCTCATCATGGTCGTATTGGGCTCCGCGCCTAGGGGGCAGCCAGCGGTTGACAGTTTGGCTGTATGTCGAGGACGCCTTTTCTTTTCCTGCCCAAAGAGGCTTTGCTGCAGGTAACGAACAAATCGAGGAGTCGAGGAAAAGTCTGGATGGGTGCCAATTTTTCTTTTGTCCCTTTATCTAATCCCTTTGCGTTCTGAAGTGCAGAAGGCTGGTGATGGCAGCCATTCTTTGAGCAGCTTCTGTTGCTTCCTCTTCCCGTCAACGCGTGGACTTGTCTGACTGTAGGGCGACTTGGATCGGCCCTATCCACGTTTGCTTGCTTCCTTGAGGTTACCGTCCATCACGGGTGCTCCTCAAACGACGTTGTTATGTCTATGAAGATGTTATTCCGCTGTCGAGATGTCAATCTATACTTGTCTATACCCGCTCAAGCTGTTCGAGCTGGGCATCATGAGGGGCCACTCCTCGGCTCCCGTTTCGTGTGCAGAGTTGGAAACATTGGTCGACTTTGAGTGTCTGTGAAAAGCCAGATTGGTCCATTGGTGATTGCGTGGGGGTGCACTTCTCTCTCGTCCAACTATTACTACTGGCTCACGCAGAGCTCACCGAGAGCTCACCAGGGGCTGGATGATATGCTGCGTCGCTTGGCTGCCAAGCTTGCGAATCCTGCTACTATATCGATCTAACTAATGCGATGCAGGTCTGTCATGCCACAGAAAGTAAGAAGCCACTGGCCATCTAAAGAGACAGACAGACAGACAGACTGTTGCTTCTCCCGCAACTGGCAGCGAGTGTTTGGGCCCACTCCCCTACGCCCACGTCTCCAGTTACATGTCGCTTTCTTGTTTAGGTACAGACCATCTCGGAGGCGCATGCTACTGGAAGAAGCAATATCGTGGAAAGGTTTGCCGCCGTATCTTATTCTTCGCTCGAAACAGAGCCTTGCAGTCGTGGCCATGGCCTTGGCCACCCGAACGCCTCCAGACTCCGGGCCCGGGAGGCAAGCAACAGCAAACACCTATCAAGGGCAGGGAGAAAGCTCTTTGAGGCAGCCCCGGGAGAGCCACAATGCACCCTGGCTGCGTGGTTCAGTTACTGGCAGCCTCGAGGATGGGGAGAGTGGCTCTCGTTGCTTTGTCTCTGGGCACACGCACGCCTCCGGGCCTGGTTCTCGAGGTTCGGGGGAGTGGCCGCGGGAGTGAAGATGGAAATGAGAATGGGGATAGCAATAGCAATGGCAACAGGAGTGGGAGGAGAAAAGAGGCAAGAAGCGACGGGAAGCTCTCAATGTCGAGGTCCGTCATAAATGATGTCTTGTCGCCTCTGCTTGTCTTCGAATCTTGCAAGTTTCAAGCAACAAAGGCTTGACTTGGTATAATATCAACAACACCCTCTCTTCCGTCCATTCTTTTCAAAGTCGACCATCTTTATATTCAACCGACCCCCTACATAACCACTCTCCCGTCTCTCCGGCCACTCTTGCACTGCCTAGCCAGATCTCTCTCAGCCCTGACTCCAACGCTGTCTCCGCTGTTGCTATTGTCCCATTGACTGGCCGTTTCCAAGACCGATACCGCTCCCCTCCCCAGCCACCACTACCATTGTCTACTCTCCTTGACAACCTTTGCGGACACCTATTGTCTCGCTAAAGCCGTCTCTTTAGTGACAAGACGAGAACATTTAGAGTGGCTCATCTTATCACGAGTATAGCGCAGCCATCCTCACTTCTCTTCAGCTTGAGATCCAGTCTTGATAAAAGTCGAGCAACTCTCTCTACTCGATCCCTCCGTCATCCTTTCATCCTTTCTACCTTTCTTCACTACACTTTACTTCACCGTTCCTTTCGGCTCCCTGCCTACTCCGCCTGCACTCCAACAGTCACCGACGGAACAACTGTAGCCAGGTATGCTCGCACCCGTGCGGACCTCTGGCTTCCCTGCATACTGACAGCGGTCTCCCACAGAACGTTGTTCTCACCAGCCAGATCCAGCCGTGTCCTTTGGTGACCGGTGAAGAGCGGTCAAGCCAGAGCCACGACGAGTTCGAGCCACGACGCCCGAGAAAAAATCAAGATAAAATGCGCTTCAACCCGACTCTCCGCTCTTTCGTCCCTGGCCAGCCCCAGCAGGGCTTCGCTGTGCCTCCCACTTCCAACACCAACACCGGCTTCTCCCAGCAGAATTCTCTTCATCCCAACGAGATCCTTCGCCGCCGCATCGACACCTTCAACACTCTTGGCAGCTACATGAACACCATGGCCGACCACTCTTGGATCCAGTCCATCTCAGACTATGAGGTACGTCCTATCCCTACGTGACTACAGTGCTGGGCAGCATAGAATCATAGCCCGCCTCCGACCTTTTATAGACTTGAGACTAACGTTCGCTGCTCGTCTAGGATAACCACGAGGTCCCAGCCTCGATGGTTCACGGCTCACGCACCCCTGAAGTTTTTGTCAAGAACGAGGCCGACCAGCTCCGGAATACGACTACGTTCGAGACCCTTTCTCCAACGAATCCTGCTCCACGGGCCATGGACAACTCCTTTTCTGGGGCTGACTCTCCCCAAGCCTTCTATGGCCCTGTGGGTATGGAACCAGCCGAGTGCTGGCCTCTGCCCAATATTCCTTCCTTCAAACCCTTCTCTACTCAAGCCGCGTTCGATAACAGCCTACTGTCGTACAACTCTTCCATGCCCCAAATCGGCTTCAACCCCATGGAGCAGTCCATGATGAGCCCCTTTGTTGGCTTCCCAGGTATGAATGGTATGCCTCTGAGCATGCCCCACAACACCTACAACATGGCTCAGGACAGCTCCATGGCGGCAGAGGACAACTCTTTCGATCCGAGAAATAAAGCAACGATCCAGGCAGACGTCAACTACGTCGGAACAAGCCTGAACCGGCCCCGGAACCCCTCTGCTTCAGAGTCTGGCCCCTCTGTCACCCCTGAGCAACTAAACAAATACCAGTCATCTTCCCCTGGGCCGTCTGCAAGCTCACCCTCCGAATCGTCCTGGTGCTTTTCTGACCTCGACGGTTTCTCTGATATTGTGGCAACGCCCGGTTGCTCTACCGATATAAAGCGGGACCCAGATTCTGGGCAACGGGCAGTCACCCGGGCTCGCAAAGCTCTGCCCCCGGGGCAGTTCCAGCAGCTCCCCGTCCGCTCTTCGTCTGGGACGAAGAAGGAGGGACACCCTGATAGTAGCCTGGGCTTGGGCCCTCCAGCCAGTGACCGAGCGTCAAAGGACGAGTTTCTCCTGCAAGCTCGCAACTCGGGCATGACTTACAAGGAGCTCCGCAGGCGGGGCCACTTCACAGAGGCCGAGTCGACTCTGCGCGGCCGCTACCGCACCCTCACCAAGCGCAAGGATGAGCGCGTCCGCCGTCCCCAATGGAGGCCCAAGGATGTAAGAAGAAGGAAGCTTGAGCTGCAACCATGGAAAGAGCTTGATGGCTAATCTTTTACTCTCTAGGTCTTCCTCCTTGGCCGTGCCGTCTCCGCCTACACGCATGGGCGGGACATGAGCGAGATTAGAATCTCGTGGAAGTTTGTCGCCCAGTACATTATTGACAACGGTGGCTCCTATCACTTTGGCAATGCGACTTGCCGCAAGAAGTGGGACGAGCTGGTTGCGGATGGTGTCTTTTAAGGGGTGTGTGGTTCTACACTCGTCTGTTTACAAGTACGGGATGACTTGCACTATCCTATTGTCTTCCCCCTTTGGACCGAGATTTTACGGCGACAGAGTACGTATGAAGGTGGGGAGAAGAAGAAAAATTACAAAGTACACATGGGTTCAGGTTTTGCTACGTCTATCAAAAGGAGCTTTATCGGTATCATTTTTATCCTACACAACAGGCCGAAGCTGGGGGGGGGGGGGGGTTCTCTTCTGGGTCACTCTCATTTTTGGCTTTTTCACATTTGCCCCGATCTCCTTTCCTCCATTGGTTTCCCTTCTTTTTCTGGCTTTGCTGTTTCAAATGGGTGAGGAGGCCGGTTGTGTCTAAAGCTGGGGGAAGGCGGTGTGTTCTTTGACGTTTGATTTTGTTTGGACAGCCGGGTCCAGTCGTACCAGAGTACAGACAGCTTCTTGGTTGCCAGGTACTTCTTCGACAGAGGGCTCAGATGGTTTCATGGGGTTCATGCCGAGGCGGGTCATGGCATACATTGCAATGGGGGTGACATTTAAAGTCTTGTCGTCTAAAGAAATAAAAATAAAAAGTCTATAGCCAAATTCATCTCTCGCACCATGTCCAGCTACAGCCCGATGCCCTTGAGGATATTCAACAAGGCGCCTGGGTCCCGCCGGAGAGCCTCCCACTCCAGCTCATTCTTGACGAGAGCCGTCCCGGCCAAGACTGTGCCGTTGAGCGACAATGAGCCCAGAACGTCGCCGTCCTGACTCAGGATCTTGGCTCCCTCGGCTATCCGCGGGCACACGACCAGTGTGTCCCTGGTCATTGCCAAGTTGTAGCTGATTTTTGCTTCTCCCTCGTCTGGAATGTCCTCATCCCTGCCAAGACTTGGATGGAAAGCGGCCATGGCGTGGCACGCCTTGCGGTACAGCTCGAGGTAGACGGCGTGAAGCTCGGCACCCGACATGTCGAGCCGGATCTTTTCACTAAAGGTCATAAAGGGCGCCACCTGGGACGTCAGGGTGTCGGCGAGGACGGTCCAGGGGCAGTCGGCGTCGAGCCCGTCCCTCATGCGGGCGACGGGCAGCAGCTGGAGGTGGCGGTGCGGCTGGCTAGCGCCCGAGTGGATTCCGCAGTTGAAAAAGGCAAAGAGGCCGTCGCCGCCGCCGAGGCGGCCGTCGCGGAGGCCCTGCTCGGCGTCGGTGCGGCGGGCGGCGTCGTAGGCGGCGATGCAGGCGAGCGTGGCCTCGAGGTCGGCGGGCTCGAGCACGTGGGTCTGGGGCTTGAAGGCGCGCGTGACGAGGATGAAGTGCTCGGGGACGATGGCGAACTTGTTGAGGACGAGGGAGTGGCCCGGGCCGACGTCTGAGACGCGGAGGGCGGCCGGGGGATCGGCAAAGGGGTTGAAGGGCGTCGAGGGCTTAACTGAGGGCGGATCGGGCTTGGGCTTGTTGGCGAGGGCCGGGGAGAAGCGGAGTTGGAACTGGGATGGATGTTAGTTTTGTTATGCTTCTCCTGGCAAAGACTTGATGAGTTGAAGCTTACTGGGATCTTGTTCACCGGCAGGATGACGACCTGGGTGGGGAAGTAGTGCACATCACCCTCTGAGCGCGCCTTTGCAAAGACATTCTTGACCAATTCCGGGAGATTCGCAGGGGCTTTTATGCGAGACATGCTGGAGAGAATTGGAGTTTTGCTGAGTCGGCCGTTGAGTTTGTGAAGGCTGCCTCGTCTGAGATGATTGGGTCGTGCTGTGATGTCAGTGTCGTTGTTCCTGATTCATCGTGTGGCACGTGCGCGAGATCTTATCGACTCAACTCAACTGAACTTGGACTTGAGTCTTTCTTCTTCACAACACAAGCACAACCACAGGATCTAGGTCTAGTTTGATAGCCTCGCGACACTCTTCTCCCTTTTATACCTTTCTAGAGTATGTGTTTCCAACACTATTCCCAGCTTTGACATGCATTGCAAACGGCTTCTTGCCGACTGTTTGTCCAGCAGTTGCATGTAGATTATTAACCATGCAGCCTTGTACTTCTTTTGCCTTCTCAGAGTTTGTCTTAAGCAATCATCGTTATTGAGCAATGCGCCCGCAACGTCCTGTTCCGTGTTGAAGCTTAAGCGTCTACATCCGTCTGACCAATCAGCCCCAATTTTGTGGATCGGCGCATCGTCCGTCTCTTTATGATTTCTCGTCTCGTCAATCTCACTCTGAGCCTCTTCTTCCCTGCGTCATCATCGTCTTTGGAACCCTCGGCCGCCATGTTTATCCCGTACTATTACGCCGATGGCAGTCCGCTGGCTGCCATAGCTGGCACTGTGATACTGGGAGCTTTGCTTCTCGCCTTTCGTCTGCTTCGCCTCCGCGATCGCCAGTCATTGCCGCCGCTACCTCCCCTGGATGAGATCATCTCCCTCCGGATATATCCCGTCAAATCATGCCGTGGCTTCGAAGTCAAGTCTGCTCGTCTTCTCCGCACCGGATTTGACATGGACCGCAATTGGATGTTCATCTCGACAAAGGACCGAGAATTCATCACTATCCGGTCCAACTCGGATATGACTCTTATCCGTACCGCCTACGATGCCGCCGCCGACGAGCTCTCCATTACCATCAAGGATCGGGACTGCAAGATTGGAATCCCAGCGCATCCATCTTCTGAATGGCTCAAGAGCCACACCGTGCTGTCCAAGGTCAGGATCTGGGGCGAGGAAACGGACGGCTGGGAGTACCCGGCGAGTCTTAGCCAGCCAATCTCCGACTTCTTAAACATGGATGTCCGGCTCGTCTACAAAGGCCCCAAACTCCGTGTCCTTCGCGGCTCCGGAGCGCCGGCCCGGCTCGGCCGCACCGAGGCGACCAACTTTGCCGACATGATGCCCGTGCAGGTTAGTTCCATGGCCAGCATTACCGAGCTCAACCAGCGTCTGGTCCGCGAGGGCGAAGACAAGATTGACATTGAACGCTTCCGACCAAACGTCGTCATCCGTGGAAGTGAACCCTGGAGCGAGGATGGTTGGAAGTCTCTGCGCATCAGCGGCGGCGGCGGCAAAAGCCCCATGGATCTCGACGTCGTCTGCCGTTGCCTGCGATGTCATGTGCCCAACGTAGATCCCGATACCGCTGAGAAGCATGACCGGCAGCCGTGGAAGGAACTCATGAAGTATCGCCGCATCGATCCAGGTCTGAGGTTCAAGCCAAGTTTTGGAATGCTGTGTGCGCCCAAGGATGAGGGCATGGTTGAGGTTGGGATGGAGTTTCAAGTTACGGGCATGACGAACGATCACTACTTTATCAGTCCAATGAAGTGAGGTAATCAAGCCGAGATGTAGAGAATATAGAAAAGACGAATGAGTCCAGGGAGGTACCCAGCGGATTGCTACCCCATCCCTGTTTAGTGTTGATGGCTGCTAGTTGGCACCGGCCATTTATTTCAGCCGAGTGTGGTCAAATCCAATGTTGTTAGATATGGAGGGTCTTCATGAAGCCTGACCATGACATAACATCGAAACTTGAGTCTTTGATATGTAAACTTGCAAAAAGGTATGCTATAAACAGCTATATTGGAATCTTCAACCCAGCTGATCTATAAAGTCTTGGACCCTTTGTATAAGATTCAATTGGTCACGTCTTGAAAAGAATTGTTCATGCCCTGCTAGTAGAGCAGCTCGTTGCGATTCTTTCTCGTTTTTCATGGCCACACAAGCTTGTTTCCTCCTCAAGCCTCATACTTTAGAAAGACGGTTGATCTGTATCAAACTTGAAGGCAGTTAGACCTTGATGGCCTGATCCGTTGCTCCTTGCGTGACGGAAGCATCTACATGAATGTGTCTAGAGCCCCGCCAAGACCTTGAACATGTCATGTTGGTAGCCAAGTTATATCAAGTCACTTTGGCTATCCATCACTTTACCAACTTGTTTCATGAGTGTAGCGAACTCTGCTATACGGTTTGGAGAAACGAGTATTGCCCAAGACAACATGTTTCAATGAGTATTGAGGGAAACTCGGTTACTTTGTAAAATTTATGAAAGCCCTAGGTCGGCTAGACATGCTGGGCTTGCAGTCAGGAAGCCAGAGTAGAGACTGAAATACAGCCATCAAAGAAGAACACAAACGCCACGCTTTGTTTGTCCCGCTGCCAGTAATAGTACAAGAAAGCCGCTTCAGCAGCCGCTTCATATAAACCTCACCCGCTTGACCCTCTTCTTGGGCCCGCCCTTGCGGCTCCCGTCCCACAGCCCGTCCCGCAGCGACTTGATCCACGCGCTCTGCAGGCCAAACACCTCGAGCGTCTGCGCGAGGTACACATCCCAGTCCGTCTGGCGGTCCCGCGCCGCGTACATGGCGGCCGCGTGCTCCCAGTACGACGGGTAGAAGCCGGCGGCGGCCCAGTCGAGGATGGTGACGCCGCCGTCGGGCCGGACGCGGATGTTGGACGGGTGCAGCGCCGTGTGGGTAAAGACGGGCCGGCCGGAGCCCCGCAGCACGGCCGGCAGCGTCTTGTGGAAGTGGCGGTTGAGGTCGCGCAGGTGCGGCGCGTCCTCGCTTGGCGTCACGTAGAGGTCGATGAGGCGGTGCGTGAGCTCACGCTCCGTGACAAAGGGGCCCTCGGCGGCGGGCGCCGCGCGGTCCCGCCAGAAGACGCCGTCGCGCAGCGTGCCGGCGTCGTCGAGGCTGCGGAAGCTGCCGCGCGACGACACCATGTTGCGCAGCTTGTCAAACTCGGCGCGCAGCTTGCGGGCCATGGCCGCCTTGCTGCCGGCGCTCATGTGCGGCCACAGCGACGCCAGCGTCTGGCCCGGCACGTACTCCATGACAATGTACGTCTTCCACTGGCCGACTTTGGCGGAGCGGGCGTAGATGGAGTAGACGCGCGGCACCGAGACGCGGCCGCAGCTGTGGGCGTTGATCATGTTGAGCCCTTCGACGCTGTCGACGTCGGAGCCAAACTTGACCACGTACGACTCGCCCACGCGGACGATGCGTTTCCCGGGCCCGTCCCGGATGACGTACGTCGACCTCTCAATGTCGTCGCTCGACGGCAGCGGCTCCTTGGGGCAGTGGCGCCGTTCCTGGAAGATCACGTACTCGGTGGCAAGAGATGCTTTCGATCTGGCCAAGTTGCCAGGACTGTGCTCGTGCTGTAGCTTGTGCATGCTGCGACTGCCCCGCGGAAAGAGTCGAGAGAGCGGCGGATGTTTGGGTTGATGGTGATGACTCGCAATGAGGGTCGTCTCCTCCTTCATCTCATGGATGTCGGCAAGAGAAGGGAATCGCACATGGCGCAACGGACGTGATGGACAAGATGCTCGGTTTGCATGAGAATGGGGTGTTGAACGGCCGGAGAGCTCCACAGGTAATATCTCATGATGCATTATATGGCGAGTGGGTTGTTTTGAGATGAGGCGGCATTCCTCGTGTTGCGTTCCAGCCGTCTCCCAGACAGGCATTCCTTGACCTCGGTCCGTTGCCACGTTGATCAGGGACACGATAAGCTTATGTACGCAGTGACGATCGCTCCGAGCTGCTCTCAATTGCCCAGAAGCAGAAACTGGTCGCTCGACCATGTTCTGCTTTGGGGCGGGCGTTGGCCTCGAGGAATGCGTCCATTGCCAGCCGGGCCTGGTCCACATTCTTCTGAGATGACCGATTCATGCGAGATGGTCACTTGGCAGACGTTAGATCAAAGACTAGGGAGAGTTTTGCAGAAATGAGGCTAATGCAACAGCTGGGCTCATGCTGTGGGCGCACGGATCCGGTTTTGCGGCGTCGATATATAGGTAGGTCTCCATGGCAATCACAATCTGTAGAGTCATCAACACAGATGCCGGCCGAGTCGAGATGAATCGTAAAGTCTTCAAACTAGGATTATGTCATGTGGAATACACGCGCCCTCTAATGTCTATGGCGCGCATCATCTCCTACTCCCTCATCGTGCATCGCTCTCGAATGCTCGCTTCTAAATGCCCGGAAGGCCAAGGATCTGCCTGACAGCGGGCACAAACCGGGGGACCACATACACGCCGTAAAAGACTGTCGCCGCGGTCAAGAGTCCCGTAAGCTAAAGGATGGATGTCAGCATCATTCCGCAAGCACCAAAGGCAAAAGCAAGACTTACCTTTTCAAACCAGGTGTGAAAGTACATGGCCGTCATGAGCAGCATCCACACGCCGAGGCCCACGACGCCCAGCGCAAACTTGGAACCGAGGCCGAGCCCAAACTCGCCCTCGCCATCGCCGGTGCCCTGCTCGGCCTCGACGCCGGCGCCCTTGAGCGCCCCGTCGGCCATCACCACGCACCGTTCGTCGCGCAGCCGGCCGGCCCAGCGCAATGCGGGCCACGCAATCTCCTGCGCCAGGAATGAGCACCCGAGGCTCAGCAAGAAGACGTGGCCCGAGATGTCGTGGCCGCCCTTCCAGCTCCCGCCGGCCGCCTTGCACGCCACCGAGGTGACAAAGTCGCCCACGTCGGCGTTGCCCATGTAGACCTCACGGTGCGCCAGCTCGCAGGTGCCGCCGGTCCAGCGGAACCCGCGGTCGATGATGGCGGGGCCAAAGCACCACTGCGTGACAAAGACCCAGCTCGCCGTGGCGGCAGCCCAGCGGAGGGCGGCGCGGAGTCGGAGGCGCGGGGTCGCGAGGGCCGGGTGCGTGGAGACGAAGGCGAGGTGGGCGACGGTGATCCACAGCCAGAGACGCTTGACGAAGAAGGTATTGAACAGGTTGGACTTGCGGGCAAAGTAGCTCGGGGACTCGGAGGGGCCCTGGAGGTGCGACTGCGACACGGGGTCGTAGGGCGAGGCGCGGGTCTGCGGGGAGAGGATGGAGAAGATGGTGCCGAAGAGGAGGATGCCGGGGAAGAGGCCGAGGGCGATGCGCTCAAGAGGCGTAGGCAGAAAAGGCGAGTGGCGCGGGTTCGAAGAGGAGCCAACGGCTGGTTTCGTGGCCATGCTGGATGAGGCCGACGGAGGTGCCACTTGGGTGCCGCGGCGAGTGGTGACCATCTGAGCGGCAGAAGCAGAGGACGAAGAGAAGAGAGATGAAGTGCCGTGCAACGGGGCAGAGACGGGCGTCGTTATTGCATGGGATTGAGGCCTTGAAAACTCAGTAGCGTTGGTAGTGGTCTCGTCGCCGTTGGTGGTTTGGCCCGGTTTGGTTTTGTTGGCGAGAGTGGCGCCTATGACGTCTCGTCTTGCAGCCATTGGGAACTGGCCTGGTGGGCCGGCTGCCGGTGCAACAAACTTCCGAATTCCGGCCTCGTCAACTTGTGAGTCGTGACTCGAGAGGCAAAAGGCCAGCAACAGACTGACTATTCTTTATCATACATATAACTAGAGGACGGGTTGAAAGAGACTTGGGACATGGTATAGTCTCCATGGAATCCAATCCAAGCTCCATCATATTAACCTTGCTCCGCTGGGCGTGGTGTACAAGGAATTGCCTAATTCGGCGACTTGACATCCACCATCAACCAACGTCATCTTTCACTTACAAGTTGTATTGACCGTGTCTAATTCCTACTCAACGAGGTTTTGATAAATCTATCCCTTCGATAAGTGCCATATTCAGCACCATCAAGCGGCCATGTGAAGTATATCCTCGAGTCTAGCCCTGGCCGCCACTGTCCCTTGTCCTCTCGCCGACTGACTCATCCGTAGCAGCCAATGAAAGACCCACCACAACGCTGATCCCAAGGAACAAACAGGCCTTATGAACCAAACGAAGACTCATCCCATCAGCGAAGTAGCAAGAATATGATGGTCCGACTCAACGGTCAATTTGGGACTAGGCCTCAAAATCCGGTCCCGCATCTTTCGGGATGTTCTTCGCTTTTTGCCACATCACTCATTCGAATCTCGACATGGCGGACCTTTCTTCTTTTGGCTTGCTTGGCCTCAGAATGTCTTTGCACATCACAGTCGTTTTTTTTTATTCTGCTTACCTTGGAGTAGAATATTCCCATTCATTTGTTTGGCTAGAATCACAGCAACAGGTCTCGAAGAGTGTTCTTTACCCCTGAGTCGACAACTAGTTAGAGGCCCATCCTCCGCTGCGTTGGATCAATGGTATTTTATACCTGCACTCATCATTTCTTGCCCTCTGTTTTCAAGCCGATCGCAGTAAATGACCATCTACATTATTCTCACGAGGCAATGCCAGAAGGAGTACGTTTACGATAGACTCGTTGGATGAAAAGGTTTGATTCATCTACCCTCGTACTCCAACCATCCAGCCGTGACCCGTCGCCATAGTTACCGGCGCATCTTTTGCTGCCAGTATCCCAAACCAAAAGCGGTCTTCCTCTCAAAAAGAAACCCAAGCCTCGTCCGCGACGGCAGGTTTAAAAGATCAAATCACACGGAAGAAGAAAAGAAAAAAAAAGAACACGAAAAGGAACATGGAAGAAACAAGAATAACAGTTCCCACTGCCTATGTACGTAGGCCCATGCCACGGCCTGGCACTTAAAGCCGAATGGTGACAATGGTGGTCGCCGTGACGGTCTTGGTCGTCCTTGTGATGTCAAGATCAGCGGCCTGAGTAACCACGGGTGCCTGGGTGACGCAAGACGCATCGGGAGCACCATTCTTCTCGCCTTCGCCCTCGCCCTTGGGCGGGGCGTACTCGACAGGCGGCGCCTTTGCGGGCTGGGTCGGAGCGGGCGCAGCCGGAGCAGTCGCAGCCGGAGCAGTAGGCTTCTCGCCCTCCTTGGGCTGGTCGCCGTACGCGGGCTTGTCGCCTCCCTTGGGTGCATCGCCTCCCTTGGGCGTCTCCGGGGCGCTGCCGCCGGTGCTGCCAGAGGTGCTGAAAAGACCGATGGCGGCGCAGAAGTTGTTGCGGTTGTCGGCGTCGAGGGCGGCTACCTTGCCATTGACCGTGACCATGCTGACACTGGCCTTGACGCTGATGCCGTACATGTGGAGGTCTGAGTTCTCGATGCTAATCATGTGGTCCTGGCAGTTGTTCTCGCCGACGCACACCTGGTCGTAGTTGTCAAAGAAGCTGTACAAGCCACCGCCATAGAAGAAGATGTCCTTGGAGTCAATGGCGCGGACACCCCAGGTGCGAGCGCAGGTCTTGGAGTCTCCGGGGCAGGTGGTGGCAAAGTCGGGGTCGTAATACTTCTTGTTTACGACAAAGGGCACGAGAGCGTCGGGGTTGCCCTGGAAGTAGGCCGTCTCGGTCTGGAAGTGGGCCATGTAGATGTTGGAGGCGTCCTTGAACTGGTAGTTGTGCAGAACATTGTGCTCAGAGGCAGCACCCCAGAGCCACGCGCCCTTGTGGGTGCCCTCGAACAGGATACCGCGGCCGTTGTAGATGTTGATCTGGTCCTGGCCGGGCGTGTCAAGCTCGTGGTCGGCAACCCACAGCCATGCGTTCTCCATGTAAATGCTGGCCTCGGACGTGACGTGCATAAGCATGAAGGAGCCCATGCACTTGGGATCGGGCTTGGTCTCCTTCTTGGGCGACTTGAGGCACTCTCCCTTCTGCAGCTTGGTGCCGGCGGAGCCACCGATGCGGAAGTGAACGTCCCAGAGTCCGACATCACCAGGCTTCTCACCAGCAACGTTCCACTCCATCAGAATGGCACCGGGCTGAGGGCCGTGAGTCTGGAACATGAGATCCTGAATCTCGACAGTGCCGACGTCGCCCTTCTCACCAACCTGCCACATGACCTTGGGGTTGGCCTGGTCCTGGAAGTTCTTGTCGCCGCCGGCCATGATGAGGGGCCAGATCTCACCAACAATCTTGATGTTCTTGGGGACCTTGACCGTGTCCGTGATGATGTAGGCGCCGTGATCAAAGTAGACAATCTCGCCCTCGGCAATACCATCAAAGACGGCCTGGATGGCAGCGGTGTCATCGGTGGATCCATCACCCTTGGCGCCCTTGGACTTGACCGAGACAAACTTGGAGGCCGGAACGTCGGCGTACTGGGTCTTGCTCTTGGTAGCGACCTTGCCAGCCTCGTCGAGTAGGATCTTGGGCTTGGCAATGGCCTTCTGGGTGCCCTGAACAGTCTCGCCATCCTTACCATCGATGTAAGCGCGGCCCTGGATATATGAATCAATCTTGGTCTTGCCCTCAAGAATGGTGGCTTGAGTGCCGTTGTTCTTGACAGCAATGGGCACCGTGGTCATGTCAACGTTGTCGAGGATCAGAGTGCCGTTGGTGCCGCCCGTCTGGTCCTTGTCGTAGACGGTCAGGACGCCGACATCGACATTGGAGAAGGTACTGTCCAGGACGAGGACGGAGCCAACAGTCTGAACACCACCGCCGCCGGCGCTAATGTCGATACCGACGCCGCAGTCCTTGATGGTGACGTCGTGGAAGGCCCAGACCCAGTTCCAATTCATGAAAATGGCCGTGTTGCAGCCGGTAAAGGTGAGGTTGCGAGTAGTAAACTGCTGGTTGCCGAGGAACACGCCGTAGTTGCCACCGATAAAGGTCAGGTCAGTCATGAAGCCACCAGAGCCGTTGTCCATGAAGATACCCTGCTGCTTGTTCTCGGGGCTTCGGTCCTGGACCATGTTGAAGACAATGTTCTGCAGAGAAGTGGCCTGGGCGACCTGCCAGTGGATACCAGCACCTGATCCCTTGGGCATGGCCGTCAGGTCAATGTTGAAGTTGCGGACCTGGCGGAAGAAGTTGTTCTGGTTGGTCCACCAGTTGTTGCCCTCGTTGTCATAAGGATCCGAGTCGATGACAGCGATACCAGCAAAGTTGGCCGCGGCCTTGAGAACGGGCAGAGAGTGGACATCGCCAATGAGCTGGGTGTAGTAGAAGGGAATGATGGGCTTGGAGACGAGGTAGGTGCCGGGAGGGAAGTAGACGATGGCGGGTTCGGTAGTGCTGGACTCGCAGCCTTGGCCGCAGCGGTCGCCGTCGGCAATGGCCTTGTTGATGGCCTCGGTGTCGTCGGAGGTGCCGTCACCCTTGGCTCCGTATTCCTTGACGTTGCGGAAGATCTTGTAACCCTTGGGGTTGGCATTGAAGGCGGCTGAGCCCTGGCGCTCAATGTTGGCGAGCCACCAAGTCGAGTCGGCGCGGGCGTCGAGCTGGGCAACATCCCGTTCAACCATGGACAGGTCGGCCTGGGGCGCTGCGGCTACTGAACCAGCAAAGAGCCGCAGGGCCACAAGGGAGGCCGTGAAGAGGGTCGAGAGACCCATGACGTAGAGTTGACTTGTTCAATATCCTCTGGGGAAATCCTAGATGGCAGGTTGTTGATCGAAATGAAGGGATGCAAGAGACCCTTGTTCCAGCAGCAGCCTATATGTAGATCGGTCAGCCTGCCGCCTGTGTGTCTTGGTGATATCAGGAGGAAATCGAAGAAGAAATAAGTGAGAGGAAGAAGAAAGGAAAGTATTGGAAGGAAAAGAAAGGGAACGAAGAGTAGAGCTGGCTCTGCATATGAAAAAAAAAAAGCAAGGACCTTTATGGAGTGGCCGAAGAGAGGAAAAGGGGTTAATGAGGAGGAACGCAGGATGACGTGTGGTGGAATGAAGAGAATGAGGCTGGGGATTCTGAGTTGAGTCTGAATAGCAAAACAAAGAGACGCGACGTGGTTGGCTAAATAGACAATGAATGAGGCAGCGGGAGAGGGGAACAATGGAGCCAGGTGATTGTGAGCTGAATGAGAGGAATTGTCACGCGGGCGAGAGACTATTGTTTGCAAGCGCGACGGTGACGGTTGGGGAATGTCGCAGTTGATGTCTTGGATGGAGTGGGATGAGTCGTGATGGTCATGGTCATGGTGCTGTGTTGGGAGTCATGAGACTCGAGAGTAGTCACGCAGCGCAGACTTACCAAAAAGTGAGGGTAACAGTAGCAGTAGGAAGAACAAAGACAGGAAGCCCGAAACCAGTCAAGGCAAAGTCGAAGCGGAAAAGAGAGCGACGAAGAGAAGAAGACGAGAGAATGAAAGAAAGAATGAAGGAAGAAACGACAAAAAAGGACGAGAATGAGTGTCCGGGTGCGACAAGACGATGCAGTCACAGGGAAGGGAGAGGGAGAGAAGGGAGCCAGGCCACGAGAGGTCGCTCGGGAGAGTGTCTTATATGGGATGGCCATATGGCGTCTGCTGTTTCACCGTAGCATGGGCCATCCATCGATGGCCACAAGGACTAAAGGACCCCTGCCTGGCCACGCTTGATATCAGTCTGATGGGATCCATTCGAGTGGATGGCAAGCCTGGACGGCTAGCCAGGATGGCCGTGGGACTCCGTGCTGTCCAGCAGTGGCCGGTGGTGAACCCTCTGGTGATCCATCTGGTGAACCGTGGGCTGTAGAAGGCCTGGACTCATTGGGCTCAGTCTCTTCTCGCTCGTTGCGCTTTCGTTTCAAGCCAGGCCTGTTTCGACGTTGCGAGAGGCTGAGAGCTTCGTCGTGGAGTAGCGCATGGAGTCTGCCGCCCAAAGGGGCCTAGCCCTGTTTCACAGCTGGCAGTGCCGTGCCTGTGGCTGACGCCAGCTGACGGCACCCGGCGCCAGCTGGCTTTCTCCTGATTGGCATGGTGTAGCTACTTCTATGAAATCCAAGCCTTTCTAAAGCCAAAAGTCAAGGATGGTGGAAACTCGTCCGTGGCGATGCGGAACATGGCCTGGGCCTCCTTCGGCCGGATCATCCACTAACTACATTACATCGCGTGGTGCCCGCGTCTGGTGCCCCAATGAATGACAATGACATCAACCTCGGATCCGAGAAAGCGAGACAACCTGCCTGGTTCTGCCTGGCATGTTATGATGGCATCCTTTGCACGCTCCCATTCCATTCCGGCACGTCTACGCCTACGTCTTCAACGTGCATCTCCATCCCCCGCGCCATGAATCCAAAACGTCCTTGTCCTTTGCCCCAGTCCCTTAATTACAAGCCCCGACACAGGGAGCTATCTATAGCCCGAGCCGCCCACATCCCAGCCGACAGGACCCCATCTATTTGCGTCAGGGCCCTGCCAGCATCCTACTGTAACCGCCGTCTGCCGCACCAGAGCAGTTGAGATTGACCCACAGCCAACCAGGGGCCTCTTGTCCATCACCTGCATCTTCTTGTCTCTAGATGACTGCCTAGGTAATTACCTAGGTAGGGAATTAAATGGAATCCTGCCTCTAAATACTTGCTGCACTGTAATCCTGCCTCTCCCAGGCCTGGTCCGTCTCGATCGCGGCCCGCCCACCGAGCGCCCGGCTCCCTAAATAGCTGCAGCCACCGCCCTGTCTCGTCTCCAAAATTGCCCAACGTCCCCCATGGAAGCGACAAAAGAAGCCGCCGAGAACCAGAAGCGACATGTCGGTTGGATAACAATGTTTCTGCCTGTATCCATCTCATGCCTCATGCTCAATCTACCCAGTCTCAGCCTCGCTCCCTCCAAGAAAAAAAAGAAAAAAGAAAAAGAAAAAAAGCAACCTGTCATCGTACGGTCCATCTGTTTCACTCGTTTTTCGCCAACTCATTGTTTTGTCCATGTGCTTGCTTCTCTCACGGGGCCAGTACATCTTCATCTGCCTCAACACCACCTCCTGACCCTTCATCTCCCATCCCCCTCGACTAAGCTGCTCCTCCAAACCCAGTCTCACATGATGCCTTCGGCAGCCCATCCCCCGCAATCCCAGCAGCCCTCGAACTCCACATCCCATCCTTTCGGGCCTCTGCTCGGTCGCAATCAATCCCACAGCGTCACATCCACCACATCCACTGACAGCTTCCTACATCGGGTACTGCTTCAAGCTAGGTTTTTGGCAACGTTACCGTACCATCTACGGAGTGCATCGTTCAGTTGGATCGGCATGTTTAGCAACCGACTTCCTCGGCTGACTAGCCTTTCCAACACCACATGATGGATCTGCATCGAGCTTGCGCACGGCAATCAATAAAAGTGGTCACGACCCATTTTGTATTGATTCTTCTGTATTGACTCTGTATGGTGAAAAGCAAGTCCCTCTCTAAACTCCGCCCAAAACGCCCCCGACAAATAAATCTATCCATGTCGCTCACCCAGTAAAAGTGTATCCTAATAGTAGTCTATGCGCTATCCAATGCGTCCTGGCCCTCTTCCCATTAGCCAAGATAAGTCATAACCAGATAATTCATGCTGAGCGTTCTCGCGTCATTCCCCCGCCAGTCTAAATATGCTCCCATATGTCTATACGTCCACGTCTCTGGACAGTGTGCCCCTGCGGGCATTCTAGATGAAGCCAGTGCCCGCTCCGGGCCGACGGCTTTCCAGCATTTCAATCCCCCTCACATCGGCGCCAAAATCCATAATGAGAATCTTGGGGTCCTGGCCGGTGCTGATGATCCGTCGGTAATCGCTCTTGGCACTCAGCACCCAGCTCGCGTGCCACTTGGGGAAGTCTAGCAGCTGGTGGCCAGTCTCCATGTCCCAAACTTTAATGTCGGTGTCATAGCTCCCGCTGATGAGACGTCCGCTGACGCTATCAATGTGCAGACTGCGCACCAGGTTCTCGTGCGCCCGCATCTCCCGGACACACTCGCCCGTGTTGGCATCCCAGATGCGAATCACCTTGTCGTTTCCGGCCGATGCAATGTAGCGGCCGTCCTCGGAGAATTGCGAGCACGCGAGACCCTTGGTGTGGCCAGAGAACTCGCGAATGTTCTTGCCCGTGTCAATGTTCCACAGCTTGACGCGGAAATCTCCCGAGCATGAGACAATCGTGTTGGCACGCATCTGCACCGCGTTGACAGGGCCCGTGTGACCGCGCAGCTGCCGAACCAAGTTCCCGGTTTCACGGTCCCAGACACAGATGCTAATGTCCTTGCTGCACGTCACAATGTGCTTATCATCAAAGGCGAGATCCAGAACCGCAGCGGTATGATGGCGAAGGCGGCGGATAGGGCGGTACCCGGAGCGAACGCCGTAAATGATGCATGACGAGTCCGAAGACCCCGTCACGAGAATCTCGTCGTCGTACTGCAAGCAGAGAATCGAAGCCTTGTGGTGGGTCGGGAACGACACTAGAGTAGGCGTCGACTCGGCCGTTCGCTGGTTGTCCGAGCCGGCGGCATAGTGGATCGGCTTACCCTCCTCATCCCGGAGCATGTCGGCCTCGTTGACGATTTCGGGAGGGCCAATGACCATGCGGCACTCCAGGGTATGCATGTCCCAGATGCGAATAGTTCGGTCTCGCGAGCCGGTGATGATTTTGTGTCTAGGAGGGAAATGTCAGTCGGTGTCGCTAATAGTTTTGTGGAAAAAGAAAGAGAACATACTCGTCAAACTGAAGGCAGTAGATGCTATCCGTGTGTCCATTCAGATAAATGGCCCGCGCCTTGCCGGCCTTCCACCTGTGGTTGAGCTCCTGCTTGACCCGGTAGATTTCCTTCCAATCATTGTCAGGGGTGATTAAAGGAAGACCCAGTCCGGCGCCGGGGGTTACAGGCCCGCTCGTAGCGTAGGTTGTGGTTGTCTCGCGGAGGCAGGACTCGCGCCAGATGTGTTGGTTGCTAATGACCCTCTTCCACTCTTGCGAAACCATGCTGGCTTTGGCGAGAGCAGTCGAATCGAGGCAGGCCAAGACGTGAATCGCGAGTTCGGTAGGCAGCTTCGAGACGAAGTCGATTTTGCTAATGGTGGAACCATGGTCGAGAGTAAGGTAGGAGTCGTCTTCGTCATCAGTCGAGAGACCGGGAAAGGTGGGGCTGATGCCGATGCCGCTCTCGCGATCATTGCCATCCTCGCTTGACCCGCTACGGTTGAGCCACTTGTGGGGGAAGCTGTATTTGGCAAAGTAGTCGTTCTGCAATGCGACCGCGGCCTTGGCAGCAGCGCCCGAGTTTGAGGGGATAACGGGCGGCTCGTCGCCGAAGCCCGGGGTGGGGAGATGGGCCGAGTGCGATGAGCGGTGGGAAAAGCGGCCGGCGCTGGGGCTGGGCATGGGGCTGTCGTCAAAGTCGAGACCGGAGCGAGGCTGTCGCAGGTTGGCGGCCTGGCGCAGACGGGTCCAGGCAGAGTGGGACGTTGTCGGCCGAGGAGCGTTGTCGTGTTGCTGATGAGAAGCGTGCTCGGCCATCGAGGGCCGACGGTGGACCATGCCCTTGAGAGAGACGGAGGCACGGCGAATGATGCCCTTGATGCTGCCTTGGCCATGACCATGGATGTGGTGATGAGCTGAGGGCCGGCGATTCTGGGCTTGTTCGTCGTCGTCATCTTCAATGGCAAGCTCGTCGAGAGCGCGTGGGAGGTTGTGCAAGTGGTCTGATCCGAAGACGAGCGACTTGGGACGGCGCCATGGAAGCGACAGGCTCATGCTGCGATGGTGGGAGCCGGCGCTTGGGCTAGATGGTCCAGTCTCGTAATGGTTGTACGAGGAGGAGGCGGCGGCGGCGGGCGACTCGGTGGGAGACTGGGCCATGGCAGACTCCTGGGTAGGCGCCCAGTCGCTCATGGGAAAGATGCGCTTGGTCATGATGGGAAGGAGGTCTGATGTATATCTATATGGTCGTTTCGTTTCGTGTTGGATCGTATCGGTTCGTTAGAGTCGAGTTTCGTCGTGTTGGAGCGACAGGCGTAGAGCGTGGCGCAGATGACCCAGTCGGTATGGGTGGGGGTGGACGTCAGAGTAGGAGACGGTCGGTAGAAAAGCTCGCGGCGGGACGTTGTTCAACTCAAACGCAGCCTTTACTGGAAAGGCAGGCTAAAAGGCAAGACGGGCAACAGAGTCAAAACAGGGTTGAGTTCTGCATGCCTTTGCTGGAGAGGAGGCGAGGAAGAGACAGGCGCTGTTGAGGAGGTGGAGGGCGGCTGTGGCGGTGTCTCGGCGAGGGGAGCGATAGTGAGCAGATAACGAGTGGGTGGGTGGGCTTTGAGACGAGACGAGACGATTGAAGCCGGTTGCCGAGGGCTTTATAAGGATGGAGAGAGATGAGACGAGGTGAAGAACGAGAGTGATGGAGAATCGCCAGAGTTTTCTTTTTCCGTCTGTAATTTTCTTCTGCTTGGATTCGCTGTTGGGAAACTGGAGACGGACAAGGAGTCTGTCTGTTGTCAGCAAGCATGACAGGGGCATGTTGTTCGTGTTGTTCCGGCCGGGAGCAGTCGGTCGCCCAGTGAAGGGCCACGGGCCAGGATGGACCAGGGATGGATGGACAGGGATTGCATACCGAGACTAGGATCAAGAGAAGCAAAGGAAAATGCCAACTGCGAGGGTCGCAAGGATTGAACAGGCTTGGGGGGGATTTGGCCGTCACAGGAGGAGAGAATTGGAAGGGAGTAGGAAAGGAGACTGAGGGGGATAGATGATACTATAAGGCGGGGGGGGGATGCTAGCGGATCGAGCGGGTAAAGGGGCATTGAACATGGCCACAGCACCAAACGCCAGCAGATAGATGAGTACAGTAGTGGCAGTAATAAAGAACAATGAGGCACATTGCTACATTGCTACATTGCTACCGCGCTGTATGTATCGAACTGCCTCGGCCTTTGCCTGCAGACGTTGGGGGGGGATCATCCAGGGCCAAGAATGGGACGTAAGCACTGCCAAGCCACACTCGCACACGGGGGATTGTACTGACATAGCTGGGTACCTGTATGTAGTCCGGGAGTGGACGTCTTTTTCCTGCCGGCGCACCGGCTACACCGGCCGGCGGCGTCTGTTGAGCTGGGGAATTGGGAGAAGCTGCCGAGTGGCTTGGGGCGCCCGACTCGCCGTTTCACACGCAGCACATGTTGTCGTTGTGGTTGCCGTTTCAGCTGGCACTCACGCTTTGTACCGAGTACCTGTTGTCAAGGTCAAGGCCAAGCAAGGACAGGATGCTGACCGTGCTCGGCGCCGCAACTGTGATAAGTGCCCGGCAATCTACATAGTAGAATGGGATCGCAACTCATGATGCTGCCCGGGCAGTGCACGGGCTCCCTTGTCCCCCAGATTCGTTTCAATCATGGCAATGGCTGACCTGGATGTCCTCTGCTCACCGCCCTCTCGCCTCCTTCATGTCATGGACCATTTTCCTTCTCCCGCGTCTTCCCTCGACTACGAATTCTTCCATGAAAAATGCCTTTGTCGGCCACCAATCAATCCACCAGCCCACTCACTCACTCGCTACTTACAGTAAGGCATCTAGACTAAATAAGCCACGCCACGCTCGGCTTCCTCCCGCTCCAGCTGCTTCTACTTATTCAACTTGGCCTCTCGGGCGAGAACGGTCCGGCTCCACTCGACAGTCCTGACTCGTTCGTTTCCCCCCCGTTCTGCCAGTCATTGCTCCGCACATGCGCTTGCCTTGCATCATTGCCATCGCAGGCTTGTCCTGGCCGAGTCGATGAAAACTTTGAGAGGGCCCAAGGGGGGGGCGATCTGCAGAGCTAACTGGCTGGGGAATGCCCCATTCAGACGGAAAGTCCGAACAGGGGCGCGGCTTTGCGTCTGCATCTTGAGTGTCTTTGTGTCCATCTTCTTTTCAAGACGGACACTTTGGGTCTGCGGGTGAGGCAGCGGTCGCGACGTCGATTGCGGGGGTTCTGGCATCGCCATGGTTGTGCTTGACTTTTACTTGTGTGAAAGACAGAGTAATTACGTCTTGGATCGATCGGGGTTAGCCTCTCTCAACATGTTGTGAAAGCTGGGGAAGAATCATCTAGCTCGTCCATTTCCGACAGGCCGTGTTAGTTTTCCGCCTTGCAAACCTGTCCCCAGCCAAGCCAAGCCAAGCCAGCCAAGCTATTGCCAGCGTACTCCACGTATCCGTCTGGATGCTTGAGATTGTTCTAGTCCCCGACAATGGCATCACCTCAGCAGCAGGCGCAGTCGCAGACTCGCGCGCCGCGCATTCATGTCGTCTACCGCTTCTGGTTCCTCGTGCTTGAGCCCATCTCGGCCCTCGTCGGCGCTTACTTTGCCCACTGCCGCCAGCAGCAGTACCTGTCCCTGCTCGATTCGGCATCAGCACCGGCATCTACAGTCGTCCCGCTGGCCACATCGGTGGCCCTCTCGCAGCTGGCCAACATGTACGCCTTCTTCGCGCTCAACGAGGCCATGGTGCTGCGATCCACGGCGGACCTGGCCGTGTGGCGCGCCACGCTCGCCGTGCTGCTGGCCGCCGACGTGGGCCACTTGTATTCGGTGCGCGGCCTCGGGGCCGGCATCTACTACGGCGTGTTCCGGTGGAACGCCGCCGACTGGGGCAACGTGCCGTGGGTCTATGTCGGGGCGACCCTGCGTGTGTGTTTCTTGGCCGGCTTCGGGCTGCGCGAGTCACGCGTGGTCAAGAGGACGAGGCAGTAACGGTAGTGCATTGTATTGTATTGTATTGTATCGCGCTGCTAGACGGACAGCAACAATGTTCTCATGATCACGACCAGTCTGTATGCTATGTGTCGCCGGTCATGGGGCCGCAGGCGAGGCAGGATCACAGCTGAATGGTAGCTTACCCGATACCCGATACGCGATTGATTCTATGCGCCATGCCCTGTGATGGCCCCTATCGTACCAATGGGAGAAAAGCAGAGGCCCATGCTCCTGTCCAAGCCGGATGCTACCTTGACTCTGCCAGATTGTTTGAGGTTCAAGTTACTTGTCACATCTCCAGCACAACGTGTTGTGTTGTGTTGGTGGGGGAATCGACGCCCGTCGGATAAATGGACGTGCGTGCCCACGATAATCCGCCAAACAGTCTACAGTCACAAAGTCAAGCTTCAAAGGCAGAGACACCAAATGGCAGTGGGCCTCCCCGCACTCATGGCCAATTTGCCCCTCCCCCGTGCCCGCTCTGGTGGAGAGACAAAGCATCGCATCCTATCGCTTATGGTAGCGAGACCAGCCGAAAGCCGACTCGATTCGGACCCGATGCTTTGGTGTAAGCGACGCTGGCAGTCCAAGCGGGCTCTGTGGAGAGAAAGTATTGACAGCCATATCGACATTGCCTGGGGAAGAGGCTTCCTCCAGACAATGAGAAAATTTCTAGAGAATCCGTCAGAAGTGACAACAAGAGGGAGGGAAAAGCAAGCCGCAATGTAACAATAGAACCAGGGCAAGGAAACACGGCAAAAAGCAGCAGAAGACGCGGTAGTGCTGAAGCAACCCCCAAACTCGACAAGCCACCATCTCCCCCCAAACTTGGCGAGGCGGCCCAAATAGGCAATATGCAGCCCCTCCTCACTCCTTGATGCCCCTCACTGCCGCGATGCGAGAGTACGAGGTGGGGGTTGCAAGTCTGACGGGCTTTGCTCTGCTTTGCTGTTACTGTTGCTGTTGCTGTTGCGGCCGCTGTTGAGGGGACCTCTTCTTTATATGCTCGGGTGCCCCAGGTCGCACGCAATTCGATCCAAGTCTTGACTTGTTCTTCTGCCATCCTCATCTCCCCAACACTCAACCAACCCTTATCACCCATCATGTCGTACCCCGAAGAGTTCCAGGGTTTCCAGGCCCCCAGTGCCGAGCACTGGACCGACTTTGAAAAGAACTCGTGGCAGCCTCGTCCCTTTGGCCCCTACGACGTCGACATCCAGGTCAACTGCTGCGGCGTCTGCGCCTCGGATCGCCACACCATCAGCGGCGACTGGGGAGACTGCCCCTACCCTCTGGCTGTGGGACACGAGGTCGTCGGCAAGGTTGTCCGTGTTGGCGATAAAGTATCTCTGGCCAAGGTCGGCCAGCGCGTCGGTGCCGGTGCCCAGGTCTGGTCCTGCATGGACTGTCGCCAGTGCAAGAATGACAACGAGACGTACTGCAAGGGCCAGATTGACGCCTATGGCGCGCCGTACCTCGACACGGGATGCATCACCCAGGGTGGCTACTCTTCGCACACCCGGGTCAACGAGTACTGGTGAGTTGTAAAAGCAAAAGACGACAAAGAAGAGACCTAGTAGCTGACACTTGTCTCCCATCGCAGGGTTTACCCCATTCCCGAAGCCCTGGAAAGCACCCAGGTGGCGCCCATGCTCTGCGCCGGCATCACCGTCTACAGCCCGCTCAAGCGCCTCGGCGCCGGCCCGGGCAAGAAGGTGGGCATCGTCGGCATCGGCGGCCTGGGCCACTACGGCGTGCTCTTCGCCAAGGCGCTCGGGGCCGAGGTATGGGCCATTTCGCGCTCGCGGGCCAAGGAGGCCGACGCCAAGAAGATGGGGGCCGACGGGTTCCTGGCGACGAGCGAGGACAGCTGGACCAAGGGCCACGAGATGACGTTTGACATCATCATCAACACGGCCACGTCGTTTGAGGGCTTCGCGCTGGGCGAGTACCTCAGCCTGCTCGACATCCACGGCCACTGGAACTCGGTCGGGCTCCCCGGCGGCGAGGGCATCACGGTGCGCAACCAGGACTTCCAGGCCAACGGCTGCTACATGGGCACGTCGCACCTGGGCAGCCGGCGCGAGATGCTCGAGATGCTGCAGCTGGCGGCCGACAAGGGCATTCAGTCGTGGATTGAGGAGATTCCCATCTCCACCGAGGGCCTGCAAAAGGCCATGGACAATATCAAGACGAGCAAGGTGCGCTACCGCTCCGTCATGACCAAGTACGACGACGCCTTTGGCGCTTGAGGGGATGGGACGAGGAGAAATTGGCTGGCAAAAGGGAAAAAGGGAAAAGATGATGTAGAGAAGAGCAAAGGAGGAGAGCGGGTGATATACCAGTAGCAGTAGCAGTAGCAGTAGCAGCAGCAGTGGGGGAGCAACCTTGATGGGCTATTGAAGCCAACGGTCAATGGCGACATGTTGCAATCCAATCAGTTCATCCACGAGTGGACAAGAGAGCCCAATCAGCATCACCTCGTATAGGTACTATTGATTATATCAGCCCGTCTCTCATCCTGACGCCTGGTGTTGAACGTTTGACGCCATTCGCGCTGGCCAATCCGACCCAATCTGGTCCTACCCTGCGGCTGGCTTGGGCAACGCTGCCGACGGGCCGCCCCAGCCAAACTCCTGGCTCCATCAGCGTACTTTGCCTATTCCATCTCCGCCAAGGCCAGCCTCTCCCGCGAAGTTGATGGCCTGGTCTCTTGGTGATGGCCTCGCGCGTGAGTCACCGGCGTAATTCGCGCCCTTTGCTGACACCCAGGCACCGCCCATGGGGAAAGAGACCGGCGACCTGGTTGGGAATAGTTCCACTAGCTTGGCGTAGAGTCAGAGGCTTGATGGCGGGAACTGCTGTCCGAGAGTTTGGTCGAGGGATGCGAATGGCGCTCATAAGAGTGAGCATGGCTGCTGTTGGTGTCGGCTCGAGGGGTTTGAATCATCCATTACCAAGAGCCTGCAAAACGAATGCCATAGAGCATAGCTTGGAATTAATACCATTTACTCTCGACGCTCCTTTATTCGTAATTATCTATTCTGCGTGTATTCCAATACTCATTGTGGTTCGTACGCTATGTAAGTCACATCCCCATACTCCCTAAATACCCAACCGCAACACCACAACCAACATCACCACCTTCAGGTCCCAGCAACAAACCCGCTCACCCCCGCGCTCCCCCGAGCCATGCCGCAAAAATACCACATCCCGCCCTTCCGATCTCGTCCTCCGCTTCCGCCGCCCCAGCGCCCGGGCCGAAATCATCTCGGTCGGCACTTCGCCCTCCTCGTCGGCCGCCTTTGCCACTTACACGGGCGCCCAGCCCGCCCACTCATGCATCGACGTCTTCGACACGGCCTCGGCCCGCGGCCTCTGCCGCACCACGGGCTCCCGCGCCGCCTTTAGCCCCGCCGGCGCCCGCCTCGCCACGGTCCGCCACTGGTCCGTCCAGCTTGCCGGCGCCGGCGACTTCCACCACACCAGCTCCGTCCTGCTGCGCGACGCCGCCTCGGGCAAGACGACGGCCGAGCTCCGCGACGCCCGCGGCGACCCCATTGCCTGGAGCCGCGACGGCCGCCTCCTCGCCGCCGGCGACGGACCCGCCCGCCTCGCCGTCTGGGACGTCCGCACCGGCTGCCGCGTCGGCCGCGTCGTGAGCCACATTGACACCATCACCCACGCGTCCTTTTTGCCCGACGGCACCCTGGCGACGCTCTCGCGAGACGGTACGCTGCGCATCACCAACCCGGCCACGGGCCGCACCCTGCGCCGCCTCGAGATGGACGCCGCCATCGGGGCTCCGAACCCGCGGGCCCTCGGCGTCTCGCCCGACGGCGCCCGCATCGTCTCCGTCTGGGGCGCCACCGTCCACCTCTGGCTGCCGGCCACCAACGACGTCGTCTCCTACACCCTCGGCGCCGTCCGCTGCCGCGAGGGCTGGCCCCTGTGCGTCTCCTTTGACGCGCGCTTCCTCGCGTGCCGCACCGAGGACGGCTTCGACGTCATGGACGTGGCCACGGGCACCGTTGTGGCCCAACGCCTCGAGGGAGACGACGCTGCCATGGTAACGGCCGCTGCATTCTCGGCCGATGGTGCCGCCCTCGTGGTTGGACGCATCGACGGTGCTCTCGAGGTCTGGGATATTGAGAGGCGACCATCATCGTAGCAGGGCTAACAAGACAAGGGAGAGGGACTAGGAATGTCTTGTTGGAATCAGTACATGACAGGCACGACAAGTCACCATCTGCAGTGTTTGGGACAGAGATGCCACGGAGTTAATTCATTGTCTTGACTTTTACCACTTTGGCAGCGAGTCTGCCCTTGGGATACCTACATGTTTGGACATGGCACCATCAAAATCACACATCGGCCATTAGTTAGCAAGCACTACGCATCGCAACAATCATAGATGGTATAAGAATTAGATATCGTCGTATTGGGTCATATCGGTCGTGGTGCATCCTCTGCTTCAACGATCCAATCTGCTGTACTATGCCGGGCGGGTATGTTTAACGGAATGCCAACATGCCAGGAAAACATGCATCCAAATCAAAAGCGACTGACACGGCCCAAGGCCTGTTTCTCCGGACTCCTGTGTCTCACCATGCAATTCCTTCTCTCATTCCAGCCGCCACGAATGCTGCGCTCGCTCCTTAAATCATGCTCCCCCTCTGTCTTTGTGTGTCGTCTCGTCCTGGCCGTCCTCCTCAACATGCCGAAAAAAAGGGGTATGTACAGAAATCCATCGTCGGGCCCCCGTCAAGGGGACTCTTTCTCCTCGTGAGCTCCTCCTCAACTAAGCCCATCCCAACATCTCCAGCGTGCCCCGGGCCTCTGCCGACGGCATGCTGCTGACACCAAGCTGGCGGACTTGCGTCCCCCGTCTCAGCCGCTGCAGGCCCACGGCTACCTTCCATGCATCCGATTCTTCAACCACAAACACATAGCGCTTGCCCTCCTGGTCACGGACTGTTGCCCGTAGTAGGTGCAGGCCCTTGCTCTTCCATTCTCCGGTCTGTCCAGTCGAAGTCCCAATGTTAGTATTTTTATATCTCTTTTCACACAAGCCAAAACGACAACAATCATTGCACGACCGCAACATCTCCGTCAGATACACATCGGCCTCGTCGCCGGTGAGGGCCTTGCCGGCGCCTTTGTCTCGAACTCGGGATGCGGCCATCTTGTGAAGCAGGTTCGGGTTCATCTTGGATCCGGGGGCGGGGGAGGACGTGGACGGTAAAATCAAGCAATGCGGGGGGCACCATACCTCGACAAGCTTCAAGGTCCAAGCCTTTACGTCCCATTCGCGCTGGGGTACACCTCGTACGTCGTCGTCGATAAAGAGACCCTCGGTTGTGATGCGAAGAATCAGCCCGTCCGTCACGGTTCCGGTGCCAGACACGAGCTGGCTGGCTGGTGTTTTCGAGTACTGGTTCATGAAGAGGTACACGGCCGCGATGACAATCTTATCCGGATCATTGGTCGAGTACGGGCCGCTGCGCATCGAGGGCGGCGGCGATGTCTTGCCAGTCGTGTGCGATGCTGCCCACGATGATTCCGACCCGATGGACGAAGTCGACTTCTTCCGCCTCGGTTTGTCGTACGGTCGGTACGAGTGGGCGTCTTCGTTTGCACTCACGTTCGACTTGGATGCCGTCGAGGGCGGAGGTCGTCGCGAAGCTGAAGGAGAAGAGGTCGTCGACTTGGCAGGAGCCGGCGGACGCCCGTTGGGCCACATGCTTGTCTTCTCGCCCACGCTCGAGAACGCATAACTGCTTCCTTTGCGAGTCTCTTGGGCCTCCTTTGCAGCCTTCTCCGCCTTTTCAACCTTCTCCTTCTCTTCCTTTAGCTTCTTCGCCTCTTCGCGTTGGCGTGCTTCCTCTGCCTCCTTCTTCCGCTGGGCTTCTCGTTCTTGGGCGTACTTCTTTCGCCTCTCTTCCCTCTCCTTGATCTCTTTTTGGCGTTGTTCTTCTCGTTCCCTCATCTCCTTGGCCTCCTTTTCTATCCGCTCTCTTTCTTTGCGTTCTTGCTCAAGCCGCTCTGCCAACTCCTTGGCACGCTGCTCAGCATCAAGGCGATCTTTCCGTTCTTTGGCTTCTCGCTCTCGTCTTTCACGCTCCTTTTCCCGCTCCTGGCGTTCTTTGGCATCCTTGGCTCGCAGTTCAGCTAGCCTCTTTGCTGCTTCTTCGCGTCTTTTCTGTTCGGCTTCCTTGGCCTTGCGCTCCTCTTCCTTTTTCCGCAACTCTTCTCGAGCCTTTTCCCAAGACCCCTTTGTCTTGGGCGGCGTTTCCGTCTTCTCCGGCTGTGGTGGAGGCCGTGGCGTGGCCTTAGCCTTTGGAGGAGTTTGAGGAGGTGTCTCCGGTGGAGGAGGCTGCGGTCGAGGTTGAGGTTTGGGCTCAGGTGGGGGTGGAGGTGGAGGTTCTGCCTTGGGAGGAGGAGGAGGAGGGGGGGGAGGTGGCTCCTGTGGCTTTGGAGCAGATTTAGGAGGTGGTGCTCCCTCCCAAGAAGTCTTGGGACCGTCTTGGTGAGGCGGTGGGGGAGGTGGTGGAGGAGCCTCGCTATGGGGTCGAGGCGGAGGAGCACTGCCGTGAGGCGGTGGTGGCGGAGGGGCTCCAGTATTGGGAGCGGACCGCGAGCTGGAGCCTCCAAATGCTCGCGGTCCTTCATCGCCCCCCGACGGCTTGCTCTTTGAGCCGGAGCCTCGGTCTTGTTGGATTCTACCCAGACTCCAGGCCCCAAACCCAACACCGATGATGATCATGGTCAGTCCCATATTTCCCAAGCCTTGAAAGTTTTCCCACCAAGCACGGAAAGCAGGAGCCATGCTTTGGAAAAGAGCAACGCCTATCAAGGCGGAAGCAAAGCCCGCGGCAAAGCTGTTCGTGTTTGGTTGCATTGACGGCAGATAGAGAAACCCTGATCCGGCGGAGTGTTCAGGAATGACAAAAATGTCGTATTTCCCGGGGGGGAGCCCGGAGCCTTTAGGCACTCCGCCATGAGGCGGAGGCGGAGGCGGCGTATCCATTGTAGATGCTCAGATGGGAGGCGCAATTGTCGTCGATTCGTAGGTGTCTAGCTCGGGGAGGCTGGTAAAGTAGACGCTATCGCTCTCTATCAGGGGTATCGTGGGAAAGCCATGAAGCAAATTGACGTGGCAAAGCAGTGCTAGCAGTAGGCAAAAGGTTAGTTGCTTGGTTTTCGGCCCAAAAAGTCTGGCTAGATCGTTTTGAGAGGTGTTTGACGAATGCCTTGGTTTAAGGGGATTCGCCTTTGGGAAGAGGCTGGGAATTGACTTTGGGGCACGGGCCGGTGGAGCTGGAAGAAAGACTCACAAAGCCCAGGAAACAATGGGAACTGTGGAACTGAACCACGCCGTGCTCCGAAGAGCAAAGTGTTGCAAGCAGCAAGGAGCAATTGCTGAATGAGGTTGACGTTGAGCTGAGTGTAGTTGGGTGTGATGTTTGAGTCGGCTTTGGTTGAGTCCTACGTTAGTAGGCAGGCAGATGCTGCTAGCACCGAAAGGGGCGTCAGCGAGAGTCGAGAGTTCAGGAGAGAAACTCCAGGTCGGGGAACAGGGAAGAAGCAGAGGGAAAAAAAGAAGAAACGGGAGTAGGCGGAGCAAGGAGGGATAAGGCGTGGACGAGGAGAGGTGAGAGGGAAAAGGTGGAGATGACGAAGAGGTGTGAACATGGGACGACCTGGTGGTGGTGGTGGTGGTGGTGATGGGCAGCTGGTGGACTGCAGATGGGCAGCTGGCGGGCAGCTGGCGGGGAGAGGACAACCTAGAAAAAAGCCGTCCATGGCGGTCATTGTTTACTTTGCTGCAGTATTGGGCTAGACTCTATCCAGGCGGTGGCGCGCGGGACAGGGACAAGAGGCACAGGCGGGTTGACGGGTGGACGGGGGGCTGGTGCATGTGGATGGATCATGCATCACTTTACAGGCGTCTACAGGCATCCACAGGCGTCCTGCAGGGATTGACAGCGCTACCCGGCCGCTAAACCTTGGCGGCAGACCGCCAGGCCCCAGCAGGCGTGGCAGGCTCGTGGGGCGCCATCCCGGGCCCCCGTAGTTTAGCGCCGAGGCCTCTTCTTCCTCTTCCTCTTCTTGACGACCCAAGACGAATCAGGCCAGGCTTGCTTGATGACGAGACGATACGCCGCTGGCTGCTTGCTCGGTAATTAAATCACCTAAGCTCTGGCGTATCTATCTGGTCGAGAACCATGATTGGACTCTACCTATACTAGGTATCTTTAGCATCCATGGCCATTGTCTTTACTGCTCATTGCATCGACCAGCCCTTGGCCATAAATACTGACTTTGGACGACTGAATAGACGCAGCAGCATAGGTACAAACCTGGGGAAATATGTAGGCGCTCGCCTCGGCCGCCACTGTCTCTTTGCTCATTGCCCATTTGCCATCAAACCGGGTTTCCCCTGCCTGGCTTGCACCGTCTTCATCCCGGATCCAAGCATCCGTTTGTCTTGTTCTCTTTTTTAACATTTCTACCCGCCCCAAACAGGACCCTGATCGGACGGACTGGACGTGAGTGCGTGCTCCAGGGCGTTCCGTGCGACGACCGCTTCGCTGCGTCTGCATCTGTTCGGCGTCTGTTCTGCAGGTACATGATGCCCATGCCATGCTCGTCTCTGAGCTCGTCCCTCGTTCGCCTTCATCGCTCGGACAAGACTCCATCTGCTGCGCAGTTCCCAGCGCTCGCGTGTCCTTCTGCATAGTGTCCGGATGGCTGTGTGCTGAAACGTTGCCACATCGCATACATGCCGACTGACCGCACCGCCAGGCCGGCAAGTGTTTACATGCCGAGCTCCGATTGTTGAGAGACCGAACTGATCTTACGCACACAGCCACTACAACTATGGAGATGCAGCTCAAATCCAAAGACGGCTTTCCGTGTATTGGCCCCAGATGCCCCTGTTCGTTGCTCCGCCGTCGGCTCTCTGTTTGGCGGCGCGATGAGTTGCTGCCTATCATCGCCCCATCTCCCAGCCTCCCAAACCGTGAGGTGGCTGGGCAAGTTCATCCGCCATGTCCACGTCTGCATGGGAACTACACTTCCCCTCGCCCAATGCAACGCGGACGGTGTTGTGCTGCCATGTGCTATGCGGTGCTGGCTGCTGCTGCTGCACTACGACATCGCCAGTGTCAATGAGTGATTGGCCTCGAGAGAACCGTCGAGATCGTGTCTTGCCCGTTGCTCGGCAACCGACCGGCCCAGGGCTGAACCGCCTGAAGCTAAGCTAAAGTACGGAGTATTGTAAGTAGCTAAAAGTCTTTATAATACTATTCTTATTATAATATATAGAATAATAAAGCCCTTTACGAAGGGATATAGTATTTAGAAATATATTATATTATAACTTAAAGTATATTTTAAACGTCGCTAATAACTAACTTTCCCTCCTCCTTTCCTTTATTCCTTTCCCTTCCCCTTAACTAACTATCTTAATTAATTCTAACCCGTATAGTAGCTCTTAAAACTAAGGCTTATATATATCGTTTCTAATATCCTTTAAGAAGTTCCTATCGGATTTTCGTAATATCCCGTTATATAGACGATAGAGAAGCTTCTCTAGCCTTTTAACTTTATAGCCGATAAATACCATTATTACGGTATCGATATTCTAATCGCCGATAACTTAATAACTAAAGAGGATTAGCTTAATCCCTTACTTACTATTTAGTAGCCTCTCGGCCGAAAGAAATCTAGTTAGCTAGAAGAGCCCTACCTTTCTAAGATACCTTATATATTTTAGGGTATCGATATTACTAAAGGCATTATTAATTTAACGGGAATACCGCTACTTTATACCTAGGCTATTAGCGTTATTAATAATAGGTCGTTTTAGCGTAATAGTTATCGTTAGGGCTATAGCTATTATTATAGATATAATAATAAAAAGGGATATATTTTTTTTCGAAGAAGATATAGTCCTTTTAGAAGAAGATATAGTATTTTTAGAAGAAGATATAGTCCTTTTAAAAGAAGATATAGTTATTAGTAATATTAGTATTAAGGTAATATTAATATTAACTAAGGGGACAGGGAAAGCGGTATCTTATATATATTATTTATTAAGGTTAACTTTAAAGATACTACTAAGCTTCTATAAGGTATCTCGACGGTTATATTCGGAGGTTACCTTGTATT